>JAUTXW010000531.1:0-220000 GCA_030620095.1 Kuschelorhynchus macadamiae | reverse complement strand
TAAAAATATTTATAAAAATTATGAAAAAATAGAAGACTTCAAAAAAGTACTACAAAGTAAAAAATATTCCGCCTTGAAAGTTGGCTTCAAACTACAGTGCGGCCTCCTTAATCCGAACACTATATAGCGAGGCGTCATTCGTATTATCAAATCGTTCGATTTAACGAGTTTATAATAAAAATAGACATTTAATTATATTAATTTAACTTAATTTTATTTTATTCATAATAATCAAATCAAACTCAAAAGATATTATCGGTTTCGGTAAACTATGTGACACTCTTAAATCTCGTTTATTTTTGTTTCTTTTTGGTTTTAAACACTATTCTAACAGTTCAAATTGAGAAAATGTGTGGAACACTCTCAGCAGCACTCAAAATTTACTTTAAGATGTAATTATTATACAAATCAAAGGTAATTTTGATTTCAAACATCTTTCCGACTGGTTCCATCGCCATGCTTGTTTTTAATTTCATGTGCGAAGTTGCCATATTCATAATTAAAGAAATACCTATAAGTTATAATACACGTAAAACTAAATTGTTTTATAACAAAACTTATAATTAATAAAAATGCGGATTAGGTTTGGTTAGGTTTTCTGTAAAGAATGCGCGCGGTAGCGCGCCAACCGAATTCCGAGTCTATATTGAAAGGTCGATGTTTCTGTAACAAGAACTATATTGTTAGGTAAATCTGTCCCGCTAACGTTAGGTTAGCCCAGGTTCGTCAATAAAACCTTCATTAAAACTATAATAATAACAATAAATAATTACAATTCTGTTGTCCAAATAATTTTCAATTGGTCATTTCATTTCCTTTAATAAATTGGTAAATCTAAAATCTGGCAACATTGCTAAATTTTTCGTTTTAAGGTTGTCAAATTGTGACCAAGTGTGACTTTTAATTAATTTTTTTTACGAAAACTCTTGCATATCCCGCAAATTTTATTTTTTAAATGTAATATTGCAAATGGTTACTTTCTGGAAAAAAAATAAAATATGCAAAAATCGACTGTCAGGATAGTTTACCGGACCCGATATTATCTATAAACATTTATATTCTTGGTTTAAAACTATTTTTTGGGTTTTTCGCCTTATAAAATCCGAAAATAAAAAATATTTACCTTATAAAATCAATAGACAGGTAGGAAGGTACCCGAGGAACGACATCGAAAAATGTTTGTTTTTTGGAAAGTTTACCCCCGTCTTCAGCAAACCTACAAATAAAAAACTAAAAGCAGAATATTGTGCAATGTCTGACAAAATGTCAATGAATGTCAATTTATAGGTGTTATTTTTAATTGTTAGAATAAGGTGGGAAATATGTGTACCTAGAGTATATTCATTTTAATTTATTGTTTTTGAGGTGTCCTTTTTTTACTTACGGAACAAGATGCTACACAATTATTTTTATTTAATAATATTAAGGCACTTTCTTTTATTTTACCTTTTTTGGAACATGGTTCTTTTGCTAAAATACTAAAAGCATTCCAATTAATTTTATGATTGTTATCTAGTGCATGTTGGAAATGTTTGATTTTTGAAATTCCCTATTTTTTATGTATGTTTGGTGTTCTTTAATTATTTTGGCTAATGGCCTAAAGGTTTTACCTATGTAAAACTTATTGCATTGACACAGAATTTTATAAATAACATTTTTTCTATTTTCTTGTTCATTGTTAGGTTTTGTTTTTGTAAGTTTGCTTCTAAGTGTATTTTGTGTTTTGAAGATCGTCCTGATGTTAAAACGTTTACCTATTCGTTTATTTTATCTGATAAATTAGGTATGTATGGTATAAAGAGGTTTGTAACTGGTCTATTCTGGATTTTTTTGTCTTTTGGATTCTCAAATTCATAAAAACATTTTTCAATGAAATCATTAGGATAATTGTTTTGATTTAAAACATCTTTTATAAATTTTTTTTCTTTAATAAAACTTTGATCTTTGCAATTTTTTTTTTGCTCTATCATATAGACTTTTTACAACTCCCTTTTTAATCACGGTTGGATGATTTGAGTAAAAATTTAAGTATCTGTTTGTGTGTGTAGGTTTTCTGTATACTTTTGTTTCAAAACTGTGTATTTCTTTTTTGATAAGTATGTCTAAAAATGGAAGTTTTTGGTCTGTTTCCTTTTCAATAGTAAATTTAATTGTTGGTTCTTTGGTGCTAATATGATATAAAAAACTATTTAAATGTTGATCGTCATGTTCATAGATACAAAAAATGTCATCAGTGTATCTCCACCAAATAAGAAAGTTAGAACTAAATTTTGAAAAACAAAAACCAATTCACTTAAATAAATTTAATAAACTTTTACAAGAGAAATTAAATAATGAAATGAATTTTCTTAGAAATAACAATTTAATAAATAAAACTGTAGTTAATTTATCAAATAATGAAATTTCAGAGTCTGAAAAACTTGTTCTTTCTAACGGTTTGAATTTTTCAGTTACATAAAAAACAGTTCAAAATCTACCAGATGATCAAAAAGATGAATTTATAATTAGAACTAAAATTGCTTTTGAAAAATCACTTAAAATTAGCAAAAACGCACCCCCATAGAACAAAAAGCACTAAAAACACTTCAATCAGATAACACAATTAAAATTCTTCCGGCAGATAAAGGTAATGCAACTGTTTTAATGGATTATACTGACTACGATCAAAAAATAACCTCACTTATAAACGAAAACACTTTCTCAAAATTAAACAAAGATTCGACAGAACACATAGAAAGACAAATATACACTACGCTTAAAAAACATAAAATCCAATTTATAGATATTGAACGCTTTAATTAACACCACACCACAGTAAAACACCACATTTCTACGGGGTACCAAAAATTCACAAACCAAACATACCATTAAGACCAATAGTAAGTAGCGTAAACTCACCGACACATCCTTTAGTAGGTTTCTTTTAAGTATATTAAAACCGCTAGCAGGTAACACTAATTCATATATAGAAAATTCACAACACTTCCATGAGAAATTTTCTAATATTCAACTAAACATAAGAAATATTCTGCTTTTAGTTTTTTATTTGTAGGTTTGCTGAAGACGGGGGTAGACTTTCCTCCGAAACGTCCAGAAAACAAACATTTTTCAGTGTCGTTCTTCGGGTACCTTCATAGTGGACCCAGAACTTAAGACTGTCTATTGATTTTATAAGGTAAATATTTTTTATTTTCAGATTTTATAAGGCGAAAAACCCAAAAAATAGTTTTAAACCATGAATCCGCCACTACAATTTCGTAATTAGTCATATTCTTTTTATAAGAACGGGACTAGATATTTTTTTAAAATAATTTTGATTAAATAAACAGCCACAACAATGAATGAAACGTTTAGGTACATAATATATAAAATCAGTAAATTTGCTTTAGCCGGAACTTCCCTCGTTATAATTCTATGCTTTTATTGGGGTTAATAAAGTGTGACCCAATTTGGTTCTGCACATAGTCATTTAATAACACATATACTGTCTTTTCAAACATTTTTATCTGGCGGCGTCATTTTGTTCCTTCGTATTGGTATTGGATACCTACTAGTATTTTACCAGTTTATACCTATATCGCACTTGATTTTTGGACATAATTTAACATAAATCTAATAAGTAGTTTCTTCGTTGACATACACCGCCATTTTGTTACGTCATTTTAAATATGTACCAGTTTAAAAAAGTCTAAATAAGATCTTTTTACGCTGATTTATAAAAATTTTATTTTGCCGCTATTTTGTTTCGCCATCTTAAATTCGTACCAGAACTTTACCAATTTATCTCTATATCAAGCTTAATGCTTGCAAAATTTGAAATTAATTTAAGTATGATTTCAGGCTGATTTTTTTAAATATTTTATTAGGCCGCCATTTTATTTTGCTATCTTGGATTCATACCAACGTGTTACCAGTTCATTCTTATGTAACACTTGATTTTTGTGCAAAATAAGGTGAATTGGATAATTACTTTTTTTAGTAATACTTTATTACCGTTTCACTAGCCCGCCATCTTGTTCCGGCATGGCATATTGAATTTTTACCAAAATATTAACAGGTCAGTCATCCCTACAATACCACAATTTTACTAGTCTATCTCTATACCACAATAGTTAGGCACGTAATTTGAAATAAATCTTTTAAATAGTTTTTTCAGACTGAATTTTTATCTTGGATTCGTTCTAAAATTGTACCAGTTAATTCCAACATAATACTGGATTATGATGCAGAATTTGAGGTAAATTGGATAAGTGGTTTTTTAATATTATATTTTTAACATTTCACTGGACCGCCATTTTGTTTGGCCCCATATTGGATTTTTACGAAAATGTTATCGTAACATTTTGAAGTCAAACGGATGAGTAGTTTTTTAGTTATACCGCAAACAGACAAAGCGACCGATAGACAGATCGACGGAATTGAGAAAACATGTTTTTCGGTATCTAAGAACCCTGAAACGTAAAGATCTAAAAAAAATTTGAGGGCGATTTTTGCACTATCACAACATTAATAATAAGTTTTTACATGGACATATACCGACATTTTGTTACATTATGTTGTATTCGTACTAACTTACAACATTTAAATTTTCTGCAAAATTTAAAGTCAATTAAATAAGATTTTTTGTTACTTTAATTCTTTAAAAAATATATTTGGCCGCCATTGGACAAATATATGGTAAAATTTGTACCACAATTTTAGCAGTTTACCTATATCACATTTAATGCATGCACAAAATTTGAAATTAATTTAGTAAGTAGTTTTTTCTCGGGCTGATTTTTTAAATATTTTATTGGGCTGTCATTTGTTTTGCTATCTTGGATTCATACCAAAATGTTACCAGTGCGTTCCTCGATTTTTGAACAAAATACGAGGTAAATTGGATAATTAGTTTTTTTTTAGTAATAATTTTTTTAACGTTTCGCTAAGCCGCCATCTTGTCCCGGCGTATTGGATTTTTATCAAAATATTACTAGGTGATCCCTATATCTTTTACTAAAATTTGAAGTCAATCAATGGCAGACAGACCGACATGCGTCGAGATGGATAAAACATATTTTTTGGCACTTAGGGACGTTAAAGCGTGAAGATTGCAAATATTTTATTAAGCTCCATTTTGTTCCTTCATCTTGAACTATAGTATCACAATTTTAGTAGTTCATCCCTATACCACAGTTAGTAATGACATACAATTTTAAATTAATCTATTAAATAGTTTTTCAGGATAAATTTTTAAATATTTCTTTAAGCCGCCATGTTGTTCCGCCATTTTGGATTCGTACCAAGATTTTAGTAATTGATTTTAATATAATACTTGATTTTCGTGCAAAATTTGAAATAAAGTGAATCAGTACTTTTTTTAATATTTTTTAAACACATCACTGAGCCGCAATTTTGTTTCGCCATACTGGATTTTTACCAAAATATTACCACGTCATCCCTTATGACCCTTAATTTTATCCCAAATTTTAAGTCATTCTACGAAAGCGTAGAAGACCCACAATTTTTTTATTTTTTTTTTGTAACAAATTCCGACTTCTATCTCGGAATTCCGTCTTCTATCTCGGAATTCCGACTTGTAACTAGAAATTCCGACTTCTATCTCGGAATTCCGACTTCTATCTCGGAATTCTGACTGACTTATAACTCTCGAATTCCGACTTCTATCTCGGAATTCCGACTTCTATCTCGGAATTCTGACTTGTAACTCGGAATTCCGACTTCTATCTCGGAATTCCGACTTCTATCTCGGTATTCCGACTTGAAACTCGGAATTCCGACTTCTATCTCGGAATTCCGACTTCTATCTCGGAATTCTGACTTGTAACTCGGAATTCCGACTTCTATCTCGGAATTCCGACTTCTATCTCGGTATTCCGACTTGAAACTCGGAATTCCGACTTCTATCTCGGGTTTCCGACTAGTAGAAATTAGACTTGTAGAAATTAGAAGGAATACCTATTCCTTTTGTTGAGTGTGATCAACACGAAACAACTACGATCGTTGAGTTGTACCTTGTCAGTAGAATGCGCTTTATTTGTAAAGAGGTTTACCGAATAAATAAAGGTAAAAGAAAGAAAATAAGGTGCTTGAAGAAACAATCAAAATTATAATTAACTTTTCACTGTGTCTCTCTTCAGCTGTAGTCTGTTTTGATAGATTGATGTCCTTCCACAATGTTAGAAATAAGACCTACAACGAAACTTGATTTATGAGGATGTGATTTGCTAACAATTTTTTTGCTGAAATCATGTTACAGATTTTGGTTTTCAAACTTCATAAAATATAAATGTCTTTATTTGTGGAGGAATTCTAATAAATTATAGTCTAAAAAACTGAAAAACACGCTGTAATAGTAAACTGAACTAAAAAAAAAAACCCTTTGGACGAGAATAAAATTAATGTAATGAAAATATTTTATCGGTATAATTTCTGAAAGTAATTTATTAAGTATGAATATATGGCATAAAGGCTCCCTACACTTTTTTACAAAAGTATTTTTTTTGTAGTTCAATTTACTATTAAAGCGTGTTTTTTAGTTTTTTAAACTATATTTTTTTTTCTTTTTAGTTCCGTTTACTATTAGAGCGTGTTTTTTAGTTTTGTCAAACTATAATTTATTCTTCTTCGCTACCTCCCCGTGCCGAAAATGGGTAATTTACGCGACTGCTGCCTTCCTTTTATATGGTAGCCATTTCCCAGACAATGGGACAAACTTATCAAATCATCGCATGGTCATTGTTTGTAATCTGGCGTTATAAAGTGGGTGAAAATAAAATGAAACTAATAAAAGCGTTTTAAAACAAGTAAATTTACTCGAGTAATATTTTAATTAACAGGTATCATGGAAATTTGGTTTTTCTGACTTTATTTTAGTTATTATGTTTTGTATCATACATAGAATGTAACTGATTAGTTATGTTCCTGTGCTTACTTGAAAAAGTCAACCTAAAATCTCTTATACTTTGATGAAATTTAATCTGAATGAATAATAACGGAATTGAAAAATAAAGATTAATGAATAATCGTTTAACGAAATATAAGTTACTTTAATAGAGGATGCATAAACCTTTCATAGGTGCTAGCTATTTAGTCAGAAAAAAGATATTTTTTTAAACAAATATATTTCTTTTCTCCTAACAGAAAAACAATAATAATTATAATTAAATTTTATGTAAAATAGTAAATAGTTGGTAAATTGGGAAAAAAAAGTACAATACTTGGGAGTAAATGACGATAAGCCTTGATGAAGAGCGAGGAGACATGTGCCCCCACACTACAGTGCATATATTAAAATCTAAAAAAAAATATATATATATATATATATATATATATATATATATATATATATATATATATATATATATATATATATATATATATATATATATATATATATATATATATATATATATATATATATATATATATATATATATATATATATATATATATATATATATATATATATATATATATATATATATATATCTGAAAATGCGTGCACCCCCTCCATGCTATTGCATCTTTTTATCATAATATGGATCAGATGTTCTTACTAAATGGCGTTTTAATATTTCTACTATCTACTGAAAAAGATAAAGCAAAGTACCAGATTTTATTTTTCATGTCAACCATATTCAAGCCATCGGAACCGACCCAGTCATTATTTTTTAATTTGGACTAATATGCACAGTTAATAAATTTCTTGTAGTTTATCTTAGCTTCATCCGGATCCCTTTAATTAAAATATTAATATCATTTAGAATAAACGCTTCATTTGACATTAAAAGAGTATAAAAAAGTGATTGCGCTTCTAAGCAGTCGTGTATTAATTACAACGCAGATAGAAATTCCGAGTTAGAAGTCGGAATTCCGAGATATAAGTCGGAATTCCGAGATAGAAGTCGGAATTCCGAGATAGAAGTCGGAATTCCGAGATAGAAGTCAGAATTCCGAGTTAGAAGTCGGAATTCCGAGATAGAAGTCGGAATTACGAGATAGAAGTCGGAATTTCGAGTTAGAAGTCGGAATTTTGAGATAGAAGTCGGAATTTGTTACTAAAATAAAAATAAAAAAATTGTGGCGCCTCTACGCTTTCGTATCATTTAAGCAGTTTTTACTTATGCCGCAAACAGGCAGACCGAGAGACAGACAGATAGCCCGACGGAATTGAGAAAACATGATTTTCGGTATCTAGGTCTACGAGGGAAGTAATAACATGTACAGGGTTATTAGTTATAAATCTCACCCCCTGTAACCTCTTTAATTTTAAAGATAGAAAGCTGATTTTCTTACTGAATTGTATCTGTATCTCAATTTTTTTATCAATGACGGAAATATGATACAGAGTGTTCTACAAAAACGCACCGAATCAAACATATATTTTTGATAGAACATCCTGTATATTATTGCATATTTGGATTCTACTCGTAAAACTAAGAACCTTTCGTATTTAAAATTTTCACGTATTTTCAACTGTTTTCGAGATAATAGCAGTTGAGGAATGAAAATGTAACCCTTTGAAGGACTGTCAAATCTCAACGGATCACATTTGACTAAAACAGTTTGCACTTTCCTGTCGTAGTTTTTGAAACTCTATCTAATGATGCTAATGCCGGACCAAACAAAGTCAATTTTTTCAGTTCCAGCAAAAATATAATTCACAATAACTTTTAAACTAGATTCACTGGCTTTTTACCAACTTTGTCTAATAATTGCAAAGGCAAAACGTTTAAAAATGACTAGCACCTTCCTAAATTAACTATTCAAGAGCTATCTGTGGGCATCGACAGATAGTAGCTTATTAATAAGTAATTTCAGCCCATATTACCTTGTTTCTTTAGAGAGATATAGAAAAATTGTTGATCTGGTAAAGTTGTAAGGAATTTAATATATTTTGAAAATTAATTCGAATCGGACAAATCAAACAACACTTGAATCAAGTTTTTAAAGGTTTATTTTTTAAAATTAGGGAAACATCTCAACCCTATTAATAATTATATTATATTTTGTCTAATTTGGCCATAATTTTAAGTAAAATGAAAAACAAATGAAGAACATGAAAATGACAGTTGTTAAAAGCGGTCTACTAAAATTATAGTATAATATATAGTATAATATCAAGTGGACTCTATAATATGAAAAAAATATTTTCTAAAGTTGTTTGTCTATGTGACTGTTGATATTACAATCCAAATGCTACATTGTTTGTTGATATGACGGCTTATTAATAAAACTTTAAATTACCTTGGGAACCGTTAAAAATATTAACATTTGTACAGAAATATCCAAATAAAGGTGAACAGTTCTTATAACCTTTTTCTACATAGAGATGGAAGAAAATATTAAATTTGAAAGCTATGCTAATTTTTATGGAAAATTCGTAAATATTATCAGTATCCAACAAAAAAGATATAGTATAAAAACTTGATTTTCTGCTATATTTTAAATTGGATTCTTTAAGTATCTACCAAAAGTTGTAGACTTATTTTATATAATATACCCTGTGCGGTTTTACAGTCGTTTTTGAAATATTTGAATTTAAAAATTAAGTAGGTCGAAGTTGCAAAAAAGATACCAATATTTTTTTAAATTTATAAATATTTAGGAGTATTTTGTTTGCATATGGCACTTTATAAGTTAGAATTTGCTTGGTTATTTCAATAATTTAAAAAAAACACCATATTGACAAAAAGGTTTTCTCAGTTTTATTTTTATTAAAAAGTATATAAATATGTATGAGCTCAATAAATTATTGAATTTAAAAATATTTAAAGAAAAATTGTGGAAATTGGACACATTTTGCATCAAGTTAGACGAATTCTTTTGGACCCATTTATATTATCATTGACAAAATGATGTTTAAAATAGAAAAATAATTAAGAAAATGTATTTATGAGATGAATTTATAGAAAATATGTATATTTTTAATTAAATTTGTGATAAGATATTGATCCAAGTTAAAAATGTTTTCACATCTTAAATATGGACTATAAGTATCAAATTTGATCCCCTGCATTCTTCTATTTGGGAAAAGCGATCCTATTTTCTACCTCCTGGACTTCTTAGCCTAGGTGGTTAATAGAAAAAGAGCGATGTAGTCCCGCAGTTTCTAGATTTGCTGATTTTGGTGATATATGCCATCCATCAGTGTTAATTTGACGAATCTTATTTAATTATTCACTTTCACCTGTTTTGTCCAAATTAGTCTTTGACATGAATGGTGGGAATTTGTCGAAAACTGTTTAAACATCCTACCGACTGCGCCAGTTTTAACCTTTTCCTATGCGAAGTACTTTCTAAAAAACCAATACTACATTTTTGTAACAACAGACGTTTTAAAATATCTACATAAAAAACAATAAAATAAGAAAAAAAATCTGCGGATTTTGTGGGAGTATTTTAGCAAACAGGTTGAACTTTACATAACTAATTTTTTTTTGCTGCCGAAAAGCCAAAAACTTGTAAATTATTTCAAACGGAAACAAATTATCTACCTATTGACTTTAAAAGAAAGTATATTTCCTCTGTTTCCAAAAAAAAAATGTGATGTTATATTATCATAGACAGATACAAATTACCTAATGCTGAGGTATATTCGCAAGACGATTTTAATCTAACGGTGATTAAAACATTAATGTTGTTACATCCCGAATTTTATAATGTATTACATAGCCTCTATGGCAAAAAATAAATTTTATATATATTTTTCGATATGTGGGACTCTTTATATTTCAACGTCATGTATGTACGGTAATAAATAAAAATCAATGACTGGCAAAAATATTTTACAATGTTAAGGATAATTGGCTATCTATGACTTATAAAGGCAGCAATTAATTATTTTGCTTGCAGTTTATACGAGACTCAGCAACAGGGCAATAACCGTAAACAAAGTATGCAACACTGGGACGTTTTTTGCGACGAAATTTGCATTAATTTGGGTCACTTAGAAGAACTAGAGCGAAATAATTTAAAACTTATTTTGGAGTAAATCAGGGTCCAGTATTTTTAATGATAAATTAAATTACCTTTTTTTGTTTGTTCTACTGAATCTAAAAATGTCTTGGAAAATCATAGCATGTTCACAAAGTTATTTACTGCAAATCTTTAGAATCCCTTTAGAGAGAGTCTTGGAGGCTGTCACAAGGATAATAAATTGTCTTCTTTTTTTTATTAATACTATCTCTCGAGAGGCTATTAAGGAATATGCAGAGTGCTCACACGTAAGCCAACTGGTTCACAAAAACAATGGTAGAAAAACAAAAATTAATATCTTTCAAATTATTGCAGATAGAGCAAAATTCTTTAACTACACAAGGTAGGGCAGATTATTGCCTAAAAAAACGGTAAACTTTTTATTCGAGTTATGGCAAAATTTGTCCGCGCGCGCTTGCTTATATATTCAAATTTTGTTCTAAAAGAGGGAAGAGGAAAATCAGTAATGACTTTAAATTAATTTATCCGGAAAAATATTACATTTTCAAAAAAAATGTAGTCATTGATCTGCTTTACATTTTTTACATTTAAAACAATTTTGTTCTATCTACAATAGTTTGGAAGATATTGGAAAAACCGTTATTTTTGGTCAGTTTTTTTGTGAACTAAACGGTCTACGTATGAACACTCTGCAGATTCTTAATCAGCCCCTCAAAGGGTACCATTTGCAAAAAAAACTTAGTACAGGGTGTTCCAGCGAGGACTGAACAGGGACCTATTTTCGACCTTCCTTGTATTTTGGAAAAATTCAAAATAGCCAATCGATGTATTTTTTCTTGTAGAATCCAAAAATATCATCGAAAAAATATTTGAACCAGAAACAAAAGAGTTACGCTATGCATCAGGTGTTTTTTAAATGGAATGTATCGTTTTTTATACGATTTTTGGAAAGAGTGATTTTTTTTATGTCCGTTCTGATTAAAAGATTTGATTTTGCGATAGCTGTTTATATTACATTTTAATGTTTTACAAACTAAAATTTTAGCTTCACCTGTTTAAAATATACGATAGGTGATCAAGGTAAAATGACGTTTGAATGCTTTGTCAATAAAAATTGACATTATTTTAATTATTGTCGAAGTCTTCACCTAAAAAATATATATTTGACTCTGATCGAAATGAAATACTCTTTGCAGCAAGAAGAAGATTTATTGCAAATTTTCATAGAAATATATCCATCAATACAATTCTAAGGATAAAAAACCTATTTGAGGAAAATAAAACTTTACATGATAGAAAAAGAAATATACAAAGAAGAAGAAATCGAGACCAGGCCATTATAAATTATTTTCAAGTTAATCCAACCAAATCTATTTCGGATGCAGTTCGGGAAGTTCAGTACGGTGGCGGTGTAAGGCGCAGAAGAGTTACCCGAGGGACTGTTCACAGGACTCTGAAAATTCATAAATTTAGGCCTTTTCGTATCCTTCCACTTCAGCACCTAACACCGGCACAAAAAGAACTTGGCTTCCAACTTGTTTCTCAAATGGTAATTCGGCAAGAAAACGAAGACCCTGATTTATTCAAAAATATTGTGTGGACCGACGAAGCTACTTTCACAACATCGGGAGTATTCAACAGACATAATAGTCACTACTGGCCCGTTGAAAATCCAAAAAAGTTCCAGACTATTAAATTTCAAGGGAGGAATTCTATTCATGTTTGGTGTGGGATAAAAAACAATAAAATTTTGGGACCAATATTTTTTAACGGGACTTTAAATGGGCACAGATATTATGAGTTTTTAGAAAACGAAATTGAAAATTTTTTGGAAGACTTACCATTGGCAGAATATCAGAATTTAATTTGGCAACATGATGGGGCGCCTCCTCATGCCGTGCATGATGTGGTTCAATTTTTAAATCGGCGCCATAACGAATGGATAGGGCGAAATGGAACATATGCTTGGCCGCCCAATAGCCCCGACCTCTCAGTTTTGGATACATTTCTTTGGGGCCATTTAAAGAACGTCGTATACAGACAACGAAACGAAAATATTCAAGAGATCATGGGAAAAATTGTCGATGAAATAAACCGCTTTAACCAGGAAAATCATATTGTAACAGCAAGTTTAGAAAGGCTACAAAGGGGTTATCGATGTTGTTTCGAGAAAAACGGCGGTCACATTGAAAACTTATGTTATTAGTAGTTTTATTTTATTATTTAATAATTATTTTTTATTGAATTTCTTTTTCTATCATGTAAAGTTTTATTTTCCTCAAATAGGTTTTTTATCCTTAGAATTGTATTGATGGATATATTTCTATGAAAATTTGCAATAAATCTTCTTCTTGCTTCTCTTGCATTTTCTTGGCACTTGTAAAATAGCATAACAATCTGTAGTCTCTCGTCCAAAGAGTATTTCATTTCGATCAGAGTCAAATATATATTTTTTAGGTGAAGACTTCGACAATAATTAAAATAATGTCAATTTTTATTGACAAAGCATTCAAACGTCATTTTACCTTGATCACCTATACCAACCTATCATATATTTTAAACAGGTGAAGCTAAAATTTTAGTTTGTAAAACATTAAAATGTAATATAAACAGCTATCGCAAAATCAAATCTTTTAATCAGAACAGACATAAAAAAAATCACTCTTTCCAAAAATCGTATAAAAACGATACATTCCATTTAAAAAACCCCTGATGCATAGCGTAACTCCATTGTTTCTGGTTCAAATATTTTTTCGATGACATTTTTGGATTCTACAAGAAAAAATACATCGATTGGCTATTTTGAATTTTTCCAAAATACAAGGAAGGTCGAAAATAGGTCCCTGTTCAGTCCTCGCTGGAACACCCTGTACATATTCGGATTACTTGACTAAATAACACATTATGTATTTGACTCGATTTCAATATCTTTTATATGCCATTCTATATACTTTCAAGCTACAGGCACTTAAATATTTCATGGGTCCGGTAAAAAACAAATATTAGCTGATTTTATTCCAGCAAAAAAATAAAATAAATTACAAAATATGTTTATCAGTTAGGAGGCATAATATTAGTGACATTTTATATGATCTTCCTCGTTCTGGATGCATTCAATATTCGTTAAAAATCTGCCATTCGGCAATTGCATAAAAATATGTTTCATTACATAAATTGTCTAGGATGTGTTTATTATCTAATAATTTTATGTGGTCATAAAAAGTTGTTCATAGCTGTTAGATCAGGGCTATTTGCTGGCCAAGGAATAGTCCTGTTTCGTTCATTCCATTCTTAATAATTTTCATACAAGAAGTTTTTAACTTATTGTGCAGTATTTAATGTTTTAGCTAGTCTGCTGGTCAAAAATTCGTAATATACCTCACCGGTCAAACAGCCATGAAAAATAATGAATCTATTTTTTTTCTAGAATAGGGTACTCTAGAATTCCACAGAAAATTTCTTTTAAGGAAAAATAAATTGGGATTTTTTGAGGGCTAGAAGAAAAGTCCTTTTTTACATTGAACGCGCTTCACATAATGAAATTCAGATTATTTTTACTAGTGTTGTGCACCGTTTAATTGACCGCGGTCAAAATTGTCAATTTACCGAACGATTTTGACCGGTCAAAATCTCTGGGCGTCAACATCTGCTGCTGTAGAGTACGATTACTAAGAAAAAAGCCACGACTGTCTTTGTTTCCAGGCTGTTTAAATATTAAGGCATGGTCGTATCACCACTTTATCATTTTATATTCAAAAATAACAAAATATTAATTAATATAAAAGTTAACAAAAAAATAAATAATTTTAATCTGTATGTTCATAAAGTTACTAGCGGGTACCCGCGACTTGGTTCTCGTATATGACTATAATGAAAGAGATAAAAAGAGCTACTTAAATCTCCTCATATGATTACCTCTTTATAAACCACGTTTGTTGTTGCGTTATCTGGCTGTAAAATAGCCAAGCTACTACGCGAACTTACTCTAGAGCATGTGACTTAGGGTTGACCATAGAAAAAACAATAGCGGCGCAAGTCTACTCGAGCTTTACTTAAGAATTGCCCTTGAGCTTTGTTAATTGTCATGGCGAAACAAAGCTTTAAAGAGAACTGTACACGTTTAAACTGAAAAGGATAGTCTGACGGAATTAGAGGGATACGTGGTATAAAAAGTGTTTCTCTCAGACCAGGGTCAGAAATAATAGTAGACTCTAATACATTATTTTGTAATGTTTTAACCTGTAGCCGAATTCCATTACACAACTTTGGTGGTTTTAAATTTCGAATAACCATCACTGGTGCCCCCACTTTTAAAGTTAACTCATGAGGAGGGATTCCTGAAGGGTTTAGAGAGTGTAGGAATTCGACAGGATAATTAACCGCATTTTCTTGATCTATAACTATATCTATTGAGTACTATGTTGTGAAGCACTAATTTTTTCCAATAAAACTAGATTTATTTCATCTGCTGTGCTATTTTTTTGAGTTAATATAGCTCGTTCTTTAAGCCAAGAAGCGGTTTAATTTTGACAACTTACGAGTCAACTATAAACATTTAAGGGGTAGTTTCACTCCCTTGGAAACTGAGTTTCGAAGAATCCATTCTTATCGAACCTCTGCACTTTAAAATCAAGCCGTTTGCTCAAGCTCATCTTACTACGGCAAACGGTTTGAGAAAGATCGCAAAAATTAATCAGTGACACGATTTTTTCAAAAACCCTGTATGAATTTATAAAAAATCTTAAAATAAAATAAAAAGCATTTGTTCAAGTGTTTTTCCAAATAAGTAATTGTTTTTTAAATAAAAAATATAATATTAAACGGGTGGTTTCAGCCCCTTGGACACCCTGTCTCGGTTTTTAAAAAGTTTTAAAATATGTAGAAAAATAAAATATAAAGCGTTTTCCGAATAACTGACGGTTTTTTAAATAAAATATAATATAATATTTAAGGGATGGTTTTACTCCTTTGGGCACATTGTATGAATGTTTTAAAAATACTAAGATATGTAAAAAAATAAATAAAAAAACACGGTTCAAGCGTTTTTTCGAAAAACTAACCGGTATTTAAATAAAAAAATATTATTTCATTGAATTTGTAGTTTCACCTCTTTAAACACCCTATATTAGTTTTTTAAAAATCCAAAATTATGTAAAAAACACGTATTCAGGCGTTTTTCCGAAAAACTGACCGTTTTTTAAATGAAAAATTTTATAATATTTAAGGGGTGGTTTCACCCCCTTGGAATTTGAGTTTTGAAAAATTCCTTCTTATCGAACCTCTACACCCTAAAATCAACCCGCATGCCAAAATTCAGCCTTTTACCTCAAGCGGTTTGAGCTGGAGGGTGAGTGAGTGGTCAGTCAGTGAGTCATTCAACTAAGTCTTTTATATATTAGTATAGATTATGTATACAGGACCACATAGAAGACAGGAAAAATTTGTATTAGTCGTTTTTTAGAAAATATTACTCGAGATACAAGTTTTTGCATTAAAAAACACAGATTTGACCATGATATCGAGTTTTGGGTCAGATATATGTAAAGGAAGCACAAATAGTACAAAAATGTGACTCTTCAAAATTGGTGTTTTGCGTAAACGCAATATTTATTTATAACGCATCATTTAATTCTTTAACTATATATTTATTTATTTATTAAAAACTACAATTTATATTAATTCATATACATGACTTAAACTGGAATCCGATTCGTCCCAGTCACTAAATTTCTCTTAGGATGATCCCGCGTTTACAGTAAACTGAATGATTTCAAGCGCGTTGTCAAAATACGCATGCTGTTTTTGAATAAATTTATTTTCAAATGTCACTATGTGGTGGCATTTTTTTTCATTCTTTATCCGTTACCTCTACGAATTTTGTCTTTGTTAAATTTTCCACTTCGACCAACCTAAATGTGATATTTCCACCGGCCAGCCGTTTTTTACGAAAGCCCAAATTTTTTCAATGGGATTTAATTCTGGGTGGTATGGGGGTGAATGCAAAACAGAATGATCGTGCTGTTTTAAAAGAGCGTCGAATTTGTATTTTACGGCAAATCTAAACAGGTTTTCCTTTACATGTTTATACAGCTCTGGCTTCAATAATTTTGGATCAACAGTTATATCTCTTTCATTTGTGCATTTTAACCGAACTTGTTAAGTGTATCTTTACTATTTTCTTGTTTTATTTTTTGTTTTTGTACAAATAAATGTTTATGCTTGTTTGTAAATAGCCAATTGTTGTTTAATCCTATGCAATATCCATACTAAAAAAGGGATAACGTTGTAATATTTATTTGAATGCGTTTCCCATAAGTGGCGAAACTAAGATTTTGACCGGTCAAAATCGGCCAAAATTCTCAATTGACCGATTAATTGACTAAAAAGAATTTGACTGGTTAAACGCACAACACTATTTTTTACCAAGCGTCTAACGTTTTGTCTATTAAGCATACAATTTATAGAAAATCTGGATTAAATTGTCTATAATACACACATATTTTTAAAAATATCTGTTACAAAAAAAAATGTTTTTGTAACAGTGTCCTGGCTCTGTGAGAGATTTTAAACTTCCCGGTATATATAAGGTTTAAATTTAATTTGCTTTAAAACCTTAGGTATAGTGTCACACCCATATTTCCCTGGTCCATGAAATCCTCTTACGTTCTCAGATTCGATAACGTTAAATTAATAAAAAAGTTTTGTACCTTATACCTAGTGTCAAATCTATCAAATAATAATACTATCTAGCCCAAAAACACTTTGAATATTACTGTTTAACCACCGTACACTGGATTTTAATTTTGCCCCTTAATTTGAAATATTTTATTTCAAATACAAAATATGTGACGTCAAAAACCGTAGTTATTATGCGTGTTTTTGTTATTTCGAAATAACGTAGTTTCAAACATACAAAAATGATTGCTGTGTAAAAAAAGGAAGACAATGTAACATTTGCTTGTTTTACATCGTATTGTTGGAAACTTTTACTTCACTTGTAAGAGGGAAGTTTTATATTCGTGAAAACGAATGCCCTCTGGATTTTTGCAGATCTTTGCGTTTTAGGAAACCAGATGACAATCTGTCAACGTATCTGTATGCGGCATACCATAAAACAAATTACATCTACTTATAAAAATCATTTTAGTAAAAGTCCAAAATCGCGGTCAAATAAAGTGTTAAAAAAATTGTAACTAAAAACTACCTATTCAGTTGAGCTCAAATTTTGCACAAGAATTAAGTGTTATGTAAGGATAAATTGATGAAATTTTGATGGTGAGATTTGAAGGCGGAACAAAATGGCGGCACATTCAAATATTTAAAAAATCAGGGTCAGAAAACTTCATATCCAGTTGAAGTGGAATTTTGTATAGAAACCAAGTGTGATAGACAGATGAAACTGCTGACATTTTATTGCGAATCCTGTATATAAAAACAAAATGGCGACCCAATAAACTGTTTAAAAATTCGGTAAAATTCCGTTTCCTGGAATAATTTTTTTATAAAGGACGGCATAACTTGTTTTTTAAACTATGTTAATAACGTTAGGAAAACCAAAAAGTAAAAAAAAATAATTAAATTAAGAAAAGTAAAACAGCTAAAAGCCTGGAATATAAATTAGTGATGTATAGTTATAAATTCCTATTTGCGCGTGTAAAAGAAGATTATTTAAGAGAACGGTGACTTTCAGATTGACAAACAACATACAAATGTAGCATACTAAGTACCTATATACATTGCTATATATTTCTCTTCTCTTCGGAAAACGATTTATTATAAGGTAAATTCCGAATACTTGAATAAAAGATAGGTAAAACTCTTTTGAACTTTCCTCGTAATCAAGCTTTCCCTGTGGCAAACAAAGTGAAATATATTACAAGGGAAATGACTACAAACATTTTAACACGAGAATGTTAGGGTCACTTAAGGCAAAAACAAACTTATATAACCGTATAATTTAAGAAATGTGCTTAATATTTTATTAATTTTATTATCCAAAACTGTTATTTTCGTAGTTAATGCTCTTTTCTAAAATAGTCCTAATATTTAAAAAAGTATTTAACTATTCACAGACCCTTATTTCAAAACGTGCAATTCGGCAACACGGAAAAAATCTCATATGCGACACAAATTGTTTTCGTACTGTAAGTGGACAAAAACACTACGTTGTTAAGCAAAAAAACTATCTTATTTTTACGTATCTATTTGGAGCGAAAAATTTTTAGATAAAAGAAATGATGAAATACGAATGATTCCATATTATAACACATAGTTTAAAAAAATATTTTCGTAGGAGTTGCGACCTCCATCAAAAATATGTGTCCATCCCCAAAACAAGTCTAGAAGTTCAAAACCTACTCGATTCAATGGGAGCAGAGGGTGTTCATCTGTACATAGAAATATTTTTCTTATTCCGATTTTATGAAACATAATAAAAAATTAATTCATAGGTTGTTTAGACCATTGAAGATCTGTATCCACTACCAAAACCAACTCCGCAGGTGGCGAAATGAGCCAAAGGGTCGCAGCCTACAGTGGTTTTAACAAGCACTCCTTATAAGGGTGACTTAGAGAAGCAGACGCAAAATCAGACGCCAAACCATTCAGAAGCAAAATTTGTCAAGTGAAACCTATCTACAACAAATACTTCTAAAAAGGTGGATTTACTGTTACCTTCGACATCAAAAGCAGCTTCCCCTTTATACGGAGAAATAACGCCGGTGGAAATTCAAATAGACAATAGCGAATAGTATTGCGATATTTGTAAGGAATACTCAGTAGAAGACATGGTGCAATGTTGCAATAAAAAAGTGGTCCCACGAGATATGTGTAAATGACAAATCATTAAAAAAATCATCAAAACTAACATAAAAATAATTTTATTTACAGTTTTTTAAGAAGTCCTTACTTTGTTCTTTTTTATTTTAACTTTGTTCAATGTTATATACCTAGTTAATGTCCCATTTCTTGGTTTATTTTGTACTGTAAATAGATATTTATGTATGGCATAAGCACAAAATAAACATATTAATTATTTATCATTCATTTTGCTTATATTTTTAAGGATATGACAACTAGATGTCATTTACCCCCTGATGGTACGATTTACACTTCTAGTGGTACGATTTATACTTTTAGTGGTACGAATTATACTTCTGGTAGTACGATTTAGCCAATGGGTTGTTTAAGTTGTACTACCCGTACATATAAGTATCTAATAACTTGCCTTTAAAGCCTGGCTTTTGGAATTTTCATAGTACTGTCTAATACAATTCATCTCTAATTTTCTCCCAAACTTCTAAACTAATCATTTTAGAAGCATTTTTATAAACTCGGTACAATTTTACCCTATAACTTCCATGTGTCAAAATATATCAATTTGTTTCTTTTAACATTATGCAAGCCTACTTCAATTTTTATTATAATACTTTTTTCAAAGTAGGCTTAGTATTTCACAAACGGTTAAAACTATTAAGAAAAAGACAGGTTGTATAATTTTCGCTGCTTTTCGATGCTCTTTTATTTTTTGCCATTTTTGTAAAATCACTAAAAGATATCCAAGGTCAAAATCTTTAACTTTTGCATTTACAGTTTTTTTTTGTAGCTCAACAAAATAAAAGGCAGAAACGCATGTCAAAATATAAAAAACCACACTATTCACTGAAACAAAATTGTACGTTTTTGTAACATTTTCTTTCGTATGCAGTTTGCAGATTGTTCTGGTATGTGTGGAAGAGCACGTAAAGAAATTATTACCGTAGATAAGAAAATAGTTTTAGTAGTAACGTTACAAGATAGGTAGATAATTCAGTTAATTGGAAGAGGTATATAACCTTTCGTGCTTGCAAATATTTTTTATTAATAGAAAAATCTTATGTTCATGATGAATGAAATGTGAATAATACAGGGTATTCTTGAAAATAATGATATTTGGTAGTGAAAAACTAGCAATAGTCCCAAATATTTTGAAAATTGGTTCAAGTTGGGTGATTTTTTGGCAAACTTCGTTACCGAGATATAATTTAGGGAAGGTATTTGGAATACATGAGATTAGAGAAAAAAATCTCAGGGAGTTTTGAGGAACATGCAGGGAGTTTGTGTAAATAAGCCGGGTCATTTTTATTATATATGTGGTGAAGTGACTATATGAAACAAAAGCGTGCTCCTAGCCCTTTAAGAAAAAAGGCTTACCACTTGTATTTTGACTGCAAAGTTAGAGACTAGGACACCAATTGGGCTCCTCATAATTGCTGCAACAAATTTGCGTCGACCATTGCGGCTGGTTAGATGGAAAAAAACGTAAGGTGCCCTTGGCTGCCTATGATCTGGCGAGAACCGAAAAATCACATTCCTGACTGTTACCTTTGCTTCTTGCTTCACACATCCCATCAAAAAAGATTTTACGGAAAAAAAGGTCTGCGATACAGTACCTAAATTTACAATCCGCCATACGCCCGGTGCCTCATAGTGACGAATTACATGTACCTAATCCACCTTGATAATATACTCTTGACTCTGTGATCAAACGGATTCAAACGGTAGTATACGGGAAAATGTCGCAGGCCCATCATCCTCGCAAGACTCCGACTTTGTCTATGAACTTCCTAGTAAAAATCCTCACAAAATAGGTCAAAGTGAATTAAGTGACTTAAAATGGATTTAGAATTGCCCAAGGGAAAACTTTCGAAAAAAGAGAACTATTGGTCTCTCGATTACAACACAGAATTCAGGAAAACCTAATATCAGTTTTTGACATGGTAGCCTGTAGGGATATTGAGGTATTAATTGAAGCTTTAAATCTGGACTATGATCCAAAAGACCGGAGACTTTTAATTGATTCCACAAAAGAAAGTCTTAAAGCCCCAGTTGGTCATCTGAAATTGTTGTTGGAGACCATACAATATGAAAGATATAAATGGTAAATTTGTGGTGATTTTGTTTGGAATGCAGCTAGGTTATACCAAATACTGCTGCTTCCTCTGCGAATGGGATAGCCGAGCATGATCGGATCACTACAGAAAGGAAATGTTGACCACCGTGCCATTTCATATAAAATTCAGACTTATTTAAAACTTTGTGAAGGCCATAGACAAAGAAGCAAGGCCTTTCAGTTATTTAAAAGAAAAGTTCCCTAGAATCCGTGACGCTAAAATTAAAGGGGGAATATTTGTGGGTCCCCAGATTAGGAAACTTTTCGGAGATGCGCAATTCAATTCCATACTTGAAATGCCTTTAAAATGATTGCAACAAATTTTTTGGGAAACCTAAAAGCAAAAAACTATAAAGACCTGATTGCCCAACTTCTTTTGTGTTATCAAAACCTAGGGTGTAATATGTCGTTGAAAATTAATTTCCTGGACTCTTTTCGAAAAATTGTAGTGCTGTAAGTGACTAGCATGGTGAGGGGTTCCACCAAGATATTTCAAAGATGGAAAGAAGGTATTAGGGAAAATGGAACTGTGAGATGTTAACCGACCACTGCTACTATTACGAGAAATGCTCCGGAGGCTGCTCTCAAAAGGCAGCCTGCTTATTGTGCAAAATTAGTGTCTAAACTTTAGATTCAATGATAAAAATCTACTATTCAATTGCTAATAACCAACAATATATTGGTTTCTGTATTTTGTATGTTCATTGCATACATCTATAAATTAAAATTTTGTAACAAATAATTCAATTTTTTTTGCGAGTCAACTAAATTCTTTAATAGGCATTAGATTTTTTGGCTAGCCTACTAAGTGCTTTAATAGGTATTTTTTATGGAGTTGAATAAAAAGAAAAGGTTTCGTTCAAACAAAAAAAAAGCTGAAATTTGTTCCCCAGTGGTACTAATCAAAAATAATAGCAAAATATGTATTAGTAAAGTTTATAGAAAGCTCGACTTTTATAACAATTTATAGAAGAGTAGCCCTCTTTGTCAGGTAATTTTATATAACCTAATAAAAATGTATATATAATCAGTGGCGGTTCGTGGCCTTAGAAAGTGACAGTGCCGTAGGCGCAATTTATGTCGAGCATAAAATATAATTTAACCAATTTAAATAACTCACCTGTCGGCCTTATTGATGATCATTCAACATACAATATACCTGACAATATACCAAACAAAGTCAACACTAATTAAAAAAAACACTGTCCATGACTCACTCTTTCAAAACATTCAAATCAGGAATAGGCCGAATAAGTTTCTGTTCAACTGACAAACATGACCTGGATATTAGTTTTTCCCAACCAAGTAAACTTCGTTTGCCTACTTTAAGCTTCCTGTTTTTCACTTAAATGTACTAAATCACTGACATCACTACTGGTCCAATTTGAATCTCTGCCAAAAAGTATACAAGGAATATAAAATAAACAATTTCTTATTTCACACTTACACAGCCAAAAACCCAATGGTATTTGAAATAGATATTACATTAAATTTGTGTTTATACGTTTTACCCTAACTTTTCAGGGCATTCTCTTTCCGTAGGAGACCATTTCGTTTAAATTCATGTTTATCGCCAATATTAATTCGCCAAAAAGTTTTATATTTGGACAAAATATCCATCTTTTTAAACCTCGACAATGCAGCGATGCAAAAACACTTAAAAGTAAACGAAAATATTAGGGCAAAATTTCATAGCAAATTAATACGAAACACTGCCAGTATTTTTCTTGCAGCTCAATATTTGATGAAAAGAGTTGTTTATGGTGGCTTCATTGTATGGGTCGCGTCGAAAACGTCACTTCGCAGTGCGGCAACCACTACTAGACGTCAAAACACGAATATAGGGAATGCGGATTACATATTAAGCAGTGCCACAAAATGCGCAATGCGCTTTGCCGGAGTAAACGAACCTATGCAAATAAAAGTTAAAGCTGGATTAAAATTATTACTTTTTGAAATTTGTTACCAGCGCTCCCGCTCTACAAATCTTATTAATAAACCGCCATTGAATATAATGTATTTCTTAAATATGATTTCCATCTACTTTTGCTTCAATCTTTCAACGATTTTTGTTAATTAAATGGATGCACAGGAATTTCAGTTGTAAGTTACGAAGATAAGATCTAAGGGCGTAATTAGGCCCCCGCAAGATCCCAAAACGCGGGGGGCTCAGAGACTTAATTATTTTTATTTATCTGGTAATTCTCATATTCTTTTAAATTTCGGTTAAATTTTTTTACCCGGAACTTCCCGCGTTATGAAGTTTTTCTCTTCTTAGAAATAGTAAAGTGTGATCCATTTTAGTTCCGCAGATAGTCGCTTAGTAACATAAACATATACGGTTTTTCTAAATATTTCTATACCATCATATTGGATTCTTACCAATATTTTACCAAGCTCTATCTATGCCATAATTGGCTTTTGGACTTAATTTAAAATAAGTTAAATAAGTAATTAGTTAATATTTTTAGATCGCCATTTTATTCCGCCATGTTGAATTCGTACCCACAATTTTACTAATTTATCTCTATATCACACTAAATGCTTGCACAAAATTTGAAATTAATCTAATAAACAGTTTCTCAGACTTTTCAACTTTTTTATTCATTTCTTACCAGTTCATTTCTATGCAACACTGGATATTTATGCCAAATTTGAGGGAATTTGAATATTTAGTTTCTAAGAGATATTTTTTTTACCATAATGTTCCGTGATCATCCACATAAGACCTTTAATTTTTGACTAAAATTTGAAGTCAATCGGGTAAATAGTTTTTTGTTATACCCCAATTTAATAGACAGACAGATCGACAAACAGACCAACGGAGTTGAGAAAACATGTTTTTGTGCATCTAGAAACATTATATTGGGTCGTAATTTTGTTCCCCAATCTTAAATTAGTAACGCAGATTTACTATTTGATCCCCATACCATTTGAAATCAGTCCATTAAGTAGTTTTTCAGGCTGATTTTAAAATATTTTATTATACCGCCATTTCGTTCCGCCATATTGGATTGGCACCAAAATTTTACCAGTTGATTCCAACATATAACTTTAAGTTTGTGCAAAATTTGAGAAAAATTGGACAAGTAGTTTTTTAGTAATAATTTATTTTACATTTCACTAGGCTGCCATTTTGTTTCGCCATATTGGATGTTTGCCAAAATATTAACAGATCACCCCATATGACCCTTAAACCTTAAATGAAGCGACGGAATCGATAAAATATATATTTTAGCATCTAGGAAGGCCAAAACGTGAAGAAGGTGATTTTTTCACGATTTCGAACATTTTATATGCCCGCCATTCTGTTCGGCCATTTAGAATTAGTACCACAGTTTTTGAAGTTGACCACTATACTAAAACTAGTTATGACATACAATTTCAAATCAATCCATTAAGTAGTTTTTTGAGGCTGATTTTTTTAAATATTTTATTAAGCACCAAAACATGATCATGCAAAATTCGAGATAAATAGGGTAAGTGGTTTTTTCATAATATTTTTTTTAACATTTGACTAGGCCGTCGTTTTCAATTTTTATCAAAATATTACTAGGTCATCCCCATCTGACATTTATTTTTTTTATCAAAATTTGAAGTCAAACGGGTATGTAGTCTTTAAGTTATGCCGCGAACTGACAGACAGATCTAGGGAGCTAAAACGTAAAGAAATGTAATACGTAAGAAGGTGATTCTTCACGATTGCAAACATTTTTTTGGTTACCATTTTGATTCGCAATCTTGAATTAGTACCACAATCTTACAAGTTGATCCCTATACTACAATTAGTTATGGCACACAATTTGAAATCAGTTCCTTAAGCAGTTTTTTCAGGCTGAATATTTAAATATTTTATTAAGCTGCCATTTTGTCCCGCCATCTTGAATTCGTGCCCAAATGTTCCCAGTTGATTCAAAGATAATACTTCATATTTGTGCCAAATTTTAAATAAATTGTATAAGTTTTTTTGTAACATTTTAACATTTAACTAGCCCGTTATTATGTTTCGCCATATTGTATTTTTACCTGAATCTTGTCAGGTCATCCCCACATGGCCTTCAATTTTTCACGAAAATTTGAAGTTAATTGGTTAAGCAGTTTTTTAGCTATGTTGCGATTAGGTAGACAGACCGACGGAATTGAAGAATATGTTTTTCGGAATCTAGGGTCCTGTAATCTGAAACGTGAGGATCTAAAAAAATCTCGGAGGGCGATTTTTTCATGATACAATACTTTTCTGTTACGAGACAAGTAAAGATTAAAAATCGAAATAGTATATCTTTACCGCAGATGTCGGCAAAGCGGTCGGATATAAATGCTTACTGTTTTTTTTTCGCGAGGTTCCAGAAATGACAGAAATTCCGTTTTATTTTTATTAATATCGTATTATAAACAAGTAGTTTAATTGTGTATAGCTTGACCAGACCATAACGACAAAAAAATAAAATAAAATGTTTATAAAAAATAAAACCGACATCAAAAAAGCAAAAAAATAATAAAAAATTAAGTTAAATACAAATATATATATATATATATATATATATATATATATATATATATATATATATATATATATATATATATATATATATATATAAATAAATAAATAAATAAATGCTTTATTGTCAAAAAAATTTTACAATTTTGTGGACAAAGCTGTTGTAAAAAAAAATAGTTTACAAACATCAAAATTAGCAAACAAAACAAAACAAAAACACATCATAAATATTATAGAAAAATAATATTTAAATCAAGAATTTAGAATATTAATATAATAGAATCCTAAAAGAAGTACATTAGAAATGTACTTTGTCAGTCGTACTATGTTATAAACATTTTCATAAATATAATGTAAAAAAAATAAAAAAGCAAAGTAAAAAATAAAAAATAAAAAAGTACGAAACAATTAAAAAAATACATATACAAAATTCGGTAAAAATGGTTGGTAATGGCAACTATCACACTAGGGGTTCATAAGGATAAATTTATGTGTTGTAAAACTCGTTCACGATGTAGAAGGCGCTTTCCAGTAAGAATGATTTCAAAGCCTTGCGAAATGAAGTCAGAGATATTATGGATTTGATGTTAAATGGCAGGTGATTATGCATTTTTTTTTGCATTGTAGATTACTGATCTTTTAATTAACTCTGAGTGTGGGGTTGGAAGATAGAGATCGTGCTCAGTGTTTCTGAGAGGGTAGTTGTGAGAAGGTCTCTCTAATAGAGCAGGTGCATGCTTACGAATTAAGCAAACCGATTCCAAAATGAATAAGCAAGGAAGGGTTAGTATTTTATATCTTTTAAAGAAATCTCGGCAGTGAGTTCTACTGTTAAGTCTCAGTAGGTAACGAGCAGCTCTTTTTTGTAGTATAAAAATTCGATCAAATTGAGTCGCACAACATGTACCCCAGAATGGAATAGCATATCTGAGGTGTGACTCAACAAGAGCAAAATAAACAGTTCTAGAAGTAGAAAAGCTAAGCTCGTCGGAAACAGATCTTAACGCAAAGCAAGCAGAACCCAACTTCCTTGATAAAGCGTCGATATGTGGATCCCATTTTAAAGAATCATCTACAAGAAGCCCTAGAAATTTTACAGAGTTTACGACATCAATAGTGGTGCCATTAAGGTCAAAAGGTTGCAGCGTGTTTTTATAAGACAAGACTTTCGTTTTAGAGATGTTCAAACATAGGAGATTAGAATTGCACCAAGATTTAATGGTGATTAGGTCATTAGATACAATCCTATGTAGGTCTGTGACATCTGGGTGGCTCCACGTAAAGCTGATATCGTCCGCAAAGAGACATATTTTTCCACTAATGTTTAAATTAGCCATGTCGTTTATGAACAGAAGAAACAAGATAGGGCCTAGTACCGAGCCTTGAGGCACTCCATATTCCATTGGCCTACAAGAAGACATCCTGTTGTCAACTTTCACAACTTGATTTCTGTTGCTAAGATATGACTTAAACCAATCGAGAGGAGCCCCTCTAAATCCATAGTACTGCAGCTTGTTAGTTAATATATTATGATTCACACAATCGAAAGCTTTGGAAAAATCACAGAAAATTGTTGCCGTAGCGTGATGGTTGTTTAGGCTGGAGTAAACTCTATTAAGAAGGGAAAACATGGCATCGCTTGTGCATTTGTTACTTAAAAATCCAAATTGATGTTTTGTAAGTATTTCATATCTAGACAGAAATGATAAAAGCCTTTTTTTAACCAGTCTTTCGATGATCTTAGATAGCGTAGGGAGAAGTGCAATTGGGCGATAGTTCGAAGCTTCTTCTGAAACACCTCCTTTGTGAAGAGGTTTGATTATTGCAGTTTTAAGGCAGCTTGGAAAAGTACCATTTTGGAAAGACATATTTATCAAAGCAGTCAGATGCTCTAGAGTGCACTCCGGCAGACTTGAATACATTTTTAAAGTAAGCCCATCAATTCCCGAGGAAGATTTATTTTTGATATCATTAATTGTACTGCGAAGTTCTGATAAAACTACTGTGAAAAGAAGAAACTGTGCAGGGTTACCCTATGATTAGAGAGATATGAAATTGGGTCATTAGATTGAGATACGGATTTAGTCAAATCTTTGGCTACATTTACAAAATAATTGTTTAGGTCCTCAGGAGAGGTAAGGATAGTGTTGGATAAAGGAGTTTTGTTTCTTAAATCATTTACGATAGACCAGGTTTCTTTAGCTACATTTTTGGCGTTAGAAAGTCTATTATTGTAATAAATATCTTTGGCGGCTTTAATAGTCTTATGATAAATTTTTCTGTATGATTTTACATAATTATGAAAAAAGACACTGTCCGAAAATTTCTTTAAATGAGATAGTGACCGCATGTTCTTAGAAGATATACGTAAACCTTTAGTGGACCAGGGTTTACTTCTTTTATTTTTGATAGGCCTAAGAGGAAAAGATTCAGAAGCTATATTAGTTAGAGTTTTTATAAAACGAGAAAATTCAGTGTCGACATCATAAGTGTGAGAGTCCCAGTCAGTTATTTGACATAGGTGTTTGAAATTAATGAAATTTCTAACCGAAATAAAATAAATAAATATATATATATATATATATATATATATATATATATATATATTTGTACATACAGTGACGGCAAACTAATTGGAAACGATACCTTACGAAAATCTGAACCGTTGCTGTTAAGAAATTGGTTTAAGATATTTCGAATATTATATTCATTGTTGCTATTGTTAAGGTGTATATCTATTATTACGGCATTAAACAATCTTATTAAGTTTAAACAATAATTTATTCATTACAAAATTCGAAGAACACTACATTTTTAAGCGGCAAAATAATTGGAAACGTATTTCTGTATCAACATTTTCTAACAAGTAGGGCCATTTTAAAATTGAAAATCAACATTTTCTAACAAGAAGGCATATTTTAAAATTGACAATCGTTACCATCGAGCTTTAGTGGGTTGTTGACTTCCGTTTCTGTCAATAATTTAATGTTAATCTTTATTCAAATTTCTGCAAATATGGGTTCGCGAAAAAGTTGTCCTAACAAAAATGAATGACAAGTCATTATTAATCTTCACAGGAAAGGCTATTCGTATTAAAATATTTCAGAAATATTTAATCGTTCCAAAAAAGCGGTGTTTAACGCTGTTCATCATGTTAGGATTCACGGAAACACTATAAATAGGAAGCGAGGTCCCAGAAAAACGAGTATGGAAGCCCTTACAAATCAGCAGTTGATATTTGGAAAGAAATTCTAGTTGACAATCCAAGGGAATTTAGTGTTCGAAGTGTTCGTAATCGTTTGAACGAGGGATAACTTTTTGGCAGGGTACCATGAAGAAGCTCCACCTTTCTGAAGTGAATCGAAGGAATTCGCCAGAAATCACTTTCCTTGGAACGTCCAACAATGGAAGTAGATACTATGGTCAGATGAATCCAAGGTAAATAAATTTGGTTCTGATGTAAAACGTTGTGTTTGGCGTCCACCAAATAAAGAATTTGGCCCCCGCTACACCAAGAAAACAGTGAAATTTGGTGGTGGTTATATCATAATATGGAGCTATTTGTCTTGGAATGGAGTTAGCCCTCTTTATAAAATAACTGGTACTATAGATCAGTATGAATACATTAACATACTGAAACACGTGATGCAACCATATGCAGAAGAAAATTTATCGGTACTTTGGAAATTCCAACACGATGATCCAAAGCACTCTGCTAGGAGAATGACTGGCTGGCTTCAGGATAATCATGTAGATGTTTTACAATGGCCATCTTGTAGTCCAGATCTTAACCCAATAGAAAATCTTTGCATGATAGTTAAAAGTAAATTAAGCTCAAGAACTTTCCAAAATTTCGACGTAGTATTCCACTAGAGACTTGTAGATGTCTAATACAGTCCGTGCCTAGGAGGTGTTTAAAAGTAATTGAAACAAATGGATATCCAACTAAGTACTAGGTACTTGATTGAGATAAAAACGTATATGTTGTGAAAAAATGTTGATTCAGAAATACCTTTCCAATTAGTTTGCCGCTTAAAAATGTAGTGTTCTTCGAATTTTGGAATGAATAAATTATTTTTTAAATTTAATGTGATAATAATAGATGTACTCCCTGACAATAGCAACAACGATTATAATATTCGAAATATCTTTAACCAATTTCTTACCAGCAGCGGTTCAGATTTTCGTAAGGTATCGTTTCCAATTATATATATATATATATTATATATATATATATATATATATATATATATATATATATATATATATATATATATATATATATATATATATATATATATATATATATATATATATATATATATATATATATATATATATATATATATATATATATATATATATATATATATATATATATATATATATATATATATATATATATATATATAAATATAATATTGTTGTGCCTGAGAGGTATCAGTTTAATCAAATCCTTAATAATTTAAATCTGCAAACTGTTGTCTTAACAGAAAATAAGGTTTTAGAGGCACGCACTTGTCTCTAAAAATATGCTGGTCCAGATAAGTTGCCCGCAATTTTTATGTGCTAATTCTTTATATATACCTTTAACAATGCTTTTCGACTACTCTCTTAGAGTGGCTGAATGTTCGAATAGGTGGAAGGCTGCCATGGTAGTGCCGATTTTAAAAAGTGGTCAAAAGAACGACGTAACAAACTATCGGCCTATAAGCAAGATCTCAGTCATACCAAAACTCTTGTAGAAAATTATTTATGAATATATTTTTATCCTTGAAAAAAACGTGATAATTTCGGAACAACATGGCTTTATTCGTGGTCGTTCTCTGGAGACAAATTTGTTTATGTTTTGTAAATACTTACATGGTGAAATGGACCAACGAATTCAAGCGGATGCGTGTATACCGACTTTAGCAAGGCATTTGATAAAATAAGTCACAATATTTTGTTGGGTCGTTTGGCTGAAGTCGGTGTGGGTAGAAGCCTTCTCAGATAGGTCGAATCGTATATAAAGAATCGAACGCAGTTTGTTTCTCTTCAGGGTTTTCTGTCACAACCATTTTTAAACACATGTTCCCCAAGGGTCACATTTAGGTCCTTTGCTCTTTATTATTTATATAAACAAAATTAATTGCTGTTTCAAGTATTGCAATTTTCTGCTTTATGCAGATGACCTTTAAGTTTATTTTCCTATTACCTCTCCTGAAGATTGTGATAAGCTCTAGAGTGATCTGGGTCGGTTAGGAAAATATTGCGATGATATTTTTCTGAATATATCAAAATGTACAACAATTACGTTCTCACGAAATCTAAACCAAATAGCTCGGCCCTACCATTTAAAAAATACCCTATTAAGCAAAGTCAATACTACCAAAGATTTAGGTGTCATATTTGACTCTAAACTAGTTTTGGACTTGCATGTCGAATCGGTCGCTAATTCTGCTGCGAAAATATAGACCCTTCTAACGTTAAATCCGTCATGTGTTTGTTTAACTCCTTTGTGTTGAGCAAATTGTGCTTTGCTAGCATTATTTGGAGTCCACAGCAAATTACCTTCAGTAGCAGGTTGGAGAATATTCAAAATACATTTATAAAATATTTGTCTTATATACAAAAATTTGTTATACCCAATAACGATATTTTTCTGGCACGTAACCACCTTCACTTGATGTCACTAGAGAGTAGGCAAAAGAATTTTGATGTACTTTTTTTATTTAAAATTTTAAACAATTTTATAGATTGTTCCAATATTCTGGCGCAAATTAATATTTATGTCCCCCAAAGGTCTCTAAGGATGAGAGAACTATTTCACTTGCCTTTTAGGCACACATCCTCAGCTCAGAACTCGCCCCTCTGTGGAATAGTAAGACATAGTAATGTGCATTGTGTTAACATTGACTTTTTCTTTATGACTCTTAGAAAGGTGAAAAATATTTTAAAATGTGGGATCGGCACATCAAAATTTTGTAATATTATGAGCCTAAAATAATTTTTGGTTTCTTCATGTAAATTGTGGCTGGTGTATAATTCTTAACTTTCACATTGTTTTCTGATTGTAATTTTTCCACGGTAAATAGGTCATTACCTTATAGTTAGTATAAGAATTCTAAACTTTTAATGATATTTTCTTTTATTGTAATATGTGGATACTTCAGTAGATACAGTATGTATCTGTTTGTGTCCCTTTTGTCCAAAAATAAATAAATAAATAAATATATGTACTTTGAAGAAAATCTCTTTTATTTAAAAAAAAAGGACCCTATCAAAAATAAGTAATTTTAATTTTCTATGGTTTGACCAGCTCATAACGACACGAAAAGAGAAAATTACTTCAGCAACACCGTCCTGTATAGGACAATAGGAAAATAAACAACCGAATAACTAACAATGTAGATTACGGCAAACCGCGTAACTCAGGTCGACCTCTGACTTGGCGGGGAAAAATCGCCTACCACAACGAATTCGCGACTCTGAAACAATTGAACATGCCGGCCGCCTTAGATGCAAACGCTGCACGCCGGTGACTGGGTATACGCGAGTGCACCAGGCAAACATTCGCGGACGATACAGCGTTACGCGATCGTTGGGGGTGACTGAGTGCACGAGATTGATTGATAAGAGCGAACGAGCATTTTGAGTATCGAACGAGTATTGTGGAATTTGGAAGAGACCATGTGGAATATACAATTTTGTTTCGTTTTGGTAAGAATTTTTGTGTGTATTTTTTTTTTGTTAATATTGTATATCTTTTTGCAATCCGAATATAAATTCTAGTTGACTATATATACTTTATAATGCTATGCTGGTTTAAAAAAGTGAAAACGTCAAAATTTCGCAAGGACATGTTAAAAGTTAAAAATTGCAAAATTTTGATTCCTAATTTTTTTTTAGCCGCCTGTAGAAGAAACATAAAAAATACAAGTAATTTTTATTAAAACGAGCACAATGTGGGTATAAATAGAATAATTTAGTTTATATTATAAAATATCTGTATTCAAATTAAATAAATTGTTTTAACCGAAATAATCAATTTCCTCAGACATTTAAAGGAATCTGTAATTGCATTGCTACATACAGTTGACTGCTTAAATAAGAAGTTAATATTTTTTGGAAATACAAAATATAGATTACTTTAGGAATAGGTTGGTTTAACATTAGAACAGAATCAGATAATATAGAAACTCAATTAATCAATTAACTGAGATCCTTTATTCTAAATATCTGATCAACCAAAGGATATTTAACAAAAGAAAATTTATAAACGCTTAGATTATAAATCTTTAGCGGAGGCTTTCAAAGATAAGGTTTCATTTTTTGGGGTGGTGAAAAACACTAAAGTTATGCCAAATGCTGTTTAAAAATACTATTGTGGGAAAATTAACCTATAATAAAGTACTGTCTCCAAAAAAAAAACTATTTGATTTAAGAATACTTTAAGTTAATCGTTAAATAGAATATGGTGTCTTAATTCAAATAAAGCGGCGTTTTATAATTACATTACATTTCTTTTTAATTACATTTCATTTCTTAGCTTCCTCCTGTTGAGCTAAAATACTGTTGCTTACCTATTCTGACTTATGGACATCTTGTTGAAGGTATAGGTTTCACCATATTCATAGTTAAAGTTGCGTTAATAAATATAAGTCCGATTACCAAGTATAACAATCTCAAAAAATATTGGAATTTTTACCACTCCAATAGCAACGATTGTTAATTCCAAATATTTTTTTTGGAATTTGAAAAATGGTTTATTAACTCCGTCATCGTCTTATCTTACGGTCCGGATAATCTTGGTTCAACGTATAAAGTATTTGAAATTTACATTATTTGTGGAATTCATATAACATTGGCAAACCAACAAACAGCTAGTGCGAATATGCATGTTACATAGTTTATTATTCCTAATACTAATGACAATATCATTAAAAGCAATGAAAATGTATTTATTTATAGACTATAAGGTTTGCTATGTAATATATAAAATACACAATTTTTAATAAATGTTTAAAAAATTATATTTTCTTTCATAATGTTCTTTAAAAATCAACTTAATTTTGATATTTAGCGAGTAGGAGTTTAACAATTCAGTGCAAGTAAATACAATTTACTCGACTGAAGATTAACATTACTTTATAGATGAGTTAGAGATGTGAAACATTATTTATAAATAATCAAAAAAACTTTTGAATGCAAATTGGACTATGTGCTTCACAGTAGTGCTAAATTAAACATATTTTTAGCACTGCATATTAAATTTTGTTTGATTACTAAATATTTAGAAATATTTGTAATATTATTTTGTAAAATATTTTGTACCCATACTACACATTAATTGATACAGCAACACATTTTAAGTCCAGATATTTGTTCCGTATAACTGATACGGCATATCCATGCTTCAAATTGAGTTATATTAGTTCATGCAATATAATTCAGAAGTTTATATTATACAATACCTCTATTAAAAAATAAATGGTTTTAACCGAAATCAATCAAGTCAATCTTCTCAAACAATTAAAGAAATCTGTAATTGTAAAGCTACATAAAATATTGACTGCTTAAACAGAAACTACCGCCTATAGTACATTATATCCTAAGTAAACCTCTTGGTACAAAAAATAGAAGTTCTTTATAACTACTTAAAAGCCTGTTTTATACTTAATATTGCAACAACCCTTAACAATAACTTAAAAATATAAATTAGTTTTGACTTAAATAGAATTTAGATAGTTGTTTAGGTAAACTTTATATGCAGTGAACTTATTACTTTGGTTTAGCATTAGATTAGAATCAGATGATCTTATATAGAAACTCAATTAATCAGTTAATTGAGATCCTTTATTCCAAATAGGGTTATTTAACAAACGAAAATTTAAAGACACTTATAAATCTTTAGCGGAGTCCTTCAAAGGTAAGGTTTTATTTTTTGGAGTGATGAAAAAAAAAGGTAAACGCTAAAGTTATGCCAAATACTGTTTAAAAATACTACTGTGGGAGAACCTATAATAAGGAACTCTTTTTAAAGACAAAACTATTTGATTTAAAAATACTTTAAGTTAATCATTAAATAGAATAAGGGTCTTAATTGAAATAAAGTAATGTTTAATAACTACATTACATTTCTTTTTAATTACATTTCATTTCCTCTTTATAGAAACTATTTTTTCATTCCGGACTAGTAAAATATTATACAGTTCATTTGAAAACACAGTTATGCAAATTCTCAAAATTTTGTGGTTATGTCTTATATAGCTGTCTTTAAACGACCATACAAAACATCTAGATGGCTTCCCTGTTACTAAACTAAAATTTAGCTACCTGTTACTTATCTATTCTGACTTATGGAACATCTTGTTGGTGTGTAGGTGTCAACATATTCCCACTCCAGTAGCGAGAGTTGTTAATTTCCTTAAAAAATACACTCGGTGAACCAAATATGTCTTCGATTTTCAATTGAAATTTGGAATATGGTTTATTAACTTCATCATCGTCTTATCTTCCGGTCAGGATGATCTTGGTCCAATGGATAAAGTATTTAAAATTTACATTTGTGGGATTTATACAACACTGTCACCTTATAAACCGATGATTTTAAAATCCCTATCTACGTGGAAAGTCTTCGGATAATGAAGTTTTACATTTGATGTTGGTCACAAACATATGAAACATTTCTGTAGAAGTCTCTTACATTAAAGAGTCTCAATTTTTGCTCTAAATGTGATAAGGCAGAAAAAAATGCATAAAAGAATCTTACTAGTTTTTTTTTAAATTACCACAACAGTTTCTATTTTTAAACAATTCAATTGAAAACAAACCAATAAAGACCTGGTGCGAGTATGCATGTCATATAGTTCATTATTCCAAATACCAATAATAATATCGCTAAAGCAATAAAAATGTATTTATGTATAGACTGTAAGGTTTGGTTGCCTATTTAAAATACACAATATTTAATAAACGAATCAAAAATTATATTTTCTTTTATAATGTTCTACAAAAATCAACTTAGTTTTAAAATTTAACGAGTAGGAGTTCAACAATTCATGAAAGTAAATATAATTTATTCGACTGAAGATTAACATTATTTTATAGATGAATTAGAGACATTAAAAAAAAGAATTTCTAGCGCTGGTTGCATATTAAAGCTTGTGGTCTTCCTATAAGTGGTAACTGTGCCGGGCATAGATTTTAAATTTTGTTTATTTACTAGAGTGTTAACGCTATAGATTTTAATTTATTAAATGTTAATGCATTCCTTATCTTCGATTTAATAAATCATATACTAAATGTCAGATAAATAACTGATTCTGCAAGACATTTTATGTTTAGCTACAATATTTGCTTTGTATAATTGATACGGTATATCCATGTGCAATACAAATCCCTATGTTTTCCGAGTGAAGCAGCTTTATATGTTTATAGTATTTCAGAAGATAAATCGCGCTAGTAAAAATACCGTACAAAATACACCCGTGCGTCTGTAGTGAAAAATATATTTTTCCGAAAATCGTTCATGAATGTTGGCATTTTTGACAAGATTTTTGAAAGAAAAAGTCAATATTTTCTTGTAACTAGTCATTGCCAAGCACCGAAAAATAACTGTTAGGAAATATTTTTTTCCTATGATCGTGCGAAAAAAAATCGTCCGGAAAAGTAACTTTTCAGGACTACTAGCACTGAAAAGTAACTTTTCCGCGCGATTTGTTAAATTAATGAATATCTTACCTAAAACACTCAATAAGGTGAAATACTTGTTAGGAAAATAACTATTTTGTACTGTAAGGAATTACAGAATATTATTTCGTTACCGTTATTTGTATACTAAAAAAATTTAAAGTTTAACATTCCCGGGTTCCGTATTGCCTGTTTCGGCTTGCGCCTCCACCGGTTCTCCTTTCGGTCGTCCAGGAATGTTTAGCTATTTCTACTAGGTATACAATATACTATTATCTCCCGGCGAGTCATAATGACATCATTTTGATCATTATTTTTAGTGTCAAAATGACACATCTCATCCCACGGTCCGGATAATCTTGGTCAAAGGCATACAATATTTAAAATTTACTTTTGTGGAATTTTTACATTGCATCTTCAATCTAAACTAATCAATTCAAAATCTCTATTTATGTGGAAACCCTTTGAATAAAAATTCCTGAAGTTTTGTGTTTGATGTTGGTCTCTGAGTCAGTTAAATAGTTACATTTACAGGCTGAAAAAATTGCATAAAAATTCTTACCATTTTTAAATTACCAAAACAGATTCTGTTTCTAAATAAATCAATTAAAAACAAACCAGTAAACATCTCGCGCGAATATGCCTGTCACATAGTATATTATTTCCATTAGAAATGACATTACCATTAAAAGCAATAAAAAGCTATTTATATATAGACCATAAGGATTGTTGTAAATACACAATATTTAATAAACGATTAAAAAAATGATTTTCTTTTAAATACAAAAATTAACTTGATTTTGGAACTTAACGAGTAGGAGTTCAGCAATTTCATGCAAGTAAATATAATTTACTTGACTGAAGATTTAACATTAGTTCATAGAACTTATAGCTTCGCAGTGTGAGTCGATTTGGAGCGATTCTTTACATAAATTGAAAAAAAAATGTTTGCACTGGTTGCATATAAAATCTTGTGGGCTCTCTATAGGTGAAAATACTGCCGGTCATAGATTTCAAATTTTGTTTGTTTACTTGACATTTGGAAATATTTGTAATTTTTTTTGCAATATACAAAAACTTTTTAATTGAGTAAATTATAATTATTAATTACTAAGGGATTAGCAATATCGCCGGCGTCACCAGTTTGGGCGTCGTGACGCCCAGAAAAAGAGAAACCAAAAAGTATATACGTCTAAATCTACGTCAATTTCTAGGCCTTTTTGGATATTTGCACCAAATGAATTGTATTTTGGTTTTTGAGAATACCGCATCCTTTTGTAGAATAATGGTTTTGTTTAAATTTATTACTAATTTATTACATTACATTACATTACAAAATAAATCTAAATATTGTTTTTTAATTTTTTCGATACGTTGAATGCGTTTCTCCAATTTTGGCTTCAAATAGCAAATAGTTTTGTAATTATATCCCCAAAGCAATTCGATAGGATTTAAAAAACTAATGGCCATTTTAAGAATATATAGGTTTGTTAAAGCTAAATATTCTAACTCATTTGTAGTTAGTGCATACTTCGATTTCAAAATTGCGTTCTTTTCATTCTACCTAAAAATCAATAAACCTCTTTTAATGCCCTAATTATCAAGTATAATATTACATTCAGCAAGACATTTATATCAAACTGCAATTGACGCGGTATGTCTATGGGCATTACAAAACTCTGCCTTTTCCGAGTCAATCAGCTTTAATTTTTTTCAATATTTGAGAATATGAATTGCGCCACTAAAAATCTTTCACTCACTATTAGATACAAAATGTAACTTTCTTCGATTTATAGTATTGTGTATTTCCTTATACTGTGTGTGATCCGTACATCTATTGATACGATACTGAGGACACAACCCCTGTGTATTGTGATCTTTTATAACAGTACAAAACACAATGTTGCGTCTATATTTAAAAATATTTTTAAAACACTCAATTTAAAATAAATTACTGGTATTTATAATAATTATTTCCAACTCAGCCAAGCTCTACCCGCTGTTCCGTCCCTATACTGCTTACAAATAATAGACAGTTAAAGCAAGGCCACATCGGCCTCACAAGCGTAAGTATAGGACGTAAACGCATAAATGGTACATTCCGTGTAGTCACAACAACAAAAATTGCTTTATCTCAATTTTAAGCCGTATCCTAATTATTTTTATATTACCTATTATTAATGCATTTTTGCTTAAATAACTGTGGTTTCAAACTATTTATTTACTATTATACTATATTGTAAAAACACTATTCTTAAATATTATCGTATTATGATTATTATACACCCTTATTTATATTAAAATTTTATAGACAAATAAACACAATGTTGATCATATATTATATTTATTCAAGTATCAAATCACATATATTGTTTCACAAATTATAAATTCCTAGCAGATTAAGGCAAATTTTATCAAAGGAATAAAATATATATTACAACTAAAAATTAAATCTAATAAGCCTTAAAATCTTTATCTATCGCACCTAACAAAACAAAAATACGATAACCAATGTCACCCCTTTCGGGTTCCCTCGGTCGACATCGAATTAATCTTCGGATGAATACGCATGCGTATACAGAGTATAAGCATATACTTATTTGGTAATACCTTTCTTTATAATATATTAATTGTTATATAATTCAACTGTCTTAATATAAGTTTCGTAACAAAGATAGTTCTATTAAAAATGCTTTACTTTGTTTTTTAATTTTCTTTCTTTATACTTACATTTATATTTTATTAAGAAAATTGAAATATATTACAATTTATAGAATATCATAAATAAATAAATAAACATTTTCTATTCCCTGTATATAGTGGAATTCGTTACGGCAGAAGTTTCAGGTAAAGGCTAATTTACCGATTTTTATATTTGTAATATTATTAGGTTCTTATTTTGCATAATTTTATTTATTTAGCCTATAATAAAAATTTAAAAAATAATAATAGAACCGGCTTCAAAAAAATGCACTAAAAAGTTAAAAATAATATTTTCTTCCATCTTAAATTTTTTACTCTGTAAAGTCAGCACTCAACATATTCTATATAATTATTTAACCACAAAAATGTATTTATTTATTGAGTGTTTTGATGTCTAATACCACGAGTCTGTCTTACTGTCTGTATTAGTTTGGCGCCAACTTCACACATTTAAATTTTCAATAGAATAAAATATTATTTTTCACTTTTTATTACATATTGTTTATAGAAATTTGTTTAAACGTATTTTAAACTATTGCTCAGCCTATTCTCCATTTAGATTCAGAGATTTATCTTATCGTCTCACAAGTTTTCTATACCACTATTTAGCGTCCAACGTGTTTATCCAGTCCGTAATCACTGTTTTTATTTCATCTTCTAAGTGGAGAAAGAGATTATATCACTAGGCGCAAGTTCGGGACTGTAGGCTGGATGATCAAAAATGTTCAATTTAAATTTCTTCAAAAGTTGTTGTGTGGAACCAACAACGTGCGGTCGTGTATTATCATGCAACAAACATTCCGAAAGTGAGGATCTGGCCGCTTATTTTTACGGCTTTTCGTAGACTTTGTAGTGTAGCAGAATAAGCAGCTGCACTTATTCTTTTTCCATGCTCAATGAATCCTACGAGAAATATGCCGTGCCTATCACAAAACACTGTCCTGGACGGATTTTTTATAACTTTGTTTATGCTGACAGTAAGTATGTCGTTGACAGATCACTGTCAACGACATACGAGTAATTTGTTATCCAAGGATTTCACATTTAGTAATGGAAGCTTATTGGCCAGATTTGCCTCAATCGCGTCATTTCCTTAAATCATAGTGAAACTTAGTATGTGGAGATGCTAAATAATTCTATTTATAGGGGTTTTATTGTAAGAGTCAGTATTAACAAATAGCCACTGCCATTTTTAACATTTTTTCAATATGCTTGCTAGGAGACCACTCGAGCAATGTCCTGAATATTCCCTAAAAATTTCATTCAAATTAGTCAAAAAATCGCGAAATAATCGTTTGACATACATAAGGTCGAACTGATTAGCTCTTTTTTGAAGCCGGTTACAAATATTAACTTGTGTCGTTTATAATTTTCCTCTATATAAAAAGCTTTATTCCTGAAAGTGGATTTTTACCGCATTTTTCAAAAGTTTCATAAGCTGCCATTTTGTTTTGATTAAACGATGCGCACTTAATTGGATATTACCACTCTATTATTATTCTATCCCCATACAGACCTACCGACCGACAGACCGACGAAAATAAAAGAATATGTTTTTCGGTCTCTAGGGATAACATCGCAAAAAAACCAAATCGTCTGCAAAAATCTCAGAGAGTAATTTTTTCACGATTACAAGACCTACGAGGGAAGGAAAAAGCACTTTAAATTTCGAAGTGTTGTTTTTAATGGTAAGAAAATGCACTTACGCTAAGACGGTACATGCTCCTATAAGCCAGAATTGAAGTACCTAATTAAAAAAGTACTTTCGACATCGTTGCTGATTTAGTAGATAAGAAAAATAAATTTAGTTTTTAAAATTAATTAGAGTGATGTTGCATTTATAAAGTGAAATAGCCTCAGTCTAATAATTAATTTCTTAAATTAGGTAGCCTATAGATTTCGATATATTTTTAATTTATTTTATTTTAATATTTTTTAAGCCGTCAATCTATTGATAAACACTTATATTATTTATCAAATAAACGATACTTTTTTATATAAAACAAAAACCATAGTGTCGCTGAGTCGCTCGCTGTTCATCACACCGTTGGTATAGATCGTAGTCTTGTGAATTTTAAATAGGTGATTTTTACTAGTTTGATGTGTGTTGCACTAGTTTTCTCCGATTCGCTTCCTAACGATTTTATTGATATTTTAATAAAAAGAAACTTAAGACACTGCTGATGACTAATTGAGCCCTGAGGAAGATTGGGACCAAACACTATCGAAACGTTGGCTAAAATTTAAAACTATCAGCATCAAAAAGCCTGTCCTGTATTGAGTTCGTGATGTCTTTCCCTACGAGTATAAAATCCAAACAAATAAAATTGTATTAAGGCATTTAAGGATATTTGTCCACTAAAAAACTCGCCCCTACGTAGGTCATCTTTTAGTACTTTAATACACAATTATAAATATTTGAGTGAGGGTTGCTAATTGTTTACTTCTGGTAAATAATTCTGTCAACAGTGGCTTATAAATGGGTTGTAGACAGACATTTGCACGAACCTTTTTTGAATTTTGGACTGCACTTGGAGGTGTTTCGAAATAATTCCGCACTCTGAATAACATATCTGGGGTGATTTCACGAACTGCACGCGTAATCCTTTCTCTCATGTCTTTGGCTATAGTTGGAGCAGTCAGCATGACTTTTTCTTTGACAAAACCCACAGAAAAAAAAATCAAGGGGGTTAAGTCTGGCGATCTTGCAGGCCAATTTACTGGTCTCCCACGTCCAATCCATTTGCTAGGGTAAGTGTCATTCAATATAGCATGTGCTTCTCGACAGTAATGTGGTGGTGCGCCGTCTTGTTGGAACCAAATTGCTTCACGTTGTTGCTCTGGAATATTTGGCATCAATCTTTGCAAGTCATTTCGAAGGAAATTGCAGTATCGCTTTCCATTAAGATTACCACCGAAAAAATGAGGTCCAATAACAACATCGCCAAATATCCCACACCAAGTATTTATCGACCAAGGGTGTTGATTAACGACTGTTCCCATCCAGTATGGATTTTCTTCAGCCCAATAATGCATATTGTGACGATTGACTTGACCATGGTTAGTGAATGTTGCTTGGTCAGAAAATATTATGTTTTTCAGTGAGTTGTTTTCATTGATCCATAGTCGAAACCACGGACAAAATTGCACCCTCTCTCTCGAAGTCCTGTCCATACAATTCTTGATGAAAAGTAATATGGAAAGGATGAAATTTAAAATTGTGCAAAATCCTGAGAACGGATGTTTTACACATCCCGGCGTCTTCGGATAGTTCTCGGAAACCAATATGAGGGTTAAGAGCTACTGTTCCCAAAACTCCTACCACCATGTCGTCGTTCGTTTTGGTTTTCCTCCTGCTGCGTTTTCTGGATGAGAGTTGGCCGGTCTGCCGACTCCTAGTCTCTAATCGTTTGAACGCTATCTGAGATTTTGATTATAAGTGGGGAAAACTTACCGCCCAAAGTTCAGAAGCATTGCCGTAGTTTTTTCTACATTCTCCGAGAATTAATAACATGTCAACTTGGCAGTCGAATTCATTCATTGTAAGGATAGGTAGTTAAAATCTCAACTAAGATTATTAAATACGAACAGAAATAGCACAGCTAAATAATAAACGAACAGAACTAAAAAAAAAACATTAAACGAACCCAATGAACACTTATTTTATCAAGACGCTTAAACTAAAGACCTTAAACTCCAAGATAATTTAAGAAAATTACTGACAATATCATAACATGTCAAGTCGTTCGTTGTCATGATAACTCCAATAGTGGCGCCCAAAAAAAATCAGGAAAAAAATAATTAACTACATAATTTAACCAAAATACCGTATTTTTTTACCCAGTTGACATGGTAATTCTCGGAGGATGTAGAAAAAACAACAACAATGCTTCTGAGCAAAATGGTTGTCATTTCGAACACCTATTATAATAAAATCATGTACCTAATATCAGTTTTTTCTTCTGTTGATTTTCTTTTTAATTTTCTTGAATTTAGCGTAGTGACATTGATATTGACATTAAATTATTCATTAAATATAACGTAGTTTTTTCTGGAGATTACGAATCTGGAAAAAAACTGCACCTTTCCATTTAACATTTAAAAGTTACCCCCACCCCTAAACAGGGTTAAAACATTACTTACTCCGTTAAAAAATGTTTCCCAACGACCCATTGCATCCCTATAAATTTCATCTATTTTCAATCAGCCGTTTTCTCAATATCGGTTTGTAACACTTTAAAAGGACCACCCGGTATAGTTCCATCTCTGCCAGTCTATCTGTTCGAGGCCTCTTTCAAAAAGACTTACCTAATTTGCTGTGATAGTAAAAATAATTCATTTATTACAAATTTTAAAAATATAATAAATATTTAAAAATTAAAACATAACAAAAATAAGTGATTAAACGAAACGTGACCAAATTAACACTACTTTCTATCATAAATGTGTTTAAATATTTGTTAATACTTAATCCTAAATACCATTTAAAGAAAGTATATTTTGAGGGAAGTTCCGGGATTTTAAAAAATAATAAAACAGTCCCTTTTTTCCAGAACTTCCTTGTAATGACTGTTTTGTTTGAAAGATAATAGGATTTATATATATTTTATCAAATAAGTAGATTTTGGTATTCTTTGTCTAGTGTCCTAGTGAACGTTGAAAATCGTAAATACAATGGTAATCCTTTTAACCATACTTACAAATAGCTGGTTCGAGCTCACCCCGAACCATTCTCTCAAGTCCCATGGCAAAGATGTTCTCCTTCTTTCAGCACTTGTTTTCCCCTTCTATTTTTCCTTTCATAATTATCTGCAGTAGCCTATACTTAGAACTCCTCATTATATGACCTAAATATTCCAGCTTCCCCTTTTTTATTGTTGCTATAATCTCTTCTTGCTTTCTCATTTTTTTTTAAAGTCCACGCCTCTATTCCGTACAGTAACGTTAAAAAAATAGAAACATTCTTATTATTAGTTGTGAGTTTAAATTTCGGTTGCAAATAAGCTTTTTCATTTTGGCAAATGTTGCTCTGGCGATTTCTGTTCGTGTTCTTATTTCTTTAGTTTGATCGACATTATATGTAAGCAACATTCTTAAAAAGTTCATATAAAAAGAGGTCCGTAAACGCTTTGTTTTCGAAATATTGGTTAAATAATTGTTTCGTTATGAATTGCTTGAAGCACAGGGATATTTTCAGATATCTTTAAATGAAATTCGGTACAAGGTGTAATATAACTAATGTGAACAAAGCCACTAAAGATATTTTTGCAAAAATCGATAAACTTCCTTTACCCGGCACTTGCCTTGTTATAAATCTTTCCTTTTATTAGAAATACTGAAATGTGATCAAATTTAATTCCACACACAGTGATTTAGTAACACATATACATGCACCGTCTTTTCGAAAATTTTTATTGGGTGCCATTTTTGTTCCGCCATATTGTATTCGTATCCATATTTTACCTATTTATGATACACTTGATTTTTAGATATAATTTAAAATAAATCCAAAAACTACTATTTACACAATTTAATTTATCTCTCCACACTTGATGCTTGTACAAAATTTTAAATTAATCGCATAAGTAGTTTTCCAGGTTGATTTTTTAAATATTTTATTAGGCTGCCATCTTGGATTATTACCAAAATATGACCAGTTCATTGTAACATGTAACACTTTATTTTTGCGCAAAATTTGAGGTAAATTGGATAATTAGTTTTTTAGTTAATACTATTTCACCAGGCCGACCTTTTGTTCCATCATGTTATCCCCATTGACCCTTAAACGTTAAAACGTGAAGATATGTAAAATAGTGGATTTTTTCAAAATTACCGACATTTTCTTTCCCCGTCATTTTGCATTCGTACCACAGTTTTACCAGTTCATCTCTGTACCTATCACACATAATTGTTGCACAAAATTTGAAATCAATCAATCCGGTAGTTTTTTTTTGGCTGGTTATTCAAATTTTTTAAATATTTTATTAAGCCGCTACTTTCTTTGTATCCCTACCAAAAAAAAAGTTGATTCCTACGTAATTCATAATTGTTTTAAATAATTTTAGGTAAATTGAATAAATAGTTTTTTAGTAACATTTCCTTAGTCCGCCATATGGGATTTTTAAAACAAATAAAAATATACCATCGACAAATGGAGAAAACGTCAAGATTAAGCTATATATACCTACCTATAACAGTATAGGTACATTAAATTTTACTAGAAATGAAAAAATACGAAAATTAACTATAATAGGTACTTTTAAAAAGAAGAAACTAACATAAGAACTCTTAAACTCAATAAAAGTTACCCTCTACAAGATATGTTTTTAGTTTGGCTCTAAAAGATTTTATATATTACCCAATTTTTTAAAAAATCTATATGCAATATACATTACGTTTTTTTTTGAAAAAATGTGGATTATGCAGTAATATTTTGCTTCTAGTATCAGTATTCATCTAGCTACTTGTGTAGCTAGATGAAGTGCGATTGTCTTGAAGTAACTTTTAATTTCGTGAAGTAAAAAGTTGTAAATATTTTGGTTTTTATTTCAAAATACAAAAAAAATTGTTTTACTTTGATTTATAATCAAACAATTCTTTTTAAACCGTAACATTATAACATTATAAACCAAATGTGCTCTACTTTACAATACAATGTTTGTATCATCTGCATATGATATGACAGAAATACCGGTCGAGATATTATTTAAGTAGGAAATGAGGTTAATACAATATAAGATATTCCAACTGTCAATGAAGCGCTCCTCATCCCGTTTACCAAAACACACTGTTGTCGCCCATTTAAATAAGACTCCATGAGCTTTCAGACTTGTCCTTTAATACCGATGCAGCTTTAACAGCAGTAGCTCATGATTGACCATATCGAATCCTCGGGAGAAGTCCACAAATAAACCCAATACATGAAGTTGTTTATCAGTTGCATCGACAACTGTCATCTGGAATTTACAAAGGGCATTTTCGGTACTGCGGGATTCTGTAAACCCATGCTGAGCAACACTAATAATATTATATTTATTAAAAAAGTGAAGTAAATGATATTTCAAATTCAGTTCAAAAATGTTTGAAATAATTGTTAATGCCATGCGGCATCTACTTTTTTCATTTTATTTTAAGTAAAAGTGGCTAATGGGAAGGGGGTTTTAACGGCCAAACCCACAAAAAAGTTTTTTATTGTATACTACTTGTTCCATTTTTCTTTAACTAACATTAGTTCTTAACCCCCCCCCCCCCCCCGTTTAACCCCAAATCCCCTTAAATACGCCACTCTTTATAGCAAAACTTGTAATCATGCATAGCTAATTGAACTTCATAGGGCATATAAGGAAAATTGTAAAGTAAAGACATTATGATCTTCAAATAGGTATGCATGAATGGATATTTTGAAAAATATTTTTAAATGTTTCAAAATAACGAAAAAAACAGAGACCATAAAGTTGCAGAGCAAAATTAGAAAATTTTACTTTATCATAATAGCTGGTGAAGACATAGTAAAAAAACCATTGACTAGCTTTTTTTCAAATCTATTTTATTACATTTGTGACATTAATCACAGTATACCGTGTACATTTGATTTACAAAAATCTAGAAATGTATTAGGTGTGTCAAAAAACTACAATTTTGCGCCTTGTATCTCAAAAATGAAGCGTTTATATAAACTTCCGAACGGAGCTTCGAGCGTGAGTTGATTTATACCCTGAAGATAAATAACGTCCCAATCAAAACTAAAACGTCAGTCAAAACAACTTAATTTTTTCAGTATGAAAACCACTATTTCTACCCAAGTCAGGATAGTTTGTGTTTTCTAACAAACAACCAAATTCATAATAGATAAAACAGGTTGCAGTTTATTGCTGTTGTTCGCAACTGTATAAAAATAAATACTCGTGACCCTTAATATTCAAAAAGAGACTTGTTTCAAAATTAGGTATTACTCATTCACTTTCTCTGACATTATATTAAACATACCGGTATATTCGTTCTGAAGAATGTTTTCGTAAATTTTAACATTATTGAATATATTTTAGCTTCAACTGTATGTATGAACATTTCAAGGCCAGTAAAATACGCGGTCAATCGGTCATTGCAGTTTTAGAATGTTTTTAAAGTAATAATTTTATAAAAAAAAAATAAAACCGACTTAACACTGAAAAGTAAAAAATAACATACACTATTATGAAAACAGTAAAAGTAGAATTACTAAACACTTAAAAAGAGCATGGAAAAAAGGTATACTTGGTTACCAGAAAATCCTCGTTGTCTCAATGTATGCTGCAATCACCCTTCAGGGCTCCTTTGAAGGATATGTTTTCAGAAGACAAAAGCATACGAAAATAAATTCTTTTAAGTTTTGACTGAAATCTGTTACTGCTAGCAAAAGCCAAACGAAAATAGAAGACAAGGAAGTTCTGTGAAAATTGAATATGTTAATTAATATTATTTAATCAAGAAGACAGGGACTTCCGTTTTATTATATTTTACTTAAATTTTGGATGCGTCAACAATAAGATAATTGTCGGATCAGAGGAGAAGCCATAACTAACCATAACAGACACAAAATAAATCTGGGACAAATAAAACATGGTAAATGCTCAAGGGATGACAAAAAAGTCTAATAATTCGTGGCAAGAGACAATTCACTGCATATACAATTAAAGTAGTGCCTACGAGAAAGCAGAGTGCTAAAAGACTAGAGTAATAAAATAAATAAATTACAAGGCGATATCCGAAAAACGGTTTGGAATTTTTTATCTTTGAAATGTCAAAAGAATGATGGTATTTTTCGAAAATTCGATGCCTGCAAAAACTACATAAGTAACCCCAAAATCTTTGCATTTGCTTTACTGGCTGTCTAGTAACGAATTAAAAAAGAAACAAAATAACAATAAACCAAGTATTGAATGCCTTAAATTAAACGACGCTTAATAAGGTGTTCAAAATGATGTCCATCGACAAAATTTTATAATTATTTTTTGACAGGAATTGCGAACGCGATTTAAGATTTCGGGGGTATCTCGAATTCGATTTTTCATTTTTCAAGTATAGTTTGAACATATTTTTAAAGCGGCCGATAGGCAAGAAACGCGCAAAGAAAGGAACTACAAGCAATTCCAGCCATAATAAAACTGAGTTCTGCGTCTCTACCCTATAATTATTTTCTAGAGCTAGTTTATTTCATTTTGTTGGGTTTGATAAATGAATTTTTTTGGATTTTTTCGAACGAATTAGCCTGGAAATGAGGCTGTAAAGTGCATTATTACTTATTTTCCAGCTGAATATGATAATTTTGGTAGCGAAACTGGAAGAAACGGTTCAAGGCGGAAGCAAGAAATGCACCGATTCCAAGTGCCTAGTTCCTAGGAAAAAAACCAAATGTCTGCCAAGTTCAACTTTTTAAAAAATATATGGAAAAACAAAATCTTCTATATCTTAGTGTGACAAGTTTTTCCTTACTCCGAACTTCGCTAACAAATAAAAATTGATACAAAAACAGCCTCATTGGAAAAATTTCAAATTAAAAAAATTACCGGCCATTATTTGTGCCCTTCTGCCCTTTTAGAACTATGGAAAAACGGGGTACAAGAAGAAGAACCTATACAAATTAGAGATCAACAAGCTCCATTAAACCCTACTAACAACTTACACAAAAAAAAAACAATAAAATAAGAGGTAAAAATGTAAACAACGCTCAAGAAAATAAGAAAAATGAAGTTAGGGAGCCAACGCCATCCACGTGTCACACTACAAATTTTGAAATAAAGTTGAGGATACTTTTTGTCAAAATACCGACAAAAATTAATTAACTCAAGTTGTTTCTAAGTCAACAAACCCTTAGTCAAAATATTCGACAAGTTCATATGCTCTTCAAATAGCATTAGAGGTACTTACCAACAGTCCAACAAGTATAATAGATTTTTTCCCGGTCAGCTATTCTGCTTTTAATTCAAACAATTGTCTATAGATATTGAACGAAAGGAAATTAGCGATGTGCAATGAGCCGATAGCCTAAGTAGATTTCCACAAGGTATTCGACTCCAGTGAGAAGTGAAATATTTTAAAATCTTTAAAATCATCCGATGACTTCTATAGACCAAACCGCAAAAACTACGAAGTGAGTAAGACTCACATGTGCTGCCTTTGGGAAGTTGGCATATGTGTTGAGAAAGAAAAAACTACCCATCAGTTATAAAAGAAAGGTGTTTTATATGTGTATACTCCCAATAGATACGTACCGACTAGAAATAATATGAAAAACAAAACCAAAATGCAAGTCATTTGAAAGAAATGTAGCGAGTCATGGAAAGAAGTTTACTTGGAAACACTTTAAGAAATCGAGTAGAAAACGAGAAAATAAGCTGTTGAAAGGGGGACAATGTTGAAAAATGAACAGGACAATTCATGTTCTGGTACTATCTAACTTACAGTATGGGATAAATGAAAAAGTTTGGGAGAGGCTAGGGCTATAATGCAGAGGTCTACGAAAGATGGCTAGATAATTGAAAAGGGTTAATTTTAATATGTTTATTTAGTTACATTTTATCTGTACCTTTTGTCAGTTTGGTATTGATAGTAACACTTTGGAACTCCTTGATATCTGTAAAAGGTTGTGAGTCAGGGCTTAAAATTGTTCTATTACAGCCGAGTTCTTCGTACTATCTACAAAAAAAAGTCAGATGGTTGTTAAGAAGTAAAAAAAGCTGCTCCTTAAATGTAGAAATTCTAAGTCAACAAAATAATTACATAGCAGCGGTGACTCTGATGACAGACAATAGATAGATTAAAGGAATTTCAGGGTTAAAGGAATTAATTATGCATTTGATTGATGCCAGTGTTAGGAATAGTTTGTAATTCTGGGCCGAAATCGACAAAGCACTTGATAGGCTCTGGCATAAAGAAAATGTTATTTCTGTACATCTGTCAAACATTTATAGTACAGTGATCTTGTGTAGGCGTCCTCCGCTTACTTTTCTATTAAATAGCAGCATTATGAAGTGCTTGAAGATCATAGAGTCTGGTCTATTTTCAGATATTTCGCAACCAGGAGTGCTTCTTTTATTTGATTCTTTCTTTATCCCAAATATTTTCCTGAAAACTGTATGTTCGTTCATTTCCTAAGACGTGTCCGAGATAGTTTTATTTAAAGTTGGCAAATAGTTCGCAATGTACAAGTCAAGTTCCTTAGATAAATGTTCATTCCGTGCTCTGTCGGTCCAAGCGTTTTGAGCGTCTTCACTATCAATATCAGCTAATATACAATATGATAAACAGGTTTCAGAAATTTTATGATAAGTTGAGGACACTATCATCTGTTTAACTATAATGGGATTGCTAGTAGAAAAGTGTATGTCATAGGTATATAAATAGTAAATTGTGCTGCAAGTATATCTTTAATAACTGTATGTTCAATTCCCATTAGTTGGAGGTATCTTAAGTATTTTTATTTTCTATTAAATTTTTAATAATTTTATTGTCATCTATAAATAATCTGCTTGTACCACCTGTAAGTGGACTTACATTTTTCAAGACGTAATTCGACATGAATGGCTTTACTGAAGAGGTCGTAATACTGAAAAAAATATGAAGTTGTTTTTTAGAGTTTGTGTAAAATTGTAGGTCAAACATGTATAAAAAATGACATCTTATATTTTTAATTTTGGCTCATTTTTATTCCGTGAAGTTGTGTTACGTTACAGGGGTTAAGACACATGCGCAACGAAAGAGCGTTCAAGGAATATACATGGAATATCCCTCTGACGTTAACTAGTCCAGGTTTTATCGATCTCGTTCTAGTAGGTATATTCAATGATGTAGACCATTGTCTTGTTATTTGATGTAGGAACTGTACTATTGTAAGATCAATTTCTTCCAAAAAAGATTTTATGCCAGAAAATGGAATTTTATCGAATATTTATACCTTTTATTAGGCCACTAGTTCGTTTTGCCATAAAGGATTTGCACTACATTTTACCAGATTATCCTAGCTTCACACTTGTGTATTGTGCAAAATCTGGATAAATAATTTTTTGCTACTAAATCTTTAAACTTTTCATTTCAGTTTATCCTCATATCGAACTTGATCTTTGGTTAAAAGTTGAGGTCTAGGGGATAAGTAGTTTTTGACGTATGGCGCGTAAAGGTAGGACGACAGATCGACGGAAATGGGAGAACATGTTTTTCGGGGAGATAGACCTCAAATCGACAAATATGCAAAAATCTCCGAAGATGATTTTTTTACAGTTACAATACTTACTTCTTATGAGGAAAGTAAATGCGATATTGTTATTTTTAAATAGAACCCCTTGTATAATATGATTTCATTAAATGGGTATCTTTTTGTGGAATAAAAATATACCACACATCCGAAGAAATTGACAAAAATCCGCTATAAAGGGCAGTATGCTAAAATGAACGACATCATCTTTATTTATAATTCATCATTTTATAATAGCTCATATTTCAGTACAATGTAGTATTAAGAAATACATGAGTTAGCACTCACTCGCAAAGTCAGACAGTGGGACACCTGGCAGAGGCGCGCTTTGAAGTATGTTCCAACGGCTAAAACTATTGGGTTTCTTAATCGGGCATTGATGTCTACGAAGTTTAGTTTTTCCCTTCCTGTAGCTCCATGTTACATCTTTCAACAAATGAGCAGCAGCTCAAAGTGTGGGCATTATTTAGGTTACATATCACCTGACAATGTTACGTGTCAATGTTAAAAATCACCTGCCAACCGTCATATGCCATAACTGTCGCTTGGAAGGAAGTGATGTAGGATGATGTTATAACCATTTTAAAAAAGTTTGGCGCCGATCGACCGCACCGTTCCTTTTTTGCCATTAGGACCTTAACGAAGTGACGTAACAGGCCATGCTTTAGATGAGCGATAGATCTTAACCCCTCTATCGATCTGTCAAAAAATATTTGCCAAAAGATGTGATGCCGTAGGAAGGAAACAAATTAAAATTCGGAGACGTCAATGCTCGATTAGCAAACAAACCTAATATATTTTGACCATTAGGACGTACAGTCTTGTGCATATAAAAGTCGTACAAGATTTGTTTGCTGTAAACCTGCCTATAACGTCCCAGATTTAAAAAACAAGTAGTACACATAATCGTTGTTTAATATTGTTCAAAAAACGACATAATATAAATTAGGAATAATCCTAAAATTACTCAGATGCTAACAATCGAACTTAATAAGTTTCAGAAAATTTACACTTTACATCTTTTGCATTTTTTTATTAAGAGGTTTTTTTTAAATATGTAGATGTTAAGAAAAAGTTTAAAAAATATATTATTTATTACTTTAAATCCTACAAAAGATTTTCAATGCAACTTTTATTCTAAAAACTTTATAAAAAAACGACTAAATAAATGCACTTTATAATTAGTCATAAATTTAAACTATATTTGAATAATGTTAATATTTCGTCATAGCTCCATTGCTTTCTATTATGTTGTTAAGTCTATATAGACGGTATAGATGTGGAAAGTTTTTATTATTTTATTCTGCGGCTTGCTGTGGATCTTGATGCAAGAAAATTTGTTTGCTGAATAGCATTTCATGCTACTTCGAATGGATTATCTTCCAAATACTGCAAAAGTGTATTGTATTCTTCGAGAGTAGTTATTTTGGATCTTCCGGTTGGCTTCTTTTTATCCACGTGTCTTTCAGTTTCCCATCTGCTTTTTATATTTAACACGGTCTTTTTATTTACATTGATAATATAACCTATATCACTTATTGGCATACCATCTTGGACATGCATTATTATTTGAGCTCTTTTTAAATAATCGAGCTGAGGCATTGCGCTATTTATAAAAAACCGTATGGCAAGCAACTGCGCGTTCAAAATAAATAATTTTTATTATGACAGTTTTGTCAATCATTATGTTCAAACTGACAAGGTTGACTTACAATAGCCTTTAATCGATGTACGACTTTCATATGCACACGATTGTATAATTTTGTAATGGTATAATTATAATCAGCTAGAAGTGACGAATTTGAAAAAATAATATAACACAAGGGGTTTATTAAAAATAAAAATATTAATACAAGTTTTTTATTTTTAATCGATATTTGGTTACTTTTTAGCAAACATTGCGGCTTACATTAAACCGTATTTATATTTAACATTTTTCTCTGTCCTTTAAAATAAAACTTATACATCCCCTTTAAAATTGAAACATAAACCCTATACATTGATATCGTGCCCACTCGGTATATTGTCACCTTCTCTGAAGCGTGGTCACTCGTGACCAACTATCAAAGAGAACATCTGGTTACATGCAGAATTTGTTATAAATTATTTTGTGTTTATTTCTTACTATTTGCAGGCAATAAGGTAGGTCAGTACATGCAAATATCACTTATCATCCTTTAAATCAATGGCAAAATAATTTATTTAATAAGTACTTGATTAACTGCCGAGGTTACGGATATGTGGGCATCATTAACTAATTAAAACACACTCGTTTTAATACACCTATAATGTACGTTACTTACTTCAGTTTTAATTGGGCGGTTGCCCCTGCTCTGTTTTGTAATGCACGACTTGTGTTTATATGATATATTAGAACAACTTTTCTCCAGTTATGCAATTTTTTATAATCACTTGTACTTGTTTTGAATTATCGTTTTATGGCATTTTATTTTAAAATGCAGTTTATGTACAAATAAAAAATTAGGAATGTAATTATTGGTTATAACGTTAATGCATAAACATAATTGTTGAACATTAGAAAATTATTATCTATGAATAAGTTTTTGAAGGTTAATCGAAAAATACCGATAATTATTTTAAAATAACTTTAATGCTGAACTTCATAATTTAAAAAAGTTACAATTCATTTTTTATTTCATTTAAGTAACTGAAAAAACTGACTTATCTAGGTCAAAAATTAACATAAGTATATAATAGTTTTAAATATTGGAGACCGCAACTAAACTCTGTACAAAAACTAAAACATACTTAATCAGATATTCATTCTAGAGTCTATGAATTCCTTAAAAATGTTGAACGCCCTTTGACTGAAATATTTCTTTAACATGTTTCTGAATGTTTTGATGGTTGTAGCTTTAATTATGTTTATATGAAGCATTTTATGCAGGATGTCCCGTAAGTATATGGTATCTCATCGGAGGCATATAGGGGAAGTCAGTATAATCCTGGTTTGTCATAAAAAAATTCCTAGATTGCGTCTTTACAGAGATCATCAGTCACCATTATCAATCAATTTAATCGCGTCCATTGCTAGACATAGGCCTCGTAAACTCTGCTACTTCTCTCTTTTTTGTGCTGCCTGTATCCAGTTCGTTTTTATTGTAAAATCATTAGTACATCTACATAGTAGGAAGACCTCGTCTGGTTCGGTATGCCTCTTGCCTGAATCTCCGTTCAAGAACTTGGACCAGACAAGCTCTCTAGGTGGCTTGTATTTTGTTAATGCTTTGTCTCGTTAATGTTATGGTTCTGCTCCATATATCATAACGGGCAAGACGTGTTAATTAAATACTTTTACGTAGTAGGCATGTAGGGACGATCGATCTAAAAATGTCCTTTAAACTTTCAAAAGCCGCCCAGATCAGGCCCAGCTTTCCACGAATCTCCTTGATTTGATTGTCATGACCTAGAGTTGTTTCGTGACCTAGGTGCTTGTGTAATGTTTCTTGATCAATTTCATTTATTCCCATAGAGATGTTTACACTCACTGCCATATATATTTTAAGCCATACCGTTTCTGAAGCTTGGTGAACTCTTTCCAGCATCATGGGTGCTACTCTATCCGATGTGAGAACAATATCGAAAATCTTAAATGTTTTAGGTTTTCTCCATTTATTGCTTTATCGTACGCCTTCTCATAATCCATGAAGATTAGAGTAAGTGGCTTGTTATATTCCACAACTTCCTCAGTCAAACATCTGATAACTTGTAAGTGGTATGGAATGAACCATACCCAGAACAGAAGCCAGTAAACATATTATTTTCGCGAAGAGGTTCTAAATACGGGATATCAGTCTTGTAGTTCGGTAGTTATTCAAATTAGCAATGTCCATTTTTTTGTTCATTGTAACAATAACTACCTTAAGCCAATAAGAGGGGGTTGCACTTTTAAGCAAGCATGCATTGAATAGTTTTTAAATAATGTGTATCAATGCTCTCTCTCTTTTATCAACTCAATAACTAGATAGTCATCTCCTGGAGATTTACTGTTTTCATTGCCAAAAGAGCTATTGTTATTTCATCTGTTGATATTCTGGATTTTTGGTATTGGGCTAAGCTCGTTTTCTAATTTTTGCGTATAGTGTTCTAAATAGAAAGTCTTAACGATTTTGAGAATGTTATGTTTATTGGTTTCGACATTTCCTACCCTGAGCCACAACCTCCATCGGAGCACTTTTACACCTCTGTTTTCTTCTACAACCTGAGAAATATACTTGGTGATGTACTTCTTAACGTCCTTTCTAACGAATTCGGAGATATCACTGGTTGTTTTGTTCGGAATTGAATTTGCATTACATTTGAAAAAACCCTAAAGACTGATAAATTGATTGTTTGAGTCGTATGATGGCGGGAACTAAAAGTGAAATATCTATTCGTATGTGTCGGTTTCCTGTAAACAATAAGACCTAGAGTGCTGCTCTCTTTCTCTTGTACTAACAGATAAAAGAAGTGAATGGCAACAATTGAAGACATTTCTATAGTAAATTTTATATTAGAATGTTGTTAGTTTAAGTAGTCTAAAAATATAGTTCTTCTCCATGTGACCATTAAAGGAGCAAAGCTTAAAGCAGTTTCCTCGAAAGCATCCATAAAAAGTTTCGATACCACAGGAGATAGCGGGGCTTCCATGACGGCGCCTGAGGATAGTCTGTGTTTACTAGACTTACTGAACACGAAAGATATATAATCTACTAGACTTACTGAACACGAAAGATGTATAAGTAAGAAACAAATTGTTCAATCTGCTGTCGCTGAACACTAGCACCCAATAGGACATATGATTAATATAAATATACCAAAGTTCTTGCATCAGTCTCGGTTTTATTATAAACGAAGAGTCAGAGAATCTATTGAAATCATCAAGCACCCAAAAAATTTGAATAGAGATGCGGGCTAGGTGTATAGCGTGTGGGAAAATTAATCATTTAATTGATTTAAAAATCTTGGGCTTTGACCATTAAATTGCTTTTGGACATTTCTACTTCCACTACTTCTCGAGCTCATAACAGTAAATCAGCTCGAATAGATTTAAGCCAGCTTTTTATATCGACATATATGATGTAGACCGTAAATCGTTGTGTCAAGATACTACCGAAAATGAAGTGTTATTAAATTATTACATGTGACACCTTAACGAAGAATTTCCACTTTGTTCAGTCCTTTATTCTCAGAGCATCCTATTTTCATTGCTAATAAATCTTGTAGCAGCAAAAAATAGACATCAGATGAAAATTAGTAATAATACAGAATGACAGCCCAACTTTTTACGTTTAAATCTCTTAATAGGTTTGAAGTAAAATAATATTTACCATCTAATGACTTCAATTGTGCTATAAAATCGCAGAAACTAAATAAATCATATCTTACAAAAAAAAAACAATACCAGTGAAAGTTACGACACCGTTAATATTTCCCATAAATAATTGTTAATTATCACATTTATTTCCGTCATACCAGTGCGTATGTAATGTTAATCTACTTAATCCTTCTGAACTAAATTCTGTGCGCAGAATAATATTATATTATTATTTAATGAAGATGAATTTTAATATATTGTATACGAGTAGAAAGTGGAAAAAATCTTAAAGATAGATTAAATATTTTTACACAGAAAATGCATACTAAACTACTGAACGTGACTTCTGGTATACCGGAAGTTACCTTAAATTAGATATGTTTCGAAGAATAAAAGCAAAGAAACTAACAATGGGAAATTTGAGTTCGGGTGCTTGTTGGAAGATCTCTGATTACATATAGATATCCGAGTAACAAGAATATACAAAAATACGTTGGCCTCTTTTAAGTTGGCAACCATAGTTATTGCTGTCACAAAGTGTTATTTTATAGTATTTTGCTTTACCTAATTACAACAGGAAAATCTTTGTGAAAACATAGCTCAAAAATTAAACCTCTGAATTTTTGAAATGAATATGCATTTTTCTAGTCTATCAAAATGTAAATTTTCTATTAAATTATTATTTTGTGTCAAAGTTTAGGCGGCAATATTTAAGTAGTATGTTGTAAACAGTTAAACCCACGGAATTTGATAATTTTTTAATATAAAATATAAAGTTTATCATCTTTCAACTGTTTTAAAAGACTAAAACAAAAAGATGAACCACTCTTTCTATTTAAAAAAAAACTAAAAAGGAGTTCCACATTTTGGCTGCATTTCGATATCAACATAAAGAAAATGGACTTTTTGTCCAAAAAATATTAAGTGCAGCAGTTGTTTTAATATTCTCAATTTTTTAAGATAAAGATTCAAGCAAGATTTTTATAACAGATATGTTTGATGTAGACTGTAAATTGTATTTTGTATATATTTAATAAGTTATATTTTGTAAAAAATAAGGTTTTAGGGATATTTCAAAAACAAGTTAAGTGCAACTTAGTTTTTATGATACTATTTGAAGAAAAGTGGTTTAGCCATACATGTTTCTGTATTGGACGCCATACATTTTTGGATGTTGGATTATAATTCGGTATAATTCTTTAGAAGAACCATTTAGGTAAAATGTTGTTTTGCTCAAAGCAAAAAAAAACTAAATCTTAGAAAAAACACTATCAGATATGTCTAGTTTGTCTTGTTAAGGATTACATATAATAACGAACAGTGTTTTAGCTTAGAGTAATAAAGGAATTTTTTTAGAAAACCAGAGTAAAGAAGTAGGTTTTACATTTTCAAATTTTAAGCAAATCAAAAAAGAAAATTCAAAAACTATTATTCTAACAATATTGTTTTATTAGGAGCTAAAGAGTAAATTTTTGTTGTAAATCTTCATATGATTGATAACAGGGATTTTCGGAATTTGGTTTGGGACGAAGTTTAATTTAAAATATTCAGACTTAAACAATAATGGTCCAATGTCTACGGCTTTTAATTCATATACAAAAGATACATTGCATTTTAACTGTTATGGGTGTTTGGCACTATGGATTAGGAAACTAGTTTATTGGCTACCTAAGATAAATACCCTACATTTGTTGTATCAAATAATTGCACTTTGTTTATAAAACGACACAGAAAAACGTTTTAAAAATGTGTTTCTGTCGGGAGGATCGAATTTAATGAAAAACGATTCTCATTCATATTTTGTGACATGAACGTATAATAATCTGTTCCTAAATAGTAATAAGAAAACATAATTGTTTAATGATCAGTACATATGTTTAAGTCATAATAGTATTATCATGCTTATTTGGACGACAAAAAATTTTTTTTTGGTTGTAACACAAACCAGAATAGCATAATCTAATAGAATGGACCTATCCAAATACGAAAATGACAAATAGAAAGTTGTAGCACGTAGGGTTTTCTGGTTAGAGTTGTAGAACCATATCGAATTTTACGATACTTAATATCTATAGAAAAAATGATTTCAGAAAATTCTTAACCATATTTATTGACTATGTTTACAGTTTTCGCCTATTTAACATACCATACATCTAAGATAAAAGCAAGAGAGAAAAATATTAACTTAAAACACTAATTAAACTTTATTGTTTCCGTTTATGAGGTGTCCCATCTTCTCTCTTCAAAAACCAACAGTAGTCACCCATCATGGCTGGATCCCATCGTCCTTGGTACCGAATTTCCATTGTTCTGATATCTTGGTGAAACCTTTCACCGTGCTCGTCACTAACAGCTCCCAAATTTTTAGGAAAAAATGACAGATGGGAATGGAGGAAGGGAATTTTTAATCACATTCTGGCACCAAGCGGTTTAAAGGCATCTAAGAGTTCGTTAACTAATTGTTCATAATTTTCATCCATATTGTTGCCTAAAAATCCTCTTACTACATTAGCAAATGAACTCCATCCTCTGAGTTCCTGCCTGGTAAGCTTTTCCGTAAAATTGACATCGTCCAGCAATTTTCTGGTTTGTGGCCCAATAAAAATGCCTTCTTTTAATTTGGCATCACTTAACTGGAAAAAGACTTGTCTTAGGTATTTAAATCCATCATCATCTTTATTCAAAGCCTTCACGAAATTTTTCACCAGCCCAAGTTTAATGTAAAGAGGAGGCAAAAGGACATTTTTGGGATCAACAAGAGGTATAAATTTAACATTTTGAGATCCCGGATGAAATTCGCTTCTTTCTGGTCAAATTTTTGTTACATAATGCTGATTTATTGTACGACTGTCCCATAAACAAAGAAAACAGCAATATTTTGTAAATCCCCCCTGAAGTTCCACTAAAATCGCTATAACTTTTTAATCTCCACATATCTGCCATTTATACCTATTGTAGTTTATTTTATCCAAAATCGTGCGCATATTTTTGTAATTTTCTTTCATTGCAATTGAATGGTCAACTGGCATAGAAGGTTTTAAATTTCAATTATGCAATAACACAGCTTTTAAGCAATATTTAGATGAGTCTATGAATAAGCGCCACTCACGGGGAGAATGTTCAATATCAAGTTCCTGCATTAAACTGTCTATATCAGTACACGCGCACAACGATTTTTCCATACTGTAGAATTCAGAAAACACATCATTTCTTTTTCTAAAATTCGTAATTTTTGTTTCTTTGGCCAATAGGTTCCATTCCTTATGACGTGAACCCAGAAGTTCTGACTGTTGCTTGGATAACCAACTAAATCATTTAATTCACTTTGAACAATCAAAGGTGGCTAGCTGGAACTGGGACCTGTGGTAAAAGTGAGATCGGTGCACTGTTCTTCTGAGCTGCCTAATGATGCGTTATCTCCATTATCTCCCAAATCAATAGCTTGTCAATTTAAAGGCACAATCGGCACAGGCAAATTTGCATTATGAGGAACAGTTTGTATGGCAGATTGCAAATGGATATTCTATATTGTGCGTTCCCTTTTTGGAATAACCTTCAGTCTTTGTCAGGCAAAAATAACAATCGTCAGATTAATTGGTGGAACTGCAAAAGGCATACTTTTTCTCTTTCCCTTCATCCACTGCACCAATGATACACTACAACTAACACAGCACACATGGGAAGCCCACCGCTTATCTTGATCCCCAATTAACACACCAAAATATTTAAAGTAGGCTTTTTTTACATTTTCGGAAAATGACCTGGCTTGTGATTTCACCAGAAATTCTCCACAAATATAACAAAATTTGTCAGGAGAAATTTTGCAGCTTCGGCGCGTTTGACTCGACATTTTCGTCTTCACATACACTTGCTTATCGATACACAGAGAACCAATCAATTCGAAACTCAACATAAGAGTGATGTTTAACGTTTATTTTATGTCTAATGTTGTAAACAACCCAGTCTAGGTAATTTTTCCGTTGTAAAATGGACCCATTTTACCCGCCCCACAATAAAATTGTTTATGCCAATATAAAAGGTTTTAATTAGGCTATTAAAAATGGCACATATTAGGGCTTTCCGAATATTTTTTTTATTATTGGCAGAGTATTTCTATAGGGTAATTCCGGGAGAGATGGCCCATCGGGTTAGATGGCCCATTTTAATATATCCGATAATTTTAAATCCACGGTACCGTTACTTTAACCACCTGTTTTATACATTTCGTGTATATCGTGCCTCATTTTTTGTTGATTTTTGTGCAATTTTGGGTAAGTTATGTTAAAAACATTATTCTACGGACATGAAAAATATTTAAGACCTATAATAAAATTACTTTTTTGACTCCCCATTGCATTTTTTGTTCTTAATTGTTGCTAATCTTTACTTTAGGGTTCTTTGAGGTTATTTTAACGTACCGAACATTCCATAATTGCATTGGGTTTTTGCGATATCGACTGGGCCATCTCTCCCAGACTTTTGGGATAGATGGCCCAACGGGTATCCGGGTTAGTTGGCTCACGAGCTATCTATCCCGGACTGTATAATAGTGTATAATTTGTATTGTATATTTTTATTCTAGTCATGCCAACAAAATATAATAGAAAAGGGACGGTGCAAAGAGGAAACTGGACTGAAGAAGATCTGGTTAAGGCTGCAGAAGCGGTCAGAAACGGTGTAATGGGAGTAAGGGAAGCGTGTCGTACTTTTAATGATATTCCTCCTCCAACATTTCGGAGACGATTTAAAAAGTCCGATTTTACTAAAAGAACTCTCGGGCCACCCTCTGTTCTTGGCAGCCAGAATGAATTGAAAATTAAGTTTCATATACAAAAACTACAAACACATGGGTTTGCACCGACGCGTGAATGTGTCAGAGCAATGGCGTTTTACTTAGCAGAACAGCTTAAGATTAAACACAGGTTTAATAAAGACAAGAAGCTTGCCGGCTATGACTGGTTAAATATGTTTTTACTGCGGAACCCTGATCTAAGTGTTAGAAAGGCTGAGGGTGTTTCACTAGCTCGCTGCAAAGGAATGAATAAAACAGAAATCTCGACGTACTTTAATCTATTGGAAACAACATTAATGGAAGCTGGTTTAATAAACAAGCCTGGTCACTTATTTAATATGGATGAAACTGGGCTTCAATTAAACAATAAGCCGGGTTACGTTATTGCACAGAGAGGCTCAAAAAATGTTGCGGCAATTACTTCATCTGAAAAGGGAGAAACCATAACAGTGATTTCGTGCTGTAACGCAGAAGGATTTTATATACCACCTGCCTGTATATTCAAAGGAAAAAACAAAAAAGCCGAATTCGAAGATGGTATGCCACCGGGCTCAGTTGTATATATGAATGAAAAATCAGCTTACATTAACACAGATTTGATGTTTACCTGGTTAAAAGATCAGTTTATTCCACGAAAACCAGAAGAAAAGGTTTTACTTCTACTAGATGGCCATGCGAGTCATTGCAATTCTCCAGAAATGCTTGAATATGCCGATGATCATGGTGTTATTCTCTTTTGCTTACCTGGTCATACAACTCAGTTTCTCCAACCGTTAGACAGGTGTTTCTTTAAGAGCCTTAAAGCATATTTTAATAAAGCTTGTAATACATTTGTAAAAGCAAACCCTACCAGAAAAATTTCTCGGTTACAATTTGGACAACTGTTGTCGGAGGCATGGTCGAAATCAGCGACGGTTGATAATGCTGTGTCGGCTTTTAAATCAACTGGAATTTGTCCTTTTAATCCAGGAGCTATCCCGGAATATGCATAATTGGGGTCCGAAGAGGAGGAATTTAATAATACAGGTTAGTGCAAATTTCACGAATTTATTGTAAACCTAGGTCTAATCTTGATTTTTTTAATTTCAGTTAACGCGATGGAACCTAATAAAACTACTGAAACATCAGATCAAGAAATTCCATCTACCTCAGCCTCAGAACCAGAACCTCAACCAGAGATGCCAAATACCGATCAAGACAATCCCGATAACGCCAATCTCGATGAAGACACTCCCGGAACACTCCTTAATTAATTCTCTCCTGTACCCAGCACCTCTTCAGCTGCCATACAAAAAGTTCGAGGAAGGGCAAAGCAAGTAGCAGCTGTATTAACGTGCCAAGGTCACATCGAAAAAAGAAAATGCGCTGTTGAACGCAAGAAAGAAGAAGAACAGAAAAAAGAATTGAAGAGAAAGACCTTAACGATGAAAAAGAATAAAGGAAAAAAACAAAGAATGAAAATGGAAGAGTCCTCCACAGACGATGATATGTCAGATGAGTTGGTGACTCAGTCTGATGACAGTTCAGAAGAAGAAGACGAGACAAAGTGCCTTGGTTGTGGTGAACACTATAACGTTACCACAAAAAACGATGATTGGATCAAATGCTTACACTGCCAAAGGTGGTTCCACGAAAGTTGTTCGAAGTTTATAAACCTCTGTGACCTGTGTGGTAAAATATTGTCCAAAAAAAGGGGTTAGATCATAAAAGTTTCTTCGGGCCATCTCACCCTACATGCTTGGGCCAACTAACCCATAGTATGCGGGAGAGTTGGCCCAGGTGGCCATTTTTTTCTTAATATTTTTTAAGCTAGTTGTTTGACTTAATTGTTAAATAATATTTATAACCTAATATTATATGTGTTTTAAAGTTAAATAAATATTTTGTGTTTGATTATCCCTTTGGAATTTAATTTTACGCCATTTAAAAAAAAGGGGAGCCAACTCTCCCGGACTTACCCTAGTGAAAATAATGGGCTGGCCTGTGTTAGAAAAATCTTGCCGGCCCGTGATTCTAGGTATAATGCAAAGAAAATTATTTGGTCACCATTTTGTTTGCCCATATTAATGGTTATTTTTACATTGCTTTTATCAATAGGCAACCATTTTGTTCTGCCATATTGAATTCGTACAAAAATTCGACCACTTAATAATTCCCCTCGTAAAAGGGAAGTAATGTAACCGTAGAAAAATCATCCTCTGAGATTTTGTTAGATCTTTGCGTTTCAGGGTCCCTAGATGCCCAAAACATGTTTTAATAATATTTGGTTAAAATTCAATACGGCAAAACAAAATGGCAGCCTAGTGAACTGCAAAACAAATTATTACTAAAAAACTACTTATTCAATTCATCCTAAATTGCACAAAAATTGAGTATTAAATTTTGGAACGAATCTAAGCTGACGGCTTAATAAAATATTTAAAAATTCGGCTTAAAAAACTAGGCAATGGACTAATTTCAAATTGTGATATACAGTGAACTATGTGAAACTGTGGTACCAATTCAAAATGGCGATTAAATAAAATATTTATTAGCGTCCTTGCCAAAAATATGTTTAATAAAATTCGTCGGTCCGTCTGTTGGTTTGGCTGTCTAACAGTTCTCGGCATAGCTTAAAAATTACTCATCAGATTGACTCAAATTTTGAGTTTTTAATATTTTGTTAAAAGCCCAATATGGGGGAAAAAGATGGCGGCCAAGTGGAATTTTAAAAAGAAATTATTAATTATTAAATTACAAAAATCAAAAATCCAGTAGGAATGAACTGGTAACACATTGATATGAAATAGGCCAATTGAAATATTTAAAAAATCGTCCTAAAAAAACACTACCTCTTAAAGATAAACTAGCGTGCCCCGAATTCAAAATACCGGCCAAATAATTATTACTTTCCTCAAAAAATTTTGCACAAAAATTAATTATTATGTAGGAGTCAATTGGTAAAATTTTGGTACGAATCTAATTGTTGTATAGAGAAGAACTAGTAAAACTGTGATATTAACTCCAGATGGCGGAACAAAATGGCGGCCAAATAAAATGTTTATAACTGTGAAAAAAATCACCTTCTCAGGTTTTACATGCTTTCAGGTTTTAGGCTCCCTATATAAATATTCAAAAAATATTTTTATCAATTCCGTCCGTCCGTCTGTCAGTTCGCGGCATAGCTTAAAATCTACTCATCAGGGTGACTTTAAATTTTAGTCAAACAGGGTCATAGATGGATGACCTGTTAATATTTTGGTAAAGATCCAGTATGTCGAAACATGACGATGACCTAGTGAACCGTTAAAAAATTATTACTAAAAAAACTAATTATCCAATTTCCTTAAATTGGCGCCCAATAAAAATGCTTAAAAATGTAGTATATATATATATATATATATATATATATATATATATATATATATATATATATATATATATATATTATATATATACCGTTATTTTGAATTCGGAGCACGCCAGTTTATCTTTAAGAGGTAGTGTTTTTTTAGGACGATTTTTTAAATATTTCAATTGGCCTATTTTTGTCTTGCAACTTATATTCATATCAATGTGTTACCAGTTCATTCCTACTTAATTTTTGATTTTTGTAATTTAATAATTAATAATTTCTTTTTAAAATTCCACTTGGCCGCCATCTTCTTCCTCCATATTGGGCTTTTAACAAAATATTAAAAACTTAAAATTTGAGTCAATCTGATGAGTAATTTTTAAGCTATACCGAGAACTGTTAGACAGACAAACCAACAGACGGACCGACGAATTTTATTAAACATATTTTTGGCAAGGACGCTAATAAATATTTTATTTAACCGCCATTTTGAATTGGTACCACAGTTTCACATAGTTCACTGTATATCACAATTTGAAATTAGTCCATTGCCTAGTTTTTTAAGCCGAATTTTTAAATATTTTATTAAGCCGTCATAATACTCAATTTTTATGCAATTTAGGATGAATTAAATAAATGGTTTTTTAGTAATAATTTGTTTTGCAGTTCGCTAGGCTGCCATTTTGTTTTGCCGTATTGAATTTTAACCAAAATATTATTAAAACATGTTTTGGGAATCTAGGGACCCTGAAACGCAAAGATCTAACAAAATCTCAGAGGATGATTTTTCTACGGTTACATTACTTCCCTTTTGCGAGGGAAGTTATTAAGTGGTCGAATTTTTGTACGAATTCAATATGGCAGAACAAAATGTTTGCCTATTGATAAAATCAATGTAAAAATAACCTCTTACGCCATTAACTAATTTTTCACAAAATTCAAGTGAAACATAGGAAACAACGGGTAGTTATAACCTTAGTACGAATTTAATATGGGCAAACAAAATGGTGACCAAATAATTTTCTTTGCATTATACCTAGAATCACGGGCCGGCAAGATTTTTCTAAGACAGGCCAGCTCATTATTTTCACTATAGAAATACCCTCCCAATAATTAAAAAAATATTCGGAAAGCCCTAATACGTACCATTTTTTAATAGCCTAATTAGAACCTTTTATATTGGCAGGTTAACAATTTTATTGTGGGGCGGGTAAAATGGGTACATTTTACAACGGAAAAATTACCTAGATTGGGTTGTTTAGAACATTAAACATAAAATAAACGTTAAACTTCAGTCTTATGTTGAGTTTCGAATTGATTGGTTCTCTGTGTATCGATAAGCAAGTGTATGTGAAGACGAAAATGTCGAGTCAAACGCGCCGAAGCTGCAAAATTTCTCCTGACAAATTTTGTCATATTTGTGGAGAATTTCTGGTGAAATCACAAGCCAGGCCATTTTCAGAAAATGCAAAAAAAACCTACTTTAAATATTTCGGTGTGTTAATTGGGGATCAAGATAAGCGGTGGGCTCCCCATGTGTGCTGTGTTAGTTGTAGTGTATCATTGGTGCAATGGATGAAGGAAAAGAGAAAAAGTATGCCTTTTGCAGTTTCAATCGTATGGCAAGAACCCACCAATCAATCTGACGATTGTTATTTTAGCTTGACAAAGACTGAAGGTTATTCCAAAAAGGGAAAGCACAATACAGAATATCCAAATTTGCAATCTGCCGTACGACCTGTTCCTCATAATGCAAATTTGCCAGTGCCGATTGCGCCTTTAAAATGGCAAGCTATTGATTTGGGAGATAATGGAGATAGCGCATCATCAGGCAGCTCAGAAAAACAGTGCACCGATCCCACTTTTACCACAGGTCCCAGTTCCGGCGAGCCACATTTGATTGTTCAAAGTGAATTAAATGATTTAGTACGTGATTTGGGGTTATCCAAGCAAGAGTCAGAACTTCTGGGTTCCCGTCTTAAGGAATGGAACCTATTGGCCAAAGAAACAAAAAGTACGAATTTCAGAAAAAGAAATGCTATGTTTTCTGAATTCTACAGTATGGAAAATTCGTTGTGTGCGTGTACTGATATAGACAGTTTATAGCAGGAACTTGATATTGAACATTCTCCCCGTGAGTGGCGCTTATTCATAGACTCATCTAAATATAGCTTAAAAGCTATGTTATTGTATAATGCAAATTTAAAACCTTTTATATACCAGTTGCCCATTCAATTGCAATGAAAGAAAATTACAAAAATATGCGCACGATTTTGGATAAAATAAACTACAATAGGTATAAATGGCAGATATGTGGAGATTAAAAAATTATAGCGATTTTAGTGCAACTTCAGGGGGGATTTACAAAATATTGCTGTTTTCTTTGTTTATATATATATATATATATATATATATATATATATATATATATATATATATATATATATATATATATATATATATATACCCATCGAAATTTATTTTATGGCCGGTTTCCTGATGATGTAGGAATAAAACTGAGGTTGTTTGTTTATTTCTGATGCTGAGTTTATGCTCTTCCACTCTTGCTTTTATTCGCCTGTTAGTTTGCTCCACGTACATCTTTTTACAGTCCTGGCACGGAATGCTGTATACTCCGTGGTTTTCCAGTTTGATTTTATCTTTTGTGTTTCCAAGTAGTTTACCTATAGTTGTTTGTGGCTTGTGTATTGTTTGTATGTTGTGTTTCCTAAGAATTCTTCCGATTCTATCTGTTGTGCCTTTTACATATGGTAAGACTACTCCTTGCTTTCCCGGTTCATAATTTTTGTTGTTCGTTGTTCGGGAAACCTGTGCATTAATAGCTTTCTCTATGGTGCGATTTGTGTAGCCATTCTTCTTTAAAGCACTAGATATTACCTCAAGTTCGTTTTGTCTCGTCTGTGTTTCAGTTAATCGCACGGATCTGGATATTAGGGTATTTGCCATAGCTTAAATTTGTGCTGGGTGATGATGTGATTTTGAATTTAAATATCTATGTGTTGGTTTTCTATAAACAGTGTATTCGAAATGTCCGTTATGCAGTTTTGTGGCCAAAACATCTAAAAATGGTAGTTTGTTGTTTTGCTCTAACTCTAGAGTAAATTGTATTCTGGGGTGGATTGAATTTACGTCAGTCAAATTTTTCGACCTCTGCATGATCATGTTGCCATAAAATAAATATGTCATCCACATAACGAATCCATAATTTGGGCTTTAAACTTGCTTTCTCAAGAGCTTCTTTCTCGAAGTATATCATAAATAAATTCGCGACTACTGGTGATAGCGAGGACCCCACTGGAGCACCATCCATTTGTTTATACATTTGCCCGTTGAATGAAAAATAAGTATTTTTAAGGCAATGCTCCGAGAGTTGTATTATATGTGCCTGGAAATCCTCGTTCATAGCTATCTTGTCCATTGCTTCGTCGATGGGAATAGTGGGATATAACGATTTGACATCTAGGCTTGCTATGATATCGTTTTTTTCAAGGACGATATCTCGTATAATTCGAGTGAAATGCTCCGAGTTTTTTACAAATGAATCGGCTCTTTCTACAGCTGGGTGCATAATTTCAGAAAGATATTTCTCCAGTTTTTATAGCGGCAAATTAATAGCACTAACAATAGGTCTGATGGGCGCCCCTGGTTTGTGTATTTTTGGTAAACCATAGAGTTTAGGACATCTGCTCGACTTTTCCCGTGGTATGATTTTTTGTTGAATTTCGGGGTTTATTGGTGAACTTTTTATTTTATTTTTAGTGGTTTTTTTCTAGGTATGTTGTCGGGTCCCTTGGAGAGGCTTATAACAATTGTCTTGTAGGATAACCTGCATTTTTTGTACGTAATCTTGAGTATTCATAACCAAACGAACTTAAGGTAATATCTAGTGCTTTAAAGAAAAATGGCTACACAAATCGCACCATAGAGAAAGCTATTAATGCACAGGTTTCCCGAACAACGAACAACAAAAATTATGAACCGGGAAAGCAACAAGTAGTCTCACCATATGTAAAAGGCACAACAGACAGAATCGGAAGAATTCTTAGGAAACACAACATACAAACAATACACAAGTTACAAACAACTATAGGTAAACTACTTGGAAACCCAAAAGATAAAATAAAACTGGAAAACCGCGGAGTATACAGTAATCCGTGCCAGGACTGTGAAAAGTTGTACGTGGGGCAAACTAACAGGCGAATATCAGCAAGGGTGGAAGAGCATAAACTTAGCATCAGAAATAAACAAACAACCTCAGCTTTATTGCTACATCATTAGGAAACCGGCCATAAAATAAATTTCGATGGGTGTAGGGAGATTGCCAATATAGAACATTATAAGACCAGAATAATCCGAGAAGCCATAGAAATTGAAAAACAAGGTGATTTGAATAAAAGGGACGAATCATTAAAACTACCAACAGTATGAAAGACAATAATCGACAAATCTAAAATCGCAAAAACTCAAGCGCAATTAGCGCAACAACAACAGCACCATCCGAAAAACATAAATAACGACCAACGCCTCGCAAATATAACCTTCGGCCCCGAGTGGGGGTATAAAAGGAAGCGTCGCAGTCACCAACACCTCAGTCTCTATTCGGACGCGAGAAAGAAAGCTTCGAAAATGCCAAATGTGATTTTGGCGAAACGTCAGCAAAACTGTTCTTTTCAGAACGACAGTAGTGAACGGATATATATATATAAAACACATTGTATTTATATATATATATATATATATATATATATATATATATATATATATATATATATATATATATATATATATATATATATATATATATATATATGTGTGTGTGTGTGTCTGTGTGTGAGTATGTACTGAACTCTCTCTATTCCTAATAAAAGGAAAGATTCATAAATAGGGAAGTTCCCGGTAAAATAAAATTTCCTATTTTTTAAATTATTTTTTGTGCACAGTTTGAAATCACACAAGAAATTAGGTTTTCGAACTGATTCTTAAACATTTTATTAAGCTACTGTTTTGCTATGCGACATTGAATTCGTACTAAAATTTTTATAGTATTTGATTTTTTGTGCAGGTAAAATGGACCAGTTGTTTTCGGACAAATTTTTTAAACTTTTTATTAGGCCGCCATTTTGATTTGCCACGTCGAATATTTTGGGTTCCATCCTTATATCACTCATAATGTTTAACAAAACTTTGAAGTTAATAGGGTAAGTAGTTTTTTAGCTGTACCGTGAACAGATAGAGAGACAGACAGACAGACCTATGAAAATGGGAAACATGTTTTTCGGCATCATGTAAAAACCTGGGATTTCTTCACGAGTACAAGATTTTGAGGAAAGTAAAAATTATAAGTAGTTGAATAATTGTTGAAGTCGGTTATAAATTTACTTTAGTGAACCGAATATATTGTTTTAGGAACATTATATTATAAGTGAAGAATGTGTTACGCAATAATCGTTTCCACACGATCTAACTAATATCAATTAATTCTCGCAAAGTAATAGGAAACAGGTAGCAATTAATTACAAATAATATAGGAATTCCAAATTCGTGTTTCGCCCATTTTTAAACTTTATATATCCGGCCTCTTAAGGTTCTTATTCCACAAAACGGTGAAAGTGAACGCTGACTATAAAATTGACAAAACCGAAAAATAAAATAAATCATGTGTGCTAAATTATTGGCACGATTTTAGAGAAAATTATTGCTGTGACATGACATTTCTGGGATAACAATATTTAATACCGTTTATGTTACGTAATCGCTTCGCAATACTTTCATCATGTTATTATACTTATGGTTCCATTTTTGGTCACATCTATTTATTTATTACCTTTAAAAGAGGAACGTAATTCACACAAATAGCGTACATGGCATTGTGGAAATTAGAAGTCTAATGTCTGAACTCGTCTAATCTTGGTGAAATTGCTTTTAAACTTTCCATGAACATGGTAGTTGGTATAGGGGTAAAAGCTGTTATACAGATTCAACAAATATTATTTCTCACACGGATTTATTTTCAATATAACAAATGGTTATTGGAAAAAAGCTTGCGAATTTCGCATTTTCGATTGCTTGTACCTCTAACCTAACCTAAGAACAGAAACAAATGGACGTTACACAAGGTTATCACAAATTCACAGCTTTGGTTTTTTAAGCCTAACACACTATATATTATGGCATATTTGGATTGTACGGAAAATTCGAGACATATTTGATATAACATACCCCAGGTCTACCTATCTCCGTTGCTAAAATACTGACATTTGGAAATGACAGTTTTTCCTCTGTCATATGCTACAGAATACAAACGATGCAACATTCAGCCAAAACAATTTGTATGTCTCTAGTGTCAATGTGTTAGAAAGAGACATGTGTCATGTGTCTCTGACAATTTATTAATACTTATACCAATTAAACTAGTAAAATTGTTTTTTTTTGGAAAAGTACGTTTTAATTCAACTGGTACAAACTGTAACTTTATTATTAATGATTGATTGATACTATTGGTGTTTGTGTTTCTAATACCAAAAATAAAAATCAAATTCGATGCGACCCCATTTTGTTTTGAAGCATCATAACAGCGACAAATTTTAAGAATGAAACAAAAAATGTGAAAAGACCTTTTAAATAAGGTATCGCTCGACCGGCTATTGTATTTTTTTGTCCAAAATGACGACCATCGCCATTTTAAAAGATTTTTTTTTATACTTACTTTAAAGTTATAAACACTTTTTTTGAAGGTCTGGTTAAAATGTTAAGACGTTCAGAAGCGAGAGGGTAGGCGTAGGATATCAACTTCAAATAACTTTGAAACTCGCAAAAAGCTGCAGCTGATTTTTTTAAATGTTAGTAATGTTTTACTGAGCTACAAATTAACATAACATTTGAGGCGTGGGGAAACGTGGGTAACTGCTAACAGTTTCATCAACTTTAAAGTTTAAGTTTTTTCTCCCCACTTCCTTTTGTAATAATCCATGCAGATATTTTTCTATAAAATCAAAAATTTCAGTTATAAAATCTACATGAGATAAGCTTCCCAAACATCTGTAATAGTGCGTATCTTTTTAAAAAATTCAATAAGGTATTTACTTACACATGTCATAACAAACTTCATTACCACTAAAAAATTATAGTTATATTTTGCCTACATTATATTAATGTTTAATATGCATACTAGTAAGTTAAATGAACAAAACGTTGGTTGCTACATTTCCAGAATGCATTTTTGATATACCTTTGTGATACCATTTTCCATAGTTCATCGCCTTAAATATTTTTTTGCATGTCCCTATGTAAACGGTACATACCGGGTGATGTAAATACATTCCTTACCACGATACAGCTCAAAGGCGGGTCCAGTACAGTATCTAGGGTAGGAGGGAATAAATATACCTTTTAGATATTTTTAGTTTAGGTGCCTTTCGCAAAAGAAGAAAACTTGATAAAGGAAGGGAACGATATGAGGCACCAGGAAAATGTTTCCATCTGTTGTAAACTTGACACCTTTATTACAGGAAATCACCAAATGTAAAGCTGACCAGGGACGGACATATAAGGGGGGGTGGTGCGAGAGTCCCCCCAATATTTTATTCTGTTGGGGAAATCTTATTTTATGTTGGAATTATTTCATTTGTCAATAAAATATTTAAATTAAAATAATTTTGTTCACAAAGAAAGGGTCCTAATTTAGAAAAAAAATATGAATGACTAGCAGGCAAGTACAAATCTTTTTTTTTTAGTTCTTAATTGGGTTTTTCTCACCTACTCCCCCTTTTTTTTGCTTCGGGCAACCCTTAAGCTGAAAGAGTTCATGCTATGGTAGGGGTCTAAGGGAGGAACGGGGGGCAATTAAGCCTATTTCAGTAAAAAAATTATAAATTTCTTTTACTCTGAACCCTGGTTATGAATATTTCCTTTTATTAAAAATAGTGGAGTATAATCCAATTTAGTTCAGTACATATTAATAATTATTAAGGGGAAACTGCACACAGTATCATTTGCAAGCCTTCCGCCGCTGCAATATTATGTTAAAGCTGTAAGAGATATTTATTCTTTGAAATGAAAGAATAACAGCTTCCTTGGACAATAGAGTTGAACGTTTATTACTAAGCCAACGTTTCGGCACCAATTTGTGCCATCATCAGGGCTAAAACACAAAGGAAAGCTCTAAATTTAATTATATACTTAAAGCAAAAGGTAGGTGAACTGAAGCACATACATATGCATATACATACACATACATACATGTAGGCATACACACATACACACAACATGTTCACATCTACGCAGATTAAAAACAGAAAAAGGAAAAAAAAACAACACTTAGGGTATTATTGTGACAAACTGTTAAAACAAAGAGATAAAACCAACTCATCTGAGGTCACTTGGGAGTTTGTTTAATTAGTTTAATTGTTAATTTACTCTAACTTGGTACCTGGATAAATAATGAATTAGGTTTTTTTCCAATACTTGTTGTAATTTCTTGAATTTGGCTCACCTAGTAAATTCTAATTACTTATGTAGTCTAAATAGACATACATATTGTTGTTACTTCACAAACACAAAATAAAACAACCAACGAGCTTCCTCCCCACTTCCACCTATACATAAGTACTACACACCACACATTTGCAAATACATATTTTTGATCATATAGTTTAAAACCTTTATTCTTCTCAGCGGCATAAAATTCCTCTGCTCGTTCGTTGTTTTATTTTGTGTTTGTGAAGTAACAACAATATGTATGTCTATTTAGACTACATAAGTAATTAGAATTTACTAGGTGAGTCAAATTCAAGAAATTACAACAAGTATTGGAAAAAACCCTAATTCATTGTCTATCCAGGTACCAAGTTAGAGTAAATTAACAATTAATCTAATTAAGCAAACTCCCAAGTGACCTCAGATGAGTTGGTTTTATCTCTTTGTTTTAACAGTTTGTCACAATAATACCCTAAGTGTTGTGTTTTTTTTTTTCCTTTTTCTGTTTTTAATCTGCGTAGATGTGAACATGTTGTGTGTATGTGTGTATGCCTACATGTTTGTATGTGTATGTATATGCATATGTATGTGCTTCAGTTCACCTACCTTTTGCTTTAAGTATATAATTAGATTTAGAGCGTTCCTTTGTGCTTTAGCCCTGATGATGGGCACAAATTGGTGCCGAAACGTTGGCTTAGTAATAAACGTTCAACTCTATTGTCCAAGGAAGCTGTTATTGTTTCATTTCAAAGATTAGGATTAGTGGACGAAAAACCTACCATGAGATATTTATTAGCTTCAATGCGATTTAATAAGGAAAATATGTATAGTTAGGCGCTAAATTCAAATTTTTATGAAGAAGCCAAATCTAGAACTCTAAAATAGAAGTAGATTTGTCCATTTTCGACCATTTTTTGACCACTTTTTGACGCAAATGCCATAGCATAAATTTTTTTTTCCACAAAATGGGTCTTTACCGTCTTGCATTGATTCTTTGTCTACATAACTGCAAAATTTTAAATGGTAAATCGTACTCATGTCTTTGTATTTCTGCAGTGCGTGAACTCTTTTGAACCCATTTTTAACAGAAATGTAATTTAAATTGGTTATTCATAACACATTTTTTTTAAGTCGGACGGGCGCGGCGCTGATTTTTCACTTTTTGCGTGCAGTTCTCACTTAAGTAACACGTATATACTTCATCATTTTTATTGGACGCCATTTTGTGCCACCATAATGAATTCCTGCCATTATTTTACCAGTTTCTATGTATGCCACACCTAGTTTTTGAGCATAATTTAAAATAAATGCAATAATGTTCACACACCGCCATTTGTAACGTCATGTTGAATTCGTATCCATTGATCCCTACATCATTTTCCATTTTCTGCAAAATTTCAAATAACTTGAATAGGCCTTTCTTACCCTAAATTTTAGGAAACTTATTTGGCCGGTATTTTTTTTCGCAATCTTGAGATCATACTACAACTTTACCAGGTTATCTCGATGTCACACTTATAATGGTAACACTATTAAGTAGTTTTTCTTCGGGTCCATTTTTTAAATATTTGATTAGGCCGCCATTTTGTATTGCTATCTTATATTCATCCAAAATGTTACCTGTCCATTCCTAGGTAACATTTGATTATTGTGCAAAATTTGAGGTAAATTGGATAATTAGTTTTTTGGTAACAATTTTTTGGATATTTACCAAAATATTACCAGGTCATCTCCATATGACCTTGAATTTTTCACTAAAATTTGATTTTAGACTATGCCGCGAACTGGCAGACAAAAGGATGCACCTAGCGACAGAACGCCGGAATTGAGAGAACATATTTTTGGCATTTAGGGACACTAAAAGGTGAAGATATGTAAAACCTGAGATGGTGATTTTTTCCACGATTATAAACATTTTAGTTGGCCGCCATTTTGTTCCAGCATCAACTGAATTAATGCCACAGTTTTACAGTTCATCTCTATACCACAATTGGTTATCGCATACAATTTGAAATCAGTCCATTAAATAGTTTTTTCAGGCAGAATTTTTAAATATTTAATTAAGTCGCCATTTTGTTCCGCCTTGGATTCATACCAAAAGTTTGCCAGTTGATTCCTACATAATACTTAATTTTTGTTCAAAATTTGAAATAAATTTGATAAGTAGTTTTTTTGTAATACATTTTTTAACATTTTACTAGACCTCCATTTTATTTTGCAATATCGGATTTTTACCAAAATGTTACCAGGTTAACTTCATATAAACCTTAATTTTTGACGAAAATTTGAAATTAACCCGATAAGAATTTTTTAGCTATGCCGCGAACGTATCGGCAGACCATAATGATATTCAAAAAAATACAATTCCTATTAATTAAAACACAAAATAGAATCATTTGTAACGCTCTAAAACAGAACTTTTAATCAGTCACAACTAGGAATGTCAATGCGATTACAAGCTCTTACTACTTTTTTACGTTAGGCTAGGCAGCGTTGTCACATGTATCTTGTATAAATTTTCTTTTGCAAGTGGTTCCTTTTTTTTCGAAATATTATTGTTCTTCTATTTTAGTTATTTAAAGTTAATCAATTACTTTACAGAAAATCTATTCTATTTTGTAAATAATCTGGTAAAATAATCATAATAAAAGGAAGTATCATAAAACGCTCCGAGATTTTTTCAGATCTTCACGTTTCGGGGTCCCTAGATGCGGGAAAATGTTTTTTCAATTCCTTCTGTTTGTCGGTCTCTCTGTTTGCGGCATAATTAAAAAACTACCTAATTATCCGATTGACTTCAAATTTTGGTCAAAAATTAAAAGCCATAGGGATTAACTGGTAACATTTTGGTAAAAATCCAATATGACGAAATAAAATAACGACCTAATAAAATGTTAAAAAAAATAATTATTAAAGACTAGTTATCCAATTTACCTTAAATATATAGTATAGAGATGAAATGACCAGATGAAATGATTTTGTAAAAAAGATCAAGTGTACAGGGTAAATACAAAAGTTGTTTGGATTCAATTAAATTTTTATTCTATTTCACTTTTGCTTATACAGGGTGTTTCGTTTTGACGTGACACATGTCAACGTTCTTAATTTAAACGGGATACCCTAAATATTATTACGTATTTCGATTCTACTATTAATTTGCGAAAGTTTTTATAATGATATCTATATTTGAATTCTTTATCGTTTTTGAGTAAATTGAGTTTTTAGAATTTTTTTGAAAAAGCATATTTTTTTAAAAAAAAATTTTTACCTATAAAACTTTAATGAAACTGACTAATATCCTAAACATACATTACTAAGGGTTCAATTCAACGAGTTTCCATGCTGGTCTTACCAATTAATATACAGGGTGTTAAAAATGGAGAGCAAAACAAAGAGAAATTTAAATGTAAAAATCTCCTGTTTTTCAAATGGAACACCCTGCATATTTTTATTTCATCTAATTCAGCGTTCAATTACCTATCATTACTTATATATATATGTCCTATACCTAAAATGAACAGTTTTGATTTTATTAGCCGTTTTCTGATTTGACTATTTTTTTTTAATATAAGTAAACAGATGAAGTGGGCTAAAATAAAAATGTCGTAAACTAAGCCTTATTCTCATTTCCTTAACACAGATAGCGACTATAAATAATGTTAGAAAATACAAATAAGTGAAATATTATGTAATATATGTTCTTATTATTTGATGTTTACGAAAATAAGGGAGAGACAAAAAAAATATCTTAGGCCACACGGTATAACTAATAACTAAATGAGTATTAAACATGATTAAAACAGATTATAAAAAATTTTTAATATGACCACCGTCCATTGCGATACATGAAGTGTAAAAAGCCTCCATTTTTCGAATAGCGTTCCTTACCGAATTAGATGTATTATAATTATTGATCTCTTCCCTGATTTTTATTTTTAACTCATTTCTATTATTAGATCTATTTTTATAAACTTTATTTTTTAGTACACCCCACAAAAAGAAGTCTAAAGGGCTTAAATCAGGGCTTCGGGGTAGCCAGGATATTAAACCATGTCTTCCTATCCACAATGGAAAATGTTGATTAAGGAAATTTACTACGCTATCCTGTTGAAAAATGATATTTTCTCGAATATTTGCTGGCAAGTCGTTGATAAGGGGCATGATTTCATTCCTAAGCAGCTCCAAGTATCTTTCGCCATTTAACGACCTGTCAAAAAATATTGGTCCGATAATACGGTCGCAAATAATTCCGCACCACACATTTACGGTTTGACGGCCTTGTTTTTTAATTGCTTTCATTAGATGTTTATTAGTTTGAGACCAGTAATGAGTGTTTTTCCGATTAGAAATACCCGCCGTTTTAAATGATGCCTCATCAGTCCAAAGCACTTTTGAAAAAAACACATTTTCGAACTGCCGGTCCATAATATCACAACAAAAAGTCAATCTTTCATTAAAGTCTAATTGTGATAATAATTGAGTTGGAAGAAATTTATAAGGATGATAACCATTCACCTGCAGTGTTTTTTGAATACTTTCCCTACTGACACCTGCAATGTCTCTGTCAGCATCTCTTTGGGATCTTTCATCATCTTCCTCGAAATAAAGTAAAATCTCCAGTTGTTTTTCCTTAGTGAGGACAAAATTGGGACGATTTTTCTTAGAGTTTTTAAGGACACCATTTTCCAAATCACGCACGATTCGAAAAAATATAGTCCTGGAGGGAACTCGATTATTAGGATATTCCCTCGAATATTCTCTAAGGGCTAACCCTGGACTTTTATTATTTTTTATGAAATAGTTGTATAATTTCAAACGTTCATCTAAACTATATCAAGCCATTTTTTAACAAATTTCGCAGCAAAAATTTGACAAAAACGACAAACAGAGCAAATGTCAAGTTAAGTCAACAATTGCATTAGGTTATTTCCTAAGCCTATCTTGATTTTTTTTGTTTCTGATCTCATTTACTGGCAAAATTCCGGGATAAATCAGAAAACGGCTAATAAAATCGAAACTGTTCATTTTAGGTATAGGACATATATATGAATAATGATAGGTAATTGAACCCTGAATCAGATGAAATAAAAATATACAGGGTGTTCCATTTGAAAAACAGGAGATTTTTACATTTAAATTTCTGTGTGTTTTACTCTCCATTTTTAACACCCTGTATATTAATAGGTAAGACCAGCATGGAAACTCGTTGAATTGAACCCTTAGTAATGTATGTTTAGGATATTAGTCAGTTCCATTAAAGTTTTATAGGAAAAATTTTTTTAAAAGAAAATATGTTTAAAAAAAAATCTAAAGACTCAATTTACTCAAAAACGATAAAGAATTCAAATACAGATGTTATTATAAAAACTTTCGCAAATTAACAGTTAAATCGAAACATATAATAATATATAGGATATCCCATTTAAATTAAGAAAGTTAACATGTGTCACGTCAAAACGAAACACCCTGTACAAACAAAAGTGAAATAAAATAAAAATTTAATTGAATCCCTACAACTTTTGTATTTAACTTTTTGTCGTAACTATTACCGTTTTCTAGATAAAGTACTATATCACCATAAAATGGCCACCCTGTACATAGCAATCAACCTGTAATATTTGGGAATTTGAGATAGAAAAACAAAATGGTGGCATAATAAATTATTTAAAAAAATTAGTCTGAATAACTACTTATAAGACTAATTTGTGTAATAATGTGATGTAGAGAGAGATAAACTGGTGAAATTGTGGTACGAATTCAAGACACGCCGAAACAAAATGGCTGCCAAATAAAATGTCCAAAAAGTTTATTTAAAAATTCTTCTTATTCGATTGTCTTAATATCTTGCAGCAAAATTAAATGTGATAATGGGATCAACTGGTACGAATTCAAAATGACAATACAAAACGGCGGTTTTAAAAAATCAGTGCCAAAAAAAACAATTTATTTTAAAACATGCTCAAAAAATAGGTGGGTATAGGTAAAAACTGATAAAGTATTGATAGGTTTCCGATAATATGGTGGAACAAAATGGCACCCGATAAAAATGTTTGAAAATACAGTATACTAAATGACTATGTGCGGAACTGAATTGGTTTACACTTTACTATCCCTAATGAATGGAAAGAATCATAACCAGGGAAGTTCCGAATAAAATATTTTTTTCGTTGGACTAAATTTGACCATAAGATGATCTAAGGTATTTTTAATTTTCATCTTTACTTTATGTACGTTAGTCGATAATGCGATTATTAATTAACAAACCGTAAATAGAAAATGAATTATGCCACTGAAATGTGTATAACTTACCTATCATCATTTTAAAGTGAATAAACACTAGTTTCATAAGACATGATTGTATAGCATAAGCCCTAGACGAGTGCGCTTAAATGTTTTATGAAACAAGTATTTTATACTATTTTTGTAAATTTTGTACATTATATTTTAAAAGCATTATCTTTACAAAGTATATTTAAGCCCGCTACTCACTCTTCGTTCATTGGTCCATTCGTTGTTCCGTTTAAGGTGGAGGGTCCCGTTTGTCCGTGCAACTCGTTGCGCGGCAATTTCGTCTTTTAGCGAATAATCAATTAGGCTTTGACTTCAGCGAACCATTTGTCCGCATCAAATCTTTTGTTTTTTGTGTATTACCAAACACTGAAACGCTTGAAATCCATGCGAACGATTTAAATAAAAATTGGTGAATAGTGTGTGTGAAATATTAGTCAATTCGTTGATTCGCCATTCGCTCATTCATATAAATTGACGAATCGAATTAACGAATCGACCCGATTAGTGAGGAGCGGTCTTTACTGTTAAACATTTTCAAATTGGCGACATTGCATGCCAAATTTTTGTTTTTCAGTTTTGAAACGTGACCGGTTCCAAATTCGAGGTGGCCATGACATAGCGTTGCCAACTTTGTAGAAAAAAATTACCGAAAAGAAGGACGATGCGACACTAATATGCGAATTTTTATAATTACAAAATAATAAAACGTATTTACCAAGTTAATTGGCGTTAAATAATTCGTAAATCACGAATAAAGCAACCAAATGCTCTGTTTATTTTTACCAATTATTTTTGTTGCACGCGATTATTGCATTATGTACCGCATTTTACCATTACAGTTTTATTTAAATATTGTTAAACTATAGACTCTTGCCACCAATCGTAAACTTTTTTTTAATTTAGAATGAATAAATAAGATTTTATAAGTATGATCAGAGGAGATAATTGGAATGGATTATTTGAATTCAATAAATAGAGAGAAAACCCAAAAAATGCCCTTTTTGCGTAAAATACTATTTCATAACAATTAAAAAAAATTTTAGGTATATAGTCAAAAGCAGTGTTATCGTGCGGGTCATACGATTTATCAGCGACAAACTTTTTAAGTTTGTTTTTCTTTTATTACGTGTAATCATATCCTCCGCATAAAATCCGGAAGATCAATTAGATAGACCTATGATATTTTCATATGAAAAAAAAGAGGATAAACATATAAATACCAGCAGTCGCAAAAATCTTTGAGCAATGTCACTTCAAAGTTCAGATTGACAAGTCAGTGACAAAATCAGCAATAGAAAACAATTTTCGGGTTTTTTGCACCCACAAGCGAAAAAAATGGTATTAAATGTAATAAAATATTACGAAAATGAAAAGTCACTGGCCAATATCCAGGAAACAGTAGGAAAAGCTCTGGGAATTGGTATAAGGACTGTGCAGAAAATTGTGCATGAAAAAAAGCATAATTTACTACCGAAGGAGATTAAGAAATGTACACGAAAAAAGGCAAAGATAGGAGACTTAAGTGACAATGTAAAAATGGATTTTCGTAATGCAATTTACGATTTATACACATTAAAAACTAATATAACCCTTCAAGTTTTAAAAGAAGCTTTCAAAAATCGAGCCATATTGGAAATTGGACTAAAATCGTTGTCAAAATTAATAAAAATGTTGGTTTTCGATATAAAAAGGACTGTAATCGAAGATTTTTATGCGAGTCAGCGTATCGAGTTTTTAAAGAAATACACAGAAAATGTTAATTCAAAATTTAGAAAAGTGGTATTTTTAGACGAGCTATTTTCTAATGGAAGTGGTTCGAAATATTGGCAGGACGAGTCTGTAAAAAGTTTCAGAAAAAAAGGGATGTGGGACGGGAAAACGGTTCATCATTTTGCACGCAGGTTCTTTCACAGGATTTCTCGCAAGTGCAAGTTTACTGTTTTCTTCAACATCCAAAAGTAGGGACTGCCATGATAATATGAACTGTGAACTGTTTGAAAAGTGGTTAAAAGATCAAATGGACATGAGGTTTTACGACTGCCGCTATACCATTGCCAGTTTAACGCAAAAGAATTAATATGGGCTAGGGCAAAATCATATTAAGAAAAACACGTGAACGATGGTCTTACATCAGATGAAGTGCAAATTGTTTGGCAATATTCATTAAATTATATTACGCCAGAGTACTGGAAGAAATCTGTGGAACATACGGAGAAATTAATATGGGATTGGTGGAATCGAGAACGAGTTCTAGATTAATAAATTGCATTATGAATATCAATTTTTGCATTATAACTTAAGTCTTTTGCCTTTGGATTTTTTCGTGTACATTTCTTAATCTTCTTCGGAAGTAAATTATGTTTTTTTTCGTGCACAAGTTTCTGTGCATTCCTTATACCGATTCTCAGAGCTTTTGCCACTGGCTCCTGTATGTTAGCCAGTGAATTTTTTGAACAGGCAATATATATATATATATATATATATATATATATATATATATATATATATATATATATATATATATATATATATATATATATATATATATATATATATATATATATATATATATATATATATATATATATATATATATATATATATATATATATATATATATATATATATATATATATATATATATATATATATATATATATATATATATATATATATATATATATATATATATATATATATATATATATATATATATATATATATATATATATATATATATATATATATATATATATATATATATATATATATATATATATAATATATATATATATATATATATATATCGGATAAGTAGTTTTTTAGCTATGCCGCGAACAGACAGACTAACGGACAGACAGACGGAATTGAGAAAAGATGTCTTCCGGCATCTAGGGACCCTTAAACGTGAAGATTTGAAAAAATCGCACGAAGGAAGTAATAACTAATTATCTTAATCTTGTGTTTTTAACAAAAGTGTATAATATTTTTGCAGAACAAAATTTTTTTGTTATCACAATACAAAAAAAACAAGTTTTCTTTGCACAGGGGAGGCCCGCAGTTAAATAAATGACACTGTATAAGTGGTTAGATTTTTAGGTCAAGCGGGGCTCATAATTTTTGATGATTGATAAAAAAATCTCACATTCATTAAGTGGCTGTATAAATTGATATATATATATATATATTGCCATTTTGTGTATTTTTGTTCGTGCCAACCAAAAACTTTTAATCAAATACATATTTAGCCAATTTTCTTATTTAGTCCCTCGGAATTAATATATAAAATAATATTGCGTAATATAAAATAAAAAAAACTATTTTCTTTCTATATAAATAGCCCATCGAGATTTAATATATATATATATATTCATATATTTGGACCCGCATGATAAGACCGAATTCGACTATAACGCTTCCTAAGAAAAATGGTTCTGACTGAATGACTGCAATAAAACCATTGTAAAGACAATGTAGTAAGGGATTGAACTTTAGATATTAACAGATTTAATGCAGATTTAAGGTTCAAAGGAAAACAAGTAATGATACTAGTATGAAATGTTTATATTAACCTAATCAAATAAAAAAATCCCAAATAATACAAAATTTTAGATACTTTACTTTTTAGTGACGAAATAACCCACTTTTTTGCATCTTAGATGGACTATGTGATAAAATTGTTATCGCACTTCTTTTTCACACTCTTATTCTATAAGCAATAATGTAAAAATCACATTAGTAATTGTTAAAAACTGCCTATTTGTTCTAAATATTAATTACACAATTACTAATATTTGACATATAAACGAGATAGATTATTACTAGACACTTTTTTAAAGCCACCTGTTTATAGGTCGTTATAAACAACACAACGTGCCCTGTTTTTCTCCTTTCGCTACTCTTTTTCTCTACATACTGTATGCAACAGTGCAAAACAAGTGTTTTTCGCACTCGACATGTTGTCAACTTGGCTTCGCTGTGTTGGACAATTCTCATATCGCGTGCAAAAACTTACTTTTTGCACTAATTCCATAAATGACTATTTATTATATAATGTTATTCTATATTAGTGTCCGCTTCGATATCGCTATCCTCATATTAATTGTATTACATTCGGATTAATTATTAGTAAGACATGAATTTTCCACAGTAATTATGTGATGGACTGAATTTTTCCAACTACTTGGGAGAATACTATTAACAAATTTTATTTATTAATTCTACAACACTACAACTTAGAGTATGAGAAATATTTTCAGACCTAACTTCTATGGGTTTAAAACATAATAGTACGATGGGCGCCGTAGAACTGTATGCCCCATTTCTGCTGCCAGTGCGTTACAAACATATAATATTTTATATAATACGCCATTAATTCTTCCCTTTTACAAAAATATTTTTTAAAATATATTTCATTTGCCGCTATGTATATTGGATCTTCAATTTCTTATTATTTGAGCCTGGAGTCTTACGTAACCGGCCACTGAGATGGCATTACTGTCACGCTTTCCTGTATCTTTATGGTAGTCCACACAGAAGTCTCTTTTATATTTGTTTCAGAAAGTTACAAGATATTTGGAACCCATCTGTTTTCTGACCAGCAAGTAAAAAAGTTATCCTTCTCCCTTTATTTGGCCGAGATGTTGTTTTGCACCTACCGGAAGCAGACAATCTCTTACCAACCTCATCCGAAAATCCACCTACTTCCCACGCATCTTCCAACATTGGACCTTTTTCTCATCACTCAATCAGAACCTTATCAGTTTTTTATTTTCGCTTCCCTATGTTCCTCTGACTATGGTCTAATTGCTGTTTCCTGTCCCCACACGTCCATGCCAACTCGTATTATCTGGTACTATAATTCTGCTTTATATCACATTTTATTAAAACTTCAAAACCTCTCAATAATAAACCTTAGTTTTCAAAGTCCTGTGATAATCCCAGACTAGAGAAAATCCAAACAGATATTTCCCTTTTTATGTAAATTTCATTTTTATCTTTTTTTTTTTTTGTAGAAAGTTTGCATTTTTTGTGTAAACTATTATCTATGTTCCTTTTCTAAGTATCCCAATTTAATTACAGTGGGGAAAATATTTTAAAAGCATCTAATCAGATTCAAGTAACTTCTACTTTAATTGTTTGATGATATTATTCACCGCTATTTGATAGGTTGTTTTGAAACGTTAGATGATAATAATTCAATAACTGTTGGGTTTATGTATATGCATTTATAACCAAAAGGCAGATTTAAAATGTAGTTGAGAAAGAATTATTACTTGAAGTAATTTCAACTTTTGCATTTCGCATTAGTTGAATATTATGATTTTTTAAGCTACACATTTAAGTGGTACAACAAATTAAAAGCATTGTCGAGTTCTTTAAAAATATCTACAGAATGAACCAAAATAGTTTTTGGAAGAAAATTATAACGTTAAAAACATTCTTGAATCTTTTTATCTCACCCTGTAAATTCAGCTTTATAAGTTCATTTCAAAGAGATTTTAAATAAAGCCTTAATTTAAGTTATTATAACAGTTGTCTTCTTGTATTTTTATTCCCGTTTAAAGGAAAAAAAACTGGCACCTCTAAATTAATTATTCTTAGTATAATTTTGCATATATTAATTATTTTAGTATAAAAATATTCTATAATTTTAAAATTATGTCAAATGTAAAAACAAAACTGTATTTGATAACAACACGTAACATGTTTAGTTTATATAACGTCCTAAGAAGCTACTGTGTAGCGATGCTGAAAACTATTTAAAACCTTTACATTTGTAAGTTTTTAAAGTTTAATAGTAAAAATTATTTTAACCTGTATACATAACCAAAGCATAACGAACGGGAATTCGACTTGGTAATAACTTTCTTGTAAAATACTTTTCACTTTTAAAGCCTTCAGTCATAATTTTGAAGAGGATTCCCAAGCCTTTTATAGGAAAAGAAATATTTTTTTAATACATAAGTGTGTGCCCAACAGATTACCCTTTTTTATTCCCATGTACTGTTTTGATGATTCCAACTTAGTTGTCTTGAAAATGAACCTGGTAAAAAAACCAAACATCGAAAAAAAAGTACAAGTACGCCTTACTTTGCTAAGAAGATTAAAAATATACTTTCTGAAGCAAGATGTAAAGGAGGAAATACGAAAGTTGTATTCTTAAGACACCTTGGCAGAGAGAAATGATAAGACTTATGGGAAATTAGTAACAAAACACCCCAGTCAAGAAGAAAACCAGAACATTACCAGAAGTTCCAGAAGTTCCTTATTTTGATTTTGATTTTTCTATTTCTGAAGTTAAGAAAGCTATTCTTTCATTTAAACTCAGTTCATAAGGTGGTCTTGACTCACTAAGACCGCAATATTTCAGTCACCGAGGAGTTTGGTCCAAAACAAATATGTCCCATTTTTTTCCAGACTAACATATGCGCTTTTAACAATAAAGTTGATGGAATTTGGCTAATCTCTGTTGATTTTTGTTTTCGCCGTTTGGTTGCGTAAATAATGTGTTCCCGCATTTACAATCTTTTAATGACACATTTCGTCCAAATCAATGGGTTTCAAACCTGTAGCAGAAACAATTATGGATGTGATTCGTCGATACCTTAAATATACTCATAATTCTGATAAAGTAGATCTATAAATCGATTATGAATATTTTAATGCACTTAATATAGTGAATAGGAACATAGTTCTTTCTGAAATTAATTCCAATCTTTTTTAATTTTACTTCTCAGTGCTATAAAGAACATTCCCTTCTATCTTCTGGTGATCACTATATCTTGTTAAAAAGAGGTTTGCAACAACGGGATTCTCTACATTATTTTGTTTAGCAATTCATTCGATAGTAACAGCTATTCACTCTGAAATTAATCTATAATATTTAGACGATGAAAGAACTGCTGGAAATATTTCTACAGTTTTAGACGACTTTAAAAAAATAATCCATTTAAATTCGGATATCGGGTTAAAAATAAATTACAAAAATGTGAAACTTCAGTTATCTCTGAGAAAATTGATGCATCGGTGATATATTCTAAATTCAGAAAAGTAGCACCGAATCTTTTACTTAGTGTCATTTGATCAGTTCAGTTTATTAGGATCTCCTTGTTGTTTTAAATCGATTTTCTGACAATTTGAATTATCCTAATAGTCACATTAATAAACAAACTTTGAAAATATGTTGGCATAGTCATACATCTTACTAATTTTCCTGCGGTTTGACCGTTTGGAACTCCTCCCCGAAATGAATTTTAGGTTTGAATCCCCCCCCCTTTCCCAAATTAAATTTCTGGCCACGTGCTTGCAATACCCCATATAACTTTCTTACTAAGATGTGCTCCTTGTTGGAATACACCAACTATGTTTCACTCAAAATCACCGAAGTCGAACCTCTCCGCGGCTGAAAAAACAGCAATGAAGACCTTAAATGAAGTCGCAAACATTCTGGTACAGCAGATAAAGGCAATGCCACGGTCGTCATGGGCAGAACAGAATATGTGGAAAAGGTTACTCAACTTTTGAACAACAACACTTATAAGGTTGTGCAGGCAGACTCCACAAGTAGAATAGAAAGACGCATTACCAATCTGATCAACGCATCCAGTCTACCACCAGCGGCGAAAAAATCATTAAAACCAAGCAGCTCCAAGATTCGGAGGTTGTACCGTCTTCCGAAGATACACAAGGACAATGTACCACTTCGACCGATCGTCAGTGTAATAGACTCGCCACATACAAACTAGGTAAATATCTTTCATTATCAATATCATTTTATCAGACATACTGGATAATAATAATTTTGATAAGAACTTAATAGACTTAGTGGAAGCTTGTCTTACATCTACATATTTTATTTTTCAAGAAACTTTTTATAAACAAACTTCAGGGGCAGCTATGGGATCGCTTCTATCACCTGTGGTAGCGAATATCTTTATGGAAGCCTTTGAGGATATTGCTCTAACATCCGCTCCACTAAAACCAAAGCACTGGTTCATATATGTAGATGATACTTTTGTTGTTTGGCCTCATGGACAGGATAATCTCCTTATATTTCTGGATCACCTTAATCAGCAACATCATAATATCAAGTTCACGATGGAAATTGAATCTAATGGAACAATTCCCTTTCTAGATGTATTTGTTCAAAGGAAGGAAAATGGTGCATTAGGACATTCTGTGTATAGAAAACCTACGCATACGAACAGATACTTAAATGCAAATTCTCATCACTATCCAGCACAAAAGAAATCGGTTATCAACTCACTAGTATTCAGAGCTATTTCGATTTCTGATCAAGATTCTTTAACATCGAAAACATCGAAACTGACCGAAGATCTTAGAGACAATGGCTATTGCACTGAAGATATTACGCGTTCAATTAAAAGATATAGTAATCCAACTCCCCCAAAGAAGAATGATAAAGAGCCACCATTAGGTAGTGGTGTTCTTCCCTACATACATGGCACTACAGACAAAATAGGATGATTACTTCGGCGATCTAACATACGTACAATCTTCAATACACATAAGAAGATTGGACAATGCTTGCGATCCTCGAAAGATATTGTACCTTTCCAAACAGAAGGGGTATATAAAATTCCTTGCTTCTGTGGAGAAGTGTATATGGGAGAAACAGCACGCTCAATATCAACTAGACTTAAGGAACATGAACGATGTAATAAAAAGAAACAAATTGTTCAATCTGCTGTAGCTGAACACCAGCATAACACTCGCCATTTCATAAATGGAAAGGAAACCAAGGTTCTAGCATCAGTTCCAGGTTTTTATAAACGAAAAGTTAGAGAATCTATTGAAATATTTAAACATACAAACAATTTCAATAAGATATGTTACGGTCTACATCACACGTGGAAACCGATCTTAACACAGGGTCACGGTTCGGCGAGCATCTATAAAAGCTTGAATCTTTTCGAGCTCATTCAGTGTTCAGATCTCGTGGAGTAAAGATACTTGAAGATGCCTCGTGCAATCGAAGGCGAAACGTCGGAAAGTAATTTCAATTTGACACGGTCTAATCCCAAGAACCATGATTTCTTTATCAGTTTCAGTTTTAAAAAATACTCTTCGAAATATAAGAAATTGCAATTTTGACAATAATTCTTTTAAACCAAGTGAAATGTATGTTAAACTTGATGGTCTTGTTATTCGAGATTCGGTGACTATTTTGTTTTTACGCATTTTTAATTTTGGTTAACGATGTAACAAATTTGCTTGAAATCATTTTCCCTAAAAATATCGTAAATTGGATCTTTTAGATGATTCATCATAACGTATGTCCATTGATTTGAGACTTGGTTTGCCTAACTGTGAATAACGTATCTGGACAGCGAAATGGTAGATATCTGTGGCCTACATGGACTAAGCCGCAGAAAAAGTGCGAGGCGTATGTCGAAACACAGGCTGATTAACGACAAAATCAGTTTGTTAAGAACCGCCTGGAGTTTCGAAGCGATAGGAAGCGAGTGGATGGTATGACATTGGTTCCTTAAAAAGAAGGTAAGGCATAGTTATATGACCCTACGTAACAGTGGCGGCTCGCCAGGGGACGCGGGTGAAGCACCGCCTCACCTACATTTTCCAATCAATTTACTTAAACATAAAAATATTTTTAAAATATTAGGTATTTAATAATCTACATTTCTATTATAAAAATGTAGTATGTTTTATATAAATTCACATTATTTACTTAATTATTTTCTATCAAAACTAGTGAGTTATATACTCAAAAAATAATGACTTAAAAACGTAGCGCGCTGAACAACTTTTCATAAGAGCGACCCGTTGGAGAATCACAATCAGCAGTTAACAAATTCCACTTCAGACTCCCCCGCACGCCGACTTTCACGCTTAGATTTATTTACGGCAGTTATGGCAACGCAATGGTGAATATTCTTAAGCCAAATAGAAATGGAAGCGGCATAAAACTGCTGCTGTAGGGTGCAGGCGCTTGTTCGCTTGTTATAAAATTAATGTAAATTAGTGCGTTCGGATCACAGGGGGCGGAAGCAGTTTTGCATCGATCGAATCGGATCGAAATTAGCTTTAAGATATAGGTTATAACTGTTTTTTAAGAACAAAAATATATTTAAAATCTTATAAATTTATATTATCCCCTAAGATATAGGTTAAATATCATAAAAAGGTTTTTGGGCGTGTTACCATGAAAAATTTTCTATTTTTGCCTACGGCGCTGTACAGGGTGTCCAATTTTGGTTGTAAATGCAAGGTATCTCCGTTATTTGCAAATATTTAGGGTTGAGGTTTTCGCGACACAGTGCCACTTTTTTGTCAAACTCAAGCTGCCGTAATCAGATTTTCCATAGCCCGCCTCGTTTCGGAGATACAGGGCCAAATTGAAAAAGTTGCATTTTGGGGCACCCCTCGTATCTCGGTTATCTTTTAACGTATCGAAAAGGTAAAAACTGTCTCTTATAGAGTTTTTTACGTAGAATCCAGTGGCGTAGACAGATTTTTACTCGGGGACGTCGTTTTTGATACATAACCCAAAGTCACGTTTTTTTAAATGGGACACCCTGTATATTTTTAAGGAGTTCTATTCGTCTTATTATGAGCTTTTCAAAAATATATGATTATCTATACTTATTTTAAAAAATAATGCTGCAATTTAGGTTTGTAATAATATCTATCTATATTTTTTATAGTAAGCCATGGACTGATTGTCAAAAATGGCCTTGTCACTGCTTTGTCATAAAGTAAATGAAGTTTTGATGTTAATGCTAATAGACGTGTTAAATTAGTCGCTCTGATTATTACTTTTTAACAAATGGCTGCAAATCAATTATTTGAAAACTTTGAGCAATATGATATGCTGACCTGTTTCATAGAGAGTCATGAAAATATAAACGCTGCTTCTGAGCTTTATTTCATTAGGTAATGTTTTATTTTCATAATTATTATTGCAATCTTTTTTAAAACTTAAACTTTTATTATATAGATATCCGGAAAGGAGGCAGCCAAATAAATTAATATTCTATAGGCTGAAATCGAATTTAATAAATTTTGGCTCTTTCAAAAAGCCCAGATCAAAGAAATATAACAAAGAGAATCGTGAGGCTGATGAAATTAACGTCTTAGCAAGTGTAACGCCTGTAACGTCTTGTAGAAAAATAGAGAATGAAGTGGGTGTAATCAAGTCTCGGGTTCAAACGATTTTAAAGAAACATAAGTATAAACCTTATAAAGTCAGAGTTGTGCAAAATCTACATCCTGGAGATGCAGAACGACGTATTGATTTTTGCCAGTGGTATTTACAAAAAATTAATACTAACCAAAATTTTGGAAGGGCGGTTATATGGTCCGACGAATTTTATATAAGTAGTGCTGGAATATTTAATAGGCACAATACGAGTCACTTGTCACCTGAAAATCAACATTTGATATTTCCACGTGAGAAACAACAATATAAAATTTCATATTTTTGAAGAAGGTCTCACTGCTAATCGCTACCTTGAAATATTGCAAAATATATTGCCAGAAATCATAGAAGATGTCCCTTTAGCACATGTAAATCAAATATATTTCCAACAAGAGGCGATATTTAGAAGAGAACTTTCCCGAACGCTGGAATGCAACGCACGGACCTGTCCGATGGCCTCCTAGGTCGCCTGACCTGTCCATATTGGACTTCTTTTTATGGGGTCACCTAAAAAATTAAATTTTTCGTACCCGACATAACACAGTTCTAGACCTGCGTAACACCACTGAGCAGGCATTTTTGCAAATACAAGCACGCAATGTAGTCATTTCAAATGCACTGGGTAAAATTGCAAGAGTGTGTGAGAGAGGTCTAAGAGAAAATGGAGATCAGTTTGAGCAGTTCTTTTGAACATGGCTAATTACGAAAAATAGATATATATAATATATTCTTAAAAACTTAAACTGTAGCCTTATTTTTAAAATAAGTATAGATAACTATATATTTTTGAAAAGCTCATAATAAGACGAATAAGACTACGTAAAAATATACAGGGTGTCCCATTTAAAAAAAACGTAACTTTGTGTCATGTATCAAAAACGACGGCCCCGAGTAAAAATCTGTCTACGCCACTGGATTCTACGTAAAAAACTCTATAAGAGCCAGTTTTTACCTTTTCGATACGTTAAAAGATAACCGAGATACGAGGGGTGTCCCAAAATGCAATTTATTCGATTTGGCCCTGTATCTCCGAAACGAGGCGGGCTATGGAAAATCTGATTACGGCAGCTTCAGTTTGACAAAAAAGTGGCAAGGTGTCGCGAGAATCTCAACCCTAAATATTTGCAAATAACGGAGATAGCTTGCATTTATAACCAAAATTGGACACCCTGTACACCTAGCTTCGCTGCACTTTACGTGCAGTTATATCCTTGCTGATTCTTATATCAAAACATCATCTGAAAGAGCAGGTGATGCTTCAGGTAGCGGATAATTACAAAAGCATGACAAATATGCGGAGCTGGAACATCGTTTTGAATTTGTACCTAGTTGAAACATTTGGTCGTTGAGGCAAAAAAGCTTCTTAATGAAATAACAACAAAAATATCGTGCAATCAAGCCAAAAGCTTCATTACCCAAAGGATTAGCCTCACTATTCAAAGAGGTAATACGGCTTCTGTGTTAGGGACTATCGAGAATGGAACAAGTTTGAATGACATTTTTTTTATTAATTTTTTATATTTGATTTTTTAATTTTATTTTATTTTTAGTATGTATTTTGTATATATTACTTAATACTACTGATACAATAAGAATAATTGTTATTTTCAAGACAATTTCGCTCTAGTATTTTTTTTTCATTAGTTTAATTATTAGAAAAAAATCTCATTGTAATTGAATGAAGTGATGGCATTAAATATTTATGAATTTCATTATGAAATCCGCACGTTATTTCCCTGACACTATCGACTATGATTATTGGCATAATTCAACAGACCGTAAACAAATGCGGAATTACACATTAAGTCAATAATCAAAATTCGGAATCCAAACATTGCGAAATTTTTTCGCACATTTTAGCTTCCTCCTGACATAATATGGTAATTGTACGCGGCAGCGGAGAAAGTCATTTAAGTGATTTTATTGGATGTTAAATAACGTCGATAAGAATATAAAATGGCATAATAACTAGTTCCGAATGCCCTCGTTAGGAAGTGATATACGTCGGTTTAAGATCTCCGGATAAGTTAACGTGACTAAGTGGGCTTAAAAACAATGTGTTTTTAGATTGCTGTTACTATTATTTTTACATTGTAGTCTTTGTTAAACCAAATCTTCAGGCAATGCCGCAGGGAGGACAAAATCTAATTCAACTGGGTATAGGAAACTTTAGATTTCGTGATGGTAAGCAATCTACCTGAGGTCCGAAATGTAGTGACTCTTTTGCGCAACCTCCTTATTGCGTGGGCCCAGCCAACTTTACATGAAATTAACTGGCCTATATACAGGGTATCCACAATGGTCATGACGATGTGATGAAAATGACCTTTATACTTTATGTCTGCTTGTGCATCTGTTTTGACTAATAAATCATTCCGGTCTAGGGTGGTAGAAGGAAGATTGAAACAATGTTTATATATTTACGTACAAACATTTATTGCGTATTGCTTACTTTGACATAAATTATTGATATGCTGAATAGAAATAAGCCGTACTATATAATTTTTATTATTTTGTTCCAAACAAAAAAGGTTATTACGATATCTTAAAAACTATAGAAAATAAAAATAAGTGGAACGTATGAGTAAAAGGGATCACCTCAATCAATGATATAATAACCGATCCCACAGGGGCGTGCGGTCCATAGAAGCAAGGGAAGCAGTGCTTCTCCAAAAAAAAATTAAAAAATTTCAAAACATATTCTAAAATGTTATTTTTGAAATAGGAAACCATTAATTTAGTTTATATTAAAAATGCTAAAATGTTATCTTAATTATCAAGTCCAAAATAAATGCGGGCTTGACTCCGACCCAGCCACAATAGAATATCGATTAGAACCTATGCGGGCCGCTAGCTTCTCTGCAGCCAAGTCCTGTATGCTCCTATGAATCGAGCCAGAGGTTATTGAACTTTCCACCGGCTGTTTGCAATTTTTGTCGCGTGCTTTAAATGGTGGCGGAAGCTATCGTTGGAGTAGGTTCTTTGTTTGAACGGCTATCCGTGTATTGTGTGATACGTACGTCGCGTCGTGCATGGTGCGATATGGAAGACAATAACACGGACGTGGATATGCAAATACCGTCAACTTCGGCTGTCGGTAATAACGTTGAAAATGTTTTATCCGAAAAAACAATACGAACAATTTAAATGGCTAACAAGGTGTGAAAATATAAGTAAATTATTTTGTTGGCCATGTTTACTTTTTGAAAATAAAAAAGTAAATAAAGTTGTAAAAAGACACATTATGTCCAAAGGGCATTTACAGGCCGTCATAAAAGAAAAAGTCTTCGGCAAAACCAGAATTGAGCACGCCCTTAATAAACAGTTGGAAATTAGTCACCGCCAACACAATGAACTAGTCGATAAAAATAGGCAAGTATTAAGAAGACTTATCGATGTTGTTCGTTTTCTCGGACAGCCCGAATTGGAATTTAGAGGTCATGACCAAACACGGGTTTCTTCAAATAGAGGAAATTCTCAAGATTTATTTAATTTAATGTCTAATTATGATCATTGTTTAAAAAATCATTTAGAGCAGTCTAGCGTTTTTCGTGGAACGTCGAATCGAATCCAGAATGATTTAATTTCCGTTGTTGCAACCATTATTCTAAAAAGAATTAAGCAGGAGATTGGTGAGGCGCGGTTTATTGCTAACGCTCTGGACGAAACAACTGATATCACTAATATTAGTCAATTATCTATAGTAATACGCTATGTTAAAACAGACGGAAGTATTCAAGAGCGATTTTTAGGTTTTAGGAATGTGTCCGAAAATTGTACAGCAGTATATCGTAGTTTATAGCGTTACTAAAGAAATTAATGGACAGAAAAAACTAGTTGCTCAAAGCTATGATGGAGCTGCAGTGATGGCAGGACAATTAGGGGGGTCTGCAACTAAAGATCGAGAAACTTTCCCAAGTGCTGTATTTGTCCATTGTTTTGCTCATAAATTACATTTAGTTTTATCACAATCCATCAATCACATTAAAGAGTGTAAAGTATTTTTCGTTACTTTAAGTGGCATGGCTGCTTTTTTTTCAAGTCAACAAAACGTACACAAGCTTTGGACTCTGTTGTCCACAAATGATTGTCCAAAGTAACTCCTACTAGGTGGAACTATAATGGAAGACTCAAGAGTATCTGAAAATTGTGAATCACTGATTGAACTATTTGAGAATATATAGAAAATAATGAAACGTGGAACTCAGAAGCAATAAATAGTTCGAGGGGGTTTTTGGACTGTTTGAAACGAGATTTTAATTTTAATTATTTGTTGACCATATTTTCAGAAATATTTCCACAATGTTTTTAGTATATTACAAACTAAAATAAATGATATTGCTCTCTGCCTAAAAAAAGTGGATGATTTTAAGTTCATGTTAAGCCAAAAAAAAAATGACTTTGACCTATTTTGAGAGAAAACGACCACGTTAAATGTAGAGCCACAAGCCAAGCATCTTCGAATAGATAAGGTGGGAGATATTCAAACATCATACAGACGCCTCTTTTATGAAATAATCGTACGTCAGAATTTATTATAAAAAATTTTATCAAAAAGTGATCTTTTAGAAGTTTTAAAGGCATTCTGTACAAACAAAGTAAACGTTTGTGATGCATTGTCAGAGGAAATCAGAGGAAATGGGGCATAACAGCTACAATCCTACTGACGAATGTCACAAAAGTTTTCGAAAAAAAATTGAATGTACAAAACTGTGGTTTAAGAAAAGTGTATTTAAATTATTTGTCACTACAATAATTAATGTAGATTAAGCTTCAACCGTTAGTTAAAACAGAGCTAGTGGCCCGCGTTCTTCTATGCGGCGCAGTTTAGTTCTAATGTGCCTCATAAGTGTTCGGTAAGTTTCAAAGTTTACTTCGCATATCTTCTGATAAATTATTGTACTCAATTATTTTAAAGGGCCTCCCATTCATTTTGGTATACCTTTCTTGTCAGTTGTGTCCCAAAAGTTTCAACTGGGATAAGGTTGGAGGGTTGTCTTCCCTGATATGTTATTTGCCTGCAACCATTGTGTTGTTCAGCGGGCATAGTGGCGTGAAGCTAAGTCAGGCTATATCATTATCTCGTCGTCAGCAAGAAGTAAATTATAAAAATCAAGTAACTTCGGAAGGCAATTTTGTGTATAAACTTTAACACCAACCGCCTGACCTCTAATACGTCCAACATACGGTCTGGAAAAGCCTGCTTCCGAAATTGCACGTCACACTATGATTTTATCCGCAGATTATCCCTTTGCTTTGAATTTTAGAACTTAAGGACTGTCATTAAGTGAAGAATCCGTGATTACCAAGAATTTACGGGTTAGCAAACGTAAAGTATTTTTCAATGTTCATAATTATGATTTTATTATTGGTGAAGTGACAAACTCATAAACGGCAACATTTTGTATTTTTTTTAATTGATTAACGGTATGTTTGGGACATTTCCTTCGATTTTGGCATTTTAGGTTATTTCTTCAAGTTTGTGACTAACAGTCGTTTGAGTGGTATGAAAACGACGACTAAACTTTCGAGTGGATGGCCCAATGTTGTTTTTGACAACTTGAACCAATCTGTTGGCCTGAACTGCAGACATTTTCTATGGTCGGCCACTTATCAGTAAATTAGAACACGGTATTCCATCTTCTCACTCATTAATTGTTTGAAATATTGCTGACAACGAAATATTCTCATTTTAAAAAATATTCATAAATGGCGAGGTCTCTGTAAACCAAAGAATTAATAACTGATTGTTTTTATACCAGATGAACATGAGATCTCCGCGCTCACCAGTGATAGCCGATATTTTCATGGAAGCTTTTTAGGAGGAAGCCTTAGAGTCGGGTCCATTAAAGCCAAAATCGGGGTCAGATATGTAGACGACACCCCCCCGTATTTCTTGATCATATGAATCAACAACATCCTAATATAAAATTTAGAATGGAAATTGAATCAGAAGGCACGATTCCCTTTCCACATGTTCTAAATGGGATGGTTCGTTTGGACACTCTGTATATAGAAAAATAACGCATACGAACAGACGCCTAAATCAAATTCCCATCACGGCACAAAAATAATCAGTTACAGATTATTGAGATTTTACAATCGTAATGGGAAACAGAGTAACTTACGCATGCTTATTTGACGGTCAATTAGAAAATTTAATAATCCTCTCCCACGAAATGAAACTAATAAGTAATTTCATCGGTCCAACATACGTACAATCTTCAACAGACACAAGAAAATGGGACATTGTTTGCGTTCGCCAAAGGACATTATTCTTTGCTAAACGGAAGAAGTATATGCAATTCCTTGTTCCTGTGACATCTATATTGAAGAAACTGGACGATCCATGTCGACTAGGCTTAACGAACATGAACGATTTGTTAGAAAGGAACAAATCGTACAATCTGCTGTATCTGAATACCAAAGGCATCAATCTTGGTAGTCGAAAAACTAGAGACTGTTGAAATGTATTAGCATTCTAACAATTTTAATGGAAATATGGGTTTCAGCATACATCATACGTCGAAACCGATTGTTAATACAGGTTTACAGGCCGGTAAACGTAGCTCGGCTATAAATAGCCGGTGTAGATCTCTCCGAGCTCATTCAGTGTTCCGATTTTGTGAAGTAAATATCCCTGAAGATACCTCATTCAATCGAAGGCGAAACGTCGGAACTTGATTTCATTTTCACACGTTCTAATTCTAAGAACATGTATTATTACTTGTTTACCCTAGAATCTCCAATCTGCATAAAAATACATAAGTACCTAAAATCTGAACCCTTTCTGCATTGCTTACACAATTTGATCGACCCAAGTAGTTTTATTGTAGTCATTCATTCAACATTTTCCGACAAATTTACTATACACTGTATAGATCTCAAAATAAATGCCAGAATGAATTGACACTACAATGATGTGAAGTCCTATAAGTATGTTAAATAAAACGTTGTAAATAATGTCAATCTACTACAGTTTAATTCATGAATATATCATATTGCGTTAAGATTAATGTAATTTGCTTGCAGCAAAATGTCAAGTGCATTTGCAATGTCAAATCTAGTTTTATCGTTTATGAACATCTAATCGGTGGCGAGAGTTTCTTTTACATTTATGCCATGTTCAGTGGTATATGCTAGTCTTCAACTACAGCAGATTAAACGAATGGTTTTATTTTATCGTTTATGAACATCTAATCAGTGGCGGCTCGTGGTGAATTATATTGGGAGGTCAGTAACAAATTTAAAAATAGGCATACTTAAAATAAAAATAAATATCTCATCTTTAAATTGAGCTTTAAATTCTCTTGAAGTTCAGGTCTACTCTTCGTTCTTTAGAATTGGAAAAATGCTGAATGACACGTTCGTTAAAATAGCTCGCACATTCCTTTTATAAACGATGTCACGGTACTTAACACTGCTAAAGTTAGATACAAAATGTACAAGCCCTCGAAAAACCCCTGGATTTTCAGACAAAGTCGTTTTATCATGGCCACGAATGCCCCACAAAATTTTACACAATCTATATTTTGTTTAAAATATGTTTGGATACATTTTCATTAAAATCTTTAAGGAATTATTTATAAGCTGTGTCTAGCTGAGTGCGAATATCAACATTTCCGACCGTAGCATAGTACACTGAACATGTCATGTGATCTGCAGAAAATGCACTTTTTTTATTTTTTCTTTTAAGTGTTTTAAGTCTTTAACATCGGTTTTGCACAATAAAGAGTTCGACGAGTCCTTAGAAAATAACAAAAAACCATAACAGTAAAATGAGTTACGAGACTTCACAACCACATATCCAGTTAGCTAATCGTACATACTTTTGCGAAACCTCTTTATTTTTGTCTTTACTAGTTTGTGGTATACTAGGTTCTGGAAAATTGCGACCACTTACCTTGAAAATTCGGTTATTTTCTCAAAATTAGGTTCGTTAGCACTCTTTAGTGGTTTAATTTTTTGCACTACCGACATTTTATCTCATCTACATTCACAACTCAAATATAGACCACCTTGAAATTGGTTATTTTTGCAAAATTAGGTTCGTAAGCACTTTTTAGTTGTTTATTTTTTTGCCCTAGTCACTACCAACATTTTATTTCCTGTATATTTCCAACTCATAAATGGATCATAAAAATTAAAAAAATATATATTACAAAAAACAGTATATAAATAAATTTTCATCGATTAAAAACGTCCGAAACAATATCGAGTTAGAATATCGACCGCGCGACCTCTGAACAACTGAACTTCCGTATGCCGACGTTATGCCGCGACCGTTCGATCGAATTATGAGAAGAGAACGGCTGCTGCTGTGCACGTGAAGTTATTGTGAGCGTTATAGAGGCCTGCACTAGAGAAGCTGAAAATAATAGTTTGACTATTCCAATTCAAAATAGAACACAACGCTCTGCATTTTACACTGGTGTTTCGGAAAGTAGTGTAAGAAAAATTCAAAGAGAACATCATGATCTCTCATGTTTTACTTCGCCTTTAAAATATCTTGGTAAAAAAAGACCCCGATTATCATACAAAGATAAAATTAACGATGGTGATTTTCAAGTAATTCGACGAACAATAGAGGATTTTTATATAGATTTGAAGAAGGTTCCGACCTGCAAACCCCTACTTCGTGCTGTAAAGAACAAAATAGATTTTCCGTACGGGTATAAAACCTTAAATTGACTTTTACGATCAAATGGTTTTGTTTGGCGCAAGTGCCAAAATAAAAGAAAAGTGCTCATTGAGAGACCAAATATTTTGTACAGGGGGCGTCATTGTGAAGTACTATACAGGGCGTTTCCTGATTGCGTGCTAATGTTAAAGGGGAGTGATTATTGGACCTTTTTAAGAAAAAAGTTTAATATGAACCTAAAAGTCTTAACTTTGGAGATACAGGGTTTCAAAAAATCCTAATTCTGATGCTATAATAGATAAATAACTGTGTGAGATTTGATACACGTCTTTTATGCATAAAAGGGCATTTTTTATTAACAATCAATTTTTGAAATTTCTACCAGTGGCGTACATATGTAATTAACCTGGGTAAATCCGTATGCACCTTAATGCATACAAGACGTATATCAAATTTCATGCAGTTATCTACAAAAATGTTTTCTTTTTAAACTTTACCATCCTGTATCTCAAAAGTTAAGAGTTTTAGGACCAAAAACACCTCCTTTAACATCAGCACGCAATTAGGAAAAAACCTGTATAGTAATTCACAATGACGGCCCCTGTATAAAGTAATATGACAAACGGCCACTTTTGGCATACCCGAGTAGCCCAAAGTCTAATAAATAATAATAAATCTCGTTCACTGTATCTCTATGCTGGCTGCCCTTGTAAAATCTGGATTTTACAAGACAGAACTCAAGAAAAAATATGTTTATGGATAAATCGATCAAGAAAAATCAAAATTAAATCATTTTAAAATTCGAAAGTTCACCGTTTTTTGCAACACAAAAGAGATATAGAAGTGCGGTACACGAAAGAAAACAGACAAATATAAATTTTTTAATTAATTATATGAAGTACGTATAGTCAAAAAGGAGTGCCATATAATTTAAAAAACGAGGGGATACCACTGGTTTAAAGTTTAACCTCCCGGTTTTCTTTCGTGTCCCGCACTATAAGTAAGGAAGAACGGAAACAAAGGAATCGACTGAAGCTCTAAGAGGGATTGGCTATTTCACTGAGGACATTGTGCATTAAATTAGCGATATAATAACCCAACCTTGCGATAAGGAGCTACCGGGCCCGGGTAGCGTTGTGCTCCTCTACATCCATGGAACCACAGACAAAATAGACCTAACCTAACTAGCACTCAAAATGTTAATTTCTGCAACACTATATAATTGTAATAATTGTCGTGTTGTCAAAAAATCGAAAATTTTAAAATGGACATTAGTTTTAATTGTTTCGTACTTTTTTATTTTTTATTTTTTTCTTTGCTTTTTTATTTTTTTTTACATTATATTTATGAAAATGTTTATAACATAGTACGGCTGACAAAGTGCATTTCTAATGTACTTCTTTTAGGATTCTATTATATTAATATTCTAAATTCTTGATTTAAATATTATTTTTCTATAATATTTATGATGTGTTTTTGTTTTGTTTTGTTTGCTAATTTTGATGTTTGTAAACTATTTTTTTTTACAACAGCTTTGTCCACAAAATTGTAAAATTTTTTTGACAATAAAGCATTTATTTATTTATTTATTTATTTAGTGTCATAATAAGTCCGTGGTGACCCCCTATTATTCCAGACTTTATTGCTCTAAATTGCCTGTACTTTAATATAGGGTTAAATACTTGCAATAATTTTCTTTTCATGAATGTGAATAATAATGGGGCGAAATTTTAAAAACTTCAACACGAATCTGATTTTTGCAAAAGGTATTTTTTTTTCGTAGTTAAGATCCTAAAATTTTAATTTGTCGGATAATATTATATATACTACATGGTCTAAAATGATTCTGATCATATCGTATGTAAAGTCAAACTTATTTTTAAATTTTAAATTATTTTTTTTTAGTAACCCTGCAGGCTATAAAATTTCATCTAACTAATCTTTATAAATATCACTTTTTTAATCTCTCTACTTGTGTAGGTACACAAAAAGGACAAGTGGAATTGATTGTATGCATTTTAAACCATTAGCACTAATTTATATTATCTATATTTTTTTGTCAATTTAAACACTTAAGGCTAGAAATCCTCAGTAAAAAATTTAAATCGTCTTGAACTAAAACGCCCTGATTATGCAGGCAAAGACAGTTCTAATGTAAATCTATTTGGGTGCAGGCCAGCCAGCCGGTATGCTTTATAGCAGTCTTTAAATTTTGAAAATCTCACCAAAATCTACTAATTTATTTTCAAAACTGAATAAAATTGGAGCTTAAAAAAATTGCACAAAAAGGTATCAAAAGAAATTTTGTTAAAACGGATATTTAGAAGTAGAAAATATATTTTCAAATATTCATTCAATAATGCTATTTCACCATTCGTTATGTAAAGAAATATACCTGCATATTTATAGATGTTGATTATATAGGAATAAACGTATATATGAGAACTAAGCTTTGTTTGTGCCCTACACAGCCCCACATGTCACTAATGGCGTAACTAACTTCAATTAATAATACAAATTCCATAAACAATTTGATTTATTATGCTTTACCGCAATTTTCCTAATTTAAATACGTTGTTAGTAAGTACTAATAATCATACTGGTGTTCTTGCATAACAATATATTGCATGCCAAACATAAGACATTGGGTAGCAACCTTTCCTTCAAATAATTCAAGTTTACTTGCTTGAATGACTTACATTTTACGATGCGGATCACGTAATTTCTTAATTTAGTTACAAATAATGTAAATATTTGGTGATACAGTGGAAATACAGTTATCAAAATAAACCTAAAAATATGTCGAAATGTAGGTTAAACTCTTGCTATAGCTTGTCTACCACAATGCTTTCTTTTGGTCCTGGTCAATACTACAGCTTAATCTCTTGTTGGCCCTTTGATCTCAAAAAGGTAAATCAAGTACAGGGTGTCCGGATTTGGTTGCAAAAGCAGGGTATCTCGCTTATTTTTAAAGATAGAACCTTGCGGTTTTCACGAACCTGAGCTAATTTTTTGTGAAACTCATGAAGCCGTAAACAAAATTTTCATAGCCTTCTTCGTTTATGAGATACAGGACGAAATAGAAAATTTTGCATTTTGGGACCCCCCTCGTATCTCGGTTATCCTTTAACTTAACGCAAAGGCAAAATTTGATGCTTATGCAGTTTTTTACGCTGGATCCAGTGGCGTAGTCACGTTTTTCATTTGAGTTGTTATTTTTTAGATATGACCCAAAGTTGTGTTTTTTTAAAAGGGACACCCTGTATATTTGTCCAGAAATTGATTAGTCCTTTTAAAAGCTTCTCAAAAATATATAATAGTATGGGTCTATTTTAATAAACAACAACAAAAATCCTATTTTTTATAATTATCATCCCAAATTTTGCAGTAGGCCATGCAAAACAATGCTGCCTTTTATTTAAAGTCGTTAACAATATCTACATCCTAACAATAAATCAAAATAAATATGTAATTAAATCTATTTATCAAAATATGTATTGATAATTGCGCACCAAAAAAGTACCACCTACCTAGATTTATGTAACACAAGAACAAAACAGTAATAAATTATTATGTAACAAGCCTTTCAGCAAAAATCAACTGTCGTCTAAGAACTACAGTAACCAAGGAAATCAAAAGAACTGTTCAAACTGATTTCCATTTTGTTCTATGCATGCTTCGCACAATTTTCGTATTCGTTTTAGGGAATTAAGCAAAATAACGGGATGATTTTGTAAATAGCGAAAATTTTCTCTTATTGCATTTCCTAAATCTTGGACATTATCATAGTGGTCTTTGTAAATTCTATTTTCCAGATATCCCCATAGAAAGAAATCTAAAATCGACAAATCTGGGGACCTAGGGGGCCATCTTATAGGTCCATTTGTTCCGATCCATTGAAATAATCTCGTCATTCCAGAATTGTGTGCAGGAGCACCGTCCTGTTGAAAACAAATTTCGTTAATTTGCGCTAGAGGAACATCGTCAAGTAATTCAGGTATAGCTGCCTCTAAAATTTCTATATAGCGATTGGCTATTAGATTTCCCTCAAATATATAAAATTTTATATGTGTTCCTAATATGAAGCAGGACACATTTAGACCAAACCTGCCCTGCTGTCTTCTGGGAAATATTTGGTGTTGATTTTCCTGGGATCAAAATCTCTAACCATATCGCATCTTTCTCGAAACCAATTGCAGAAGACTACCCGACGCTCTGCATCCCCTGGCTGTAAGTGCTGCACGAGCCTAAATTTGTATGGGTGGTATTTGTGCTTTTTTTAGAATTTCTTGAACTCTAGGCCCTACAAGAGTTTGTAGGGTAAGCTTCTGCATTAGCCAAAACCGTAATTTCCTCAGCCTCCCGATTTTCTTTATTATATATTTTCGTACGAGGTTTGATAAATGATCCGTGATTAAGTAAATTCTTTTTTATCCGATAAAAAGTGGATATATTAGGTTGTCTCCTTTCTGGATATCTAAATAAAAATTAAGCAGTAGTATTTCAACATACCTAAAAATTAACTATTTACCAGTTAAAATACATCTACAGAAGCCGCTTCAACATTTTCATTACTTAATATAAAACAAGCTAACATATCGTACTTTTCATAATGTTCGAAAGTTTGGTTTTCTTCCATAATAATACAAATATATTTTTACACAATAAATAAATACAAAAAACTGGCGCTATATTTTATATACGCGTACAAAATTGGGAAATGTCATTTGCTTCCAAGAAAACAAAAGAACATCGTTTTGCATGGCCTACTGCAAAATTTGGGATGATAATTATAAAAATTAGGATTTTTGTTGTTGTTTATTAAAATAGACCCATACTATTATATATTTTTGAGAAGTTCTTAAAAGGACAAATCAATTTCTGGACAAATATACAGGGTATCCCATTTAAAAAAACACAACTTTTGGTCATATCTAAAAAATGACGATACCGCTGGATCCAGCGTAAAAAACTACATAAGCAGCAATTTTTCCCTTTGCGTTAAGTTAAAGGATAACCGAGATACGAGGGGGTCCCAAAATGCAAAATGTTTTATTTCGCCCTGTATTTCATAAACAAAGAAGGCTATGAAAATTTTGTTTACGGATTCATGAGTTTCACAAAAAATTAGCTTAGGTTCGTGAAAACCGCAAGGTTCTATCTTTAAAAATAAGCGGGATACCCTGCTTTTGCAACCAAATTCTGACACCCTGTACATGTGTACTTGGGGCACGGTCAAGTATTAGGTATTTGTAAATCCAGGGGGTTCCAGGAATCATGGTAAAAAATTTAATACTGGCTTCCACGTTAAATTCTTGTTAAATCAGATTTAAATCAAATTTTGTAGGATGGTTTTTTATATATGCTCTATTCACCTCTGAAGAAGGAAAACATTTAAAAAATAAGGGATAGTTTCATAGGGGGTTGCTTGTTTCTAACTACCTGTAGCTGTCAAAGCAAAAATGAAATTGTCTTTCGAGTTTTTGTTCTATGTGCTACTGTTTTTAAAAAAATACATTGGAATCATGTTTTTCTTATGTGTTATCCAGGCATAATAAAACTGGGCTAACTAAATAACCTTATCATTTAGATCTAACTGAATAAATTGCATCAAATAACGAATAGTGAAATAAAAAATTGACATGTCTTAAAATTTAAAAGAAATAGACATATTTATATTCTTAAATTTTATACCTTAGTAAGTGTTGTTATATATATTTATTGTTAGAAATATTAAAAGCAGCATTTCCTCCAAAACGGCGGTTCGTGGAAGAAAAATATAAAGAACAAACAAAAAAACGTATTTTTGATCTTCATTTCTTGTTATTGTTATGTCCTAATTCGTTTTCTCTTTGGCAGCTAAGGGTAAGTCGAAAATACTTTAATTATGACTTATCGTTAAAGAGTAATTAATAGAAATTTATTTCTATTCTAAAACTTTAAAAGGCGGTAATTTGAAAGGGGTGTATTTTATAGGACATAGATTCGTATGACGAAAAAAACTTTTTCTAATCTGTAGAATTTACGGTTTTAATTTTTACCATACCTAGAACACCTTCTAAAAGAAATGTTTGATAACACGAATTTTAGTCATTTTTATGCATATTATATACTTTTATCCGACATATTTTCCAATATATTTAAAATGTCTGTTATAAGCATTCGCATGTCGACTGCTTTATATACCTAATAAAACTATAAATTACCAATAACAATGTTAGTTATATTGCTAAAATTTAATTTAAAGCTGAATGTTGTTACATGAATTAATCATTATTCTTTTACTTTCAATATATAAATTTGGAAAATTTACAACTACATAGTAACTAGTGTTTATATTAACGACTCTTTACAATTTTGAAAGTATTGCATTATCTACCTTTACTTCCCTTTTCCATTTCCTTCACTCGTCTTCTCCTATTTCTCGCCTCATTTAATTAAGAAAAATATTTATATAAAATCTTTAATAAACATTTTTTTAAATGCAAAATCAACAAGAATAAAAAAGTAAATTGACGCGATATTCTTAGCATTTTTTTCAACACATCAATTTTCATCCAACTTCAGTGCCTTTTGACATCGTCCCCTACTTTTCTCTGGAAGTAAACTTGCTTCTGGTCTTTCTGCAGCTTCTATGAGTACTGGTGGAGTACCATTGTTAAAATAATTTTAATATCATCACATTTGGGCTTTCTTTGTTACACAAATTCGAAAGAACGAACGCGAAATTCAAAATTGCCAAAGGTTGTTTATGATTTGCTGGTTTTGAAGGTTGGCGCCATAGCAATCAGTTGCCGTGAATGCGCCTTTGGCATTGCACAACATATATAAAAACGTCAAAACAGAAAATGGCAAATTTTGGCATCTTTATTTAATTTTTTTCGTTTTCAAAATAAAATATTGTACTTACTTTTTGATTGATGGTGTGGTTATAAATAATAGTAAACAAACCTCGGAGGGAGATTTTCATTACCATCTCGAGATTTAGTTAAACGGGACGCTGTGCGTCTTGATTAACAATATAAATTTCTCGAAAGTAATGGAATGCTTTCCTACTCGGTATGTAATATAATAGATCAATAAAATGCTTTGAAAAACCCGCATTCATCCAAGAAATTAACGCTCAATGTTGCCAAGTGTCTTGAGGAAGCCGGCAGACGCGAGTAGCGACCACAGACGTTTGCCAAAGATAATTTGCAGCTATCCCCCGACGTATATATTTTTCTATGACGGCTATGTCGAGGGTTACCGCACGAATTATTATAGTTGGGGCGAGCATTGATGTCTCCGGACCGATTCAAGGCATCCCATTTAAATGAGTTATCTATAGCGTAAGCTATAGTGGATCTTTGGTAATATACAATATACTATTATATTCATATTTTTACTTCCCTCGTAAAATCGTTCTCCGAGATTTTTCAGATCTTTACGTATCGGGGTCCCTAGGTACCAAAACACACGTTTTTTTCAACGCCGTCTGTCTCTCTGTCTGTCTGTCTATCTGCTGACCTGTTTACAGCATATCTAAAAAGCTACTTATCCGATTGACTTCAGATTTTGATCAAAAATTAAGATTGATATGGGGATGAAATGCTAACATTTAGGTAAAAATCCAAAATGCCGAAACAAAATGGTGGCGCAGTGAAATTTCCAAAAAAATCACTAAAAAACAAGTATTGCATAGGAATCAACCAGTAAAAATCCAACATGGCGAAATAAAATATTTAAAAAATCAGCCTGAAAAACTACTTATTAGATTGATTCCAAATTTTGTGCAAGAATTAAGTATGACATACAGATCAAATAATTATTAAAATTATGGTGCGAATTCAAGATAGCAGAACAAAATTATAGCCAAATAAAATATTTATAATCTTGGAAATAATTACCCTCACAGGTTTTATATATTGTACGTTTTAGTGTCTCTAGAAGCCAAAAAAAACAGGTTTCTCAGTTCCGTCGGTCGGTCTGTCAGTTCCCGGCATAGTTAAAAAACTATTAACCCAACTGACTTCAAATTTTGTTCAAGAATTAAGGGTCATATGAAGATGACCTGGTAACATTTTGCTGAGTTATTACTAAAGAACTGATTATCTAGTTTAAATTTTGCTCAAAAATCAAGTGTTGCATAAAAATAAAATGGTAATATTTTGATACAGATTCAAGATGGTGACTTAATAAAACATTTAAAAATTTAGTATGAAAAAATTACTTATTAGAACAACTTTAAATTTTATACAAACATTAAGTGTGATATAGATATAAATTAGTAAAATTGTGGTATAAATTCAAGATGGCTGAAGAAAATGACAGCCAAATAAAATGTTTAAAATAAATAACGTAAAAAAATCTTATTCAACTGACTTCAAATTTTGCACATAAATTAAATGTGATATAGGGATTTACTGGGACGAATTCAACATGATGGAACAAAATGGCTGTCATAAAAAAATGAGTGTAAAAATTACTTATTCAATATCCGCAAAATGTACGAATGCAATATGGTGGAAAGATATCGCGTCATATAAAAATGTTTGAAAAGACAGTATGCATTTGTGTTACTAAATGACTATGCGCAGAACTAAATTAGGTTACACTTTACTATTCCTAATAAAAGGAAAGATTTATAACTAGATAAGTTCCGTGTAAAGGATTTACCGATTTTTTTTTATTTATGGCGAATAACCCACAATTTCGCATTTATTATACAAGATCTTTCCTCATATTTCGCCACCCCCAATATTGATTTAATTTTAAGAGGCAGATAAAAATGTTAAATATAAATAGTTGTGTAGTTTAATATGTAGTTTATAGAAAATTATCATTTATGTATACAAGGTATCTTAAAAATGTATAGCAGACCCAACATACATGTTTTAATAATATGCCCCCTATATTATATATTCATAAAATGGACCCCTTTTTGCTGATTATAACATAACCAAGTTCGATATATTTATCTTTAGAGACACACGAGAAATTTCACAAAAATCCGGCCATAAGAAGCAAAGTCGTCCCATTGAGCTCACTTTATACTAGGTCGCTTTTCATCTCTCTTCTTATTGCAGAGTATTTGTCAAATTTCTCGAGCGTCTTTTTTAAGTTTATAATCAGCAAGAGGAGGTCCATTTTATGAAGACATAATATTTTCAGACATTCTGTATACGTAAATAATAATAATTTTCTATTAATAAGCCCTTCAAGTTTTAAACTTGAAGGGCTAAGGGCTAAGGGTAAGCTTGAGAAATATAAGGAAAGACCCCATACATTTTTTCATATTATAGCTATGCCGCGAAGCACAGTATGCAATGCGCGAACTGTTAGTTTTATCTAGAGTGACTTACCTGTAGAAAAGCTATAATAATAGACATTATATTAATTAATAATAATTATTATTAAATAATATAAGGTCTATTAAGTGTGCCATTAAGAAAAAAAAGTTCCTTATTCCTGCACAAGAAAATTGTTTGAATATTTGAATGTAAATAACATTTTCCGAAAAACTGTAATCTGCTACATGGGGTGATCTTCATAAAGTTTTTAATTTCTTATTAATGGTTTAGCCGTACCAACGTCAGCAGCTATTTCTTCAAGTGATGTCATTGGCTAAACAGCAAAAGATTTAAGTAGAGAACAGCTCTAAAGTGAGTGGCAAATTAAATTTATGGTTTCTTACAAAAAATAATCTCAGACAATTAGTCATTTTTCATTGATTTACACTTAAAAAAACTAAAATGCTGCCCCCACCCCAGGACGAGTTCAAGGACTTAAGTACCAAAGAAAAGTATAACAGCCAAATTTTTTCCTTTAACAACATTCCAGACATTAGCCCATACAAAGACGTTTTGAACATATTGTTTTAGATAAAAAATGAACAAAAAAAATCAAAGACGATCGGGGAATAGTCTTTAACTTTTCTGCCTGCGTTTAAAATATATTGTTTACTTTAATAACAAAGCAGTTTCTCAAAATTGTCTTGACGATTTCTTAAAATAAAAACCACCAGGTTTCTTCAGGTGTAGAATCGAAAAATTACCATAACGGCGGGAAATAATTTTTAACAATGAAGGAGAATATTTCATTGATTATATTTTATATCTAATGACTAATTTTAATTGCATATATTTGAATTAAATACTTTTTTAATGAAAATGCTACAGGCTTAGGCATGAACCTAATACTTTCACACATATGGATGTTTAACATCTGTCAGTTTATAGTAAAAAAAATGTAATTATAAAAGGGAGTGAAACGCTAAGGACACATAGTAGGAGGCAGTAACGAAACATATTCCTCGTGGTTATCGTGGGCAGATCATATGCATACAGGAAAAATAACTATTGCTCGCAAACAATGAACAGTACGTTAATTCTAATTAGGCAAGTAGGAAATAAAAAATAATTCAATCACTGCATAAATCGGGTAATATTAATTCACATAATGTTTATTTTTCCTGGTAACATTTTTCATTTTTTATGCCTGCCTCTAATGGATCAATTCCGCATTCAACTAGGCTTTTGATAGGAATGAACACTTTTCTCGCTGCTCTTTAATATTTACTCGCATACCATTTTCAAACGTGCCCTACAAGATGTACACCTTTAAGAAAAAAATTAATAGCAAACTACCCAGGAGACATTTTTCCCAAGTAACATTTTTAGTTTTATCGCAAGCTACAGGCGGTTGTTCCAGCTCAGCTATAAAATACCTTACATAGAACGGAAACGTTCCCGGCTTTGGTTAATTAAGAAATCATGGTTCTTGGGATTAGTCCTTGTCAAATTAGAATTACTATCCTATCGCCTTCGATTGCACGAAGGCATCTTCAGGGATCTTGATTCCACGAGATCTGAACACTGAACGTGATGAATGAATAAACAGTGTTCAGATCTCGTGGAGTAAAGATCCGTGAAGATGCCTGGTGCAATCAAAGGCGAAATGTTAGACAGTAATTTTAATTTGACACGGTCTAATCCCAAGAACCATGATTTCTGTAAAATACCTTGTTAAAGCAACTTTTCTTTGAAAACATTCTTAAAACTACAATACTACCATATTAAAACCTCGAAAGTCCACTCTTAAGAAGGTCTTTTAGCCCCTAATAAAGCTTTTATTAAAACCTTTTACTTGTGCTTTCATAAAACTAATAGAGTAAGGGAGCCTTAAAACATAAAGGTAAAACTTTTTTGTTCTGAGGAGTGTATTTTTAGAAATTTGATAAAATCAGTCGGGATTCGATCTTAATTATTATGCCAAATAATCTCCAAATACTATGTGATATAGTCAATTAATGGCATTTAAGAAAATATGAAGTGTGTGTGAAATTAAATTGAGGTGTAAACAAATAAATAAAATGCAAAATCATAAACCATGTGAATTTTTTTGGTGAAACTGTGGAATAGTTTTAAAAAACTGGCGCACTCCTTAAATAACTTAATTTATTATAAAAAATAATAGGGGATATTTGAAAAGGCCGACCAAACCTATCGAATTTGCATATACACAACCGAATATAAAAAAGCTGATTATAATTATTTTAAATTTTAAAGCTTAAAACCAAATATTCGTAAATATTTAGATAAACAAATTTATCTTTAGTAGCATCACACTTGTAGTGCAGATGTATTTTTTTAGTAATTTTTTAAAATCATTTACTCCTACCTTTTCTAATAGGACAAATACTAGCTTATTTTACTTGACAAATGCCATGTTCAACCCGTTTTTTTTAAGTTTATCCTAGGTCTGGCCAAATTTCTGAAGAGTAAAAAAAGAAGAGGGAACGTGACTAATGACTATATCTAACATAACCTTTTTTTTGTAAAACCGCGTAATTTTTTTCTTAAGTCAAAAATCTTGAAGCATCAAACTTAAATTTAAGTGAAATCTCTTTCAGGTTTTTTAGCTCAATATAGATTTTGTCGTGGCACACTTTAAGGCCAGTATTGGCTCTGACCCACTTCGTGCAAAATAATGCTCGGAGGAGTTTCCAACATGATTCTAGGGTCTTTAGGTATATGTTTATTTACTATATGCATTCATTTTTTTAAAGCAGCTTGCCTTTTGTCATACGTATTACTTCATTCCCGGAGTCCTTTGCAGTGTTCGTAAGTATTTCAGCCAGGCTTTACTGATCATCAACTTTTTGCTCATTTGGTGTATCAGAAGTTCCATTTTTACTATTTCAGATTGGAAGGGTACTAATTCTGATTGTCAATATTCTGAAAAAATATTCTTTCTGTAAATATTTCCTGGTTTTCTTGTTGGGATAAACTCAAAGACGGAATTAAACAGGTATGTTCCTGCGAAGTTTGTTAACTATAAATACTTAATTTTTATATAATTAAGGTTTCTTCACTGACTTACATAAATCACTATTTACTTGAAACTAAAAGAAGTTTTAAGAAAACTTTATGACTATTTTTTATTTAGGTTCTTAAAGCTCCCTCAGCTATTTTAAGCCGACATTAAAACAAACATATTTTAAGATGGTTGTTAGGAGTAAACGGTTTTAACAAGGATATTTAATGACTATCATAAAGCTTTGTTAGAACCAGCGCAAAGTAAATGCCTAATACGTTTATGATTTGATTTTATTATTAGCCTTAAAGCACGTGGATAGGACCATTTACTCTTGATGTGTCTATGACTTTTTCAAAATAACCATATAGTATAAGCATCAAGCAAAAAACCAATAGGCATTTAAAATGTATGTTGGATTAACATCTAATGGTTTCAAGGAAACTTTATGTAGACTTTTAAATGATTCTACTAAAGAATGGTATTTTAAGCAAGCTTTGTGGCAAACCAAATACGCCTTAAGGTAAAATGATCTTAATATAAGGTTTTATCATTTACCATAAAACCTACTTATAAAACCAATTAAAAAAATGGTTTTAAGCAAACCCTGTGGCAGTCATTAAATTGCCTTGTTATAGCAGTTTGCTCCTAAAAACCTCCTTAAGACACTTGGGTTGTAACGTTGACTCAAAATATTCAAAATGGTTTTAAGGTGTCGGGTATATATACCCGATAAAACCATTATAAAGCTATATTTCTTTCTTTTATTTAAGTCAATTAAAGCAAATTTGTTTTAAAAGTTCTTGGAATAAAACCTTGATAAGCTCCTGAATTTTTAAAACTTAATTGTGTGCTTTGAGCTTATCAAAGAGAAATAAAAGGTGTAAGATTAAAAGCCTAAACATTTTAAAAGACAAAAAAGGAAAAATTATTCAAAATTATAAATTCTTCTGAAAGTTTTATAGGGAACTCTAGAAGAACCGAAGAAGAAACAATAAATATTACAATTCAACAAAATTTAGATTTTTTCAAGAAACTACTACTAAAATAATATCCCGGTGACAGTTATTGAACTTACTTAGAAACAGATTTGTGTAACTGAGACAATTAGTATCAATAAATTCCAAAAAGACTAAGAAAATAAAACAAGATAAAATGCAAAAGATCTTATAAGTATTGTACATTAGACTATCCAATTTCCATCCAAGAGATCCTCGAATAATATTGCACTCATTAAATTTTGTTTAGAGAAAATCGGCATTCATTTAGAAAAATAGGAAAGAATTTCACTAAAAATTAATTTTGATGGATTACCAGCACTTAAGAGCTCAAAAGATGAATTTTTGGTCAATATTGTTTAATATTTGAGAGATCCCAAGGTTGTCCACAATGGTCAATGAAAATTACTGTGGAAAATCTAAACCAAGTGATTTGAACGCCTTTTTAAATCCAGTCGCAGCAGAAATTAAAAAGCTTCATTACTTCAGTTGCCAATTGATATCCTTCACGATCTTTCTGTTGCTGACTCTTTGGTGTAGCTTGAGATAACAAAACGATGCCTTATAGGATTAAGAGATGGCAACTTTGGATATTATATAAAAAAATGTTGTGCTAAAGACATTGAAAACATTTCAAATTTGTTGTACAATATAAAATGCCTTCTGAAATACACCGAGCAGTAAGAGACACAAATTTGCAAGAAGCGTTTTATCAATGTATTTAAAAAAGTCAACGTTAAGACAAAAAGGTTGTAAAACTAGTCAATTAGTTTTAGGACATGTATTTTATGTTTCCATTATCAGTGCTTCACTGTTTACAAACAACGGCATACTAAGTTTTATGACAAGCTTTAAAATAAGTCGTTACAACCTTGTTAGGAGTGGGCCCTCATGGTTTTAATGATAACATTATAGCAAACTGGTTTTAACTACGTATTATAAAATAGGCTGTAACAATCTTCAATAGGCGATGATAAAACCAAAAATGTTGCTTTTCGACACAGTCAATTTATACGATAGAATTCAAGTCTTTAAAATTTGGTAAACTACGTTAAGACGACAAGGCGGAAAACGGATTTAGATATAAATGTCACCAAGATAAAATTCATGGTATTTAGTTTTTAACTGTAACAACAACAAAGCAACGTTTCCCTGCAAATAAATGGCAAAATTATTGAAAGAGTCACCCAATTCAAATATCTTGGATACTACGTTACTGAGCGATTGGATCCAGATAAAATCAAATGAAAAATTAAGACACGTCACAGAACTTTCTTAATAAGCGTAAGATCTCTCTCGTAGGGATAAATTAAAATTGAAGTTAGGCTAAAGAATTATTAATTATTTATTAAAATTATAATGTTTAGTCGGTGCTGTTGTATGGTACTGCGGTCTGGACTCTAAAAGCGCAGTGCAGTGAATCGTCTGCAGGCTTTCGAAATGTGGCTGCACAGAAGAATGCTACGAATATCTTGGACTGACTGACAAAGCAAATTCTATTCGCGAATTACTAACAACACTTAAGATAAGAGAATCATCTTATTCACGACGTGTTCTTAGATACATAATCCTTCATCTGATAATGATTGATAATTAGTTTACAGCTTTTTATTACTAATTGTCGTCAATTAATTCCGACGTTTCGGTAGTTAGGTTTTCTACCTTCCTCAGGGCTGAAAACAAACGAAAAACAACACAACTTTTTTTTGGGTGATAAATAGAAAACTTTTGAATGAAATGTAAAAATGTGTTCACAGTTTTTTGTTTCGTAATTATTCTGTTACATTTTCAAACAGATAAAATAAAATCGAACAGCAGAAGGTAAAATTGGCAATAAAAACTAAATTGAAAAGTTGACAGAATCGAGTATGATTTTTCTTGAAATTCATTAAAAGCGTAATACAAATAACATTTAGATTGCCAGTGTACGTACCTTATATCCACAAATTTTAAAATGAGTGGTACTGATGGCTATCTTGTCAAATGCACCTAACAACTGATCGATTTATTACATGAAGAAAGAAAAGAGATGTATCTAAGTGACAGAATATGCTTGTATAATATTATTGTTATCGAAATAGTAATAGTCAATAAATCATTACAATCAATTTAAGTAGACTTTGTTATGTTTTAAGTAATTTAAAAAAATAAGGGATGCCAATTACTATTTTTACAGCAACTATATACATAGCAAAAATATCGGTTCCTCCCTTTTCTTCGTATGGTAAATTGATTAGTTGTTCGTTTGAGTTGCCAAGGTAGCTATCATACCAATTTTAAACACATCAACTTTTTTACAAAAAATTGTATGATAATATTTAGTGTATATAATATTCAGTTGCAATCTAAATACTAATTATTATAAGTTTTTAATGGATTTTATAAGAAAACCCATAAAAGGCTCTGGTAATATTAATTTATTGGCAATTTTAACTTGTATAATAAAATCCTGTTTTATAAAAAATAAAGATATCATTGCTTATTTTATTATGGAATAAAAAATGAAAAAACACGAAAAAATAGTTAAAATATAATCAATAAATTAAAAAATAGGCAATTAAATTAAGAGGCCATAAAACAGTATCATTCGGGTTTGACAGGGTAAGTTAAAATGAGTACGAAGTAATTATATTATATTTTCTAGTATAATAATTAATATTTTTACTATTGTTTTAAATAAAAATATTGTTATATTAAAAATAATATTTTGAACTCGGGAAATAATCTTACCAAATGTCCTTCATGCATCTAATTTTTCTCGTAGGAAAGTTGAAAGACCCGTTTCTAAGAAATTTGTTTAAAAAAACCACTGACGCTCATGCTATTTGTTAAAAAATTACTTAGAAACTCGTGTTTCAAATTTTTTTCGACAAAAATAGATAGGGAAGCCTCTTATTGTTTTAGGGATTAACCCAAAGAATTTCAATAAACTTTTAACTTTTATATTATTTCACGGCGAATGTGTCTCATATTATCGGAAGACATGAATAATAATACACTGATTTTCGAACCTATTATTACCGTCAAGAAAAAAATTACATTATCGAAACCAACCGAACAGACACACTTTAATTTAATGAAATGAGTAATAATAATAATCAAACGTTTATTAACCCAATAAATATACATTCAAATTAGAATTAACTTCTTACAGAATATATCAGATGGGGCTAATTGGCCTTGTTTCAACATCCCATATGAACGAGTTATCCATTCTGGGTGATGTTGAAGTTAATGCAGCTATATAAAAGTAAATAATTAGTTTTTTTCTTTTAAAAACATATACAAGACCTGGTGAAACTTATTGCTACAATAATTAAAGTAATATCCGATATGACAACTAAGTATACTAAAAGATTCCAACAATCAAAGAGCTGATGGGAGAAATAGAGTGATACGTGTGGATCAAAACCAATAAATTAAATATTTGACTACAGTTTTTTTTGGGCAAGTAAAAATTAAAAATTTATTTTATTATAAAAGACATTGCTGGTTAAATAAGTTATTTTTAAGAACTTTTGAAACGTTCAGTGTGAAAGTGAAGATTGATTATTTCAAATTTATTAATATATGATGTTGGATTATACGAAGAGTGCTTAAATATTTCTTTGCGGTGAATTGATATAGTTAAAATATATTTTCGTTGAATGTTTACATTATAAATATAAGTTTGTACTTGTGGCCCTGGGGTGGGGTACTGGTGAACCCCTGTCTTTTGGCACCCTCCCGTGACCAAAAACAGTCAAGTAATTTAAAACAAATTCATGAGGACGTTTTTTGGTGACGTTGCTTATTTTACCTAAGTATTATGGCGTTATGATTTTTTTTAACCGGTACATGGTTTTCCTAAGTGTTTATATTTATTTTTGTTTTTCGCGAAAAATTAATTTAGTGTAGTTTTTTTGGCCCCCTTATTATGATTGCCCCCTCTTTCCTTGGCTATGCCTTTGGGCTGTCCATTTCCTCTAAAAAATTAATTAAATACAATTATCTCTAATGGTTTACTATTTAGAAATAAAAACAGGTCGAATGTAAAACACGTACCAGTTTAACTATTTAATATCTTTATGTATGTGTGAAATATGACCTTTTCCTACCTAATAGGCGTTTCAAAAGCTGCTTTTTAGGTTCGGTTAGTAATTTGGACCGAATGTAATAAAGGGAAATAAATTTTATAAAGTTTCATCCGCGTAGATTGAAATGCTTTAAAGTCATTTTAAATTATGATATGTAATTATAATATACCAACTGGTCCAAAATGCTACCTTGAGGAACGCTTCCAGAAGCGTGAAGTGTTCCAAAAACAATTTGATGTATTCGATCTTATAGAACAGATAAGGCAGAATCTGCAGCGTTGTCATTATATCACTGCATATTCAAGAAAATAAATTGTAATTTTGTGAATTTCCATATTAAAGGTTTTTATAAAATTGAATAGAAAGAACTATAGCGGTTGCTTCATGTAAATCTAAAGCTCTAAAAATATGGATTGTTACATTAGAAACCGCACTAGAAGAACCATAACCTAGAGAACAACCATAACCTAAACGAAAACCAGATTATTTCTCCTAAAATTACATTATATTTTAAAAAATATGTAATTTGAAGTTTTTTTGACTTTTCCAAAAATCTTTGAAACCTAAAAAAATAGAAATTGACCGCAACTTACTAACCTTAATAGGGTTATTAACTTTAGGAATTGGTAGAACATTAGCTTCCTTTCATTTCTACGTAGCCTAGACTTTCTGTAGTGTGACTCTATTAGCTTTGCTGGCGTTGACAGGTTGATATCTCCCCATTTTATCTAATTATATTTTTAAATTAGTATTTTTTTCAATAAAAGAAGTTATTATTAATTCTTTAAATATGAAATAAAATTAATTTTATATAAAAATAAAATATCATTAATTTTATTTCAAAGGTTTGTATTAAAAAAAAATTGTAACCATTTGGTTTTCTTTTGAGTATAATGGCATTTTTCTCTACCTCTAATGATAAAAATAAGTATTTAAAACAAGCAAACAAATTTTTTCAAATTTTTGATTTTTTTTTAAATTAAAAAACGCATTACATTGTTTTTATTTAATAAACAATTTTTAGTACCATTTTAAATAGAATAAAGCACTTACATTAAAAAATAATGGGTAAATTTCTTTTACCCGGAACTTTCCTCATTATGAATATTTCCTTTTGTTAGGAATAGTAAGGTGTGAACCAATTTAGTTCAGTACATAGTTATTTAGGAATACATATATACTGTCTTTTCGAACATTGTTATTGGATGCCATTTTGTTCCAATATCTTGGATTCCTGACAATATTTTACCACTTTCCACCTATGCCACACTTGATTTTAGGCATAATTTAAAATGAATTCAATAAGTAGTTTTTACAAGAACACCTACTGTGATTTTGTTACGTCATGTTGAATTTACACCTGTTTATCCTTATATCATATTTAATTTCTGTCCAAAATTTACTGTCAATTGAATAAGAAGATTTTTTACGTTCATTTTTATAACATGTCATTTGCCTGCTATTTCGTTCCGAATGAATTGAATGAACACAACTTAAGCAGCTTATCTCTATATCAAATTAATCTAATAAGTAGTTTTTTAGACTGATTTTTATCAGGCCGCCTTTTTGTTTTGCTCTCTTATATTCATAACAAAATGATACCAATTCATTTTTATGTAACACTTGATTTTTTTTGGAAAATTTGAGGTAAATTGGATAATTAGTTTTTTTAGTAATAATTTTTTACCTTTTCACTATGTCGCCGTTTTGTTTTGCCATATTGGATTTTTACCAAAATATTACCAGGTCATCCCCATATGACCCTTAATTTTTGACCAAAGTTTGAAGTCAATCGGGAAAGCAGATTTTAAGCTATGCCGCGAACCGACAGGGAGAGACTGACAGACAGACAGACATTGAGAAAACATGTTTTTCGTCATCTACGGATCCTGAAACGTAAAGATCTAAAAAAAAATATTAATTACAGTTTAAAATTGGTATGCCGATTAGTGGCCACTACAAGTATCTTCTTACAAGTTTTTATCAAAATTTTCTTAAGTACAAATAAAATTATAAAGAAATAAAGACATAATGAAAGTTTTTTATTGTTTTGTTAGTTATGTATAAGAAATTCAATTTAAACCTAAGAAATTTCTTTGTTTTTGGTTCCTATGGGATGAATAGAAGCAGCTATATTTATGCTTTTGTTTAAAAAAAAATGTCAAAAAGCTGTTTCTCTGTAAAAATAACACATATTTACAAAAAAAAACCTAGAAGAAAAATAGTTTTTATCACGAAAAACTCCTATAGATTTACTCCACTATAACTTTTATCTTTGAGAATAAGCTTTAAGTTTTATTAATAACTTTTATTAGTAAAATATTTCAACTTATATAATATACAACTGTTTTAAAAGGAAAAACCCTTTTCATTATGATCATGCATTAATCAATAATTATTACATTTTTGCTATATCATGAAACAAGTACGGATGGAATTAACGAAAATTAAATTCAAAGTATGCAGACAATTTAGAACACAATGTTCCACTTAGCAGCGTTTCTCAACTCAATTTTATCTGAACTTGACTTGGCCGTACGTCGATTTCAATATTCCGATCAAAATGAGAACTGTGCAATTGTTACGTTTGCATTATTCAACAATATTCTTGTTGTTTTTGTTTATAATATGAAAGTAATTTTATGTCACACGCACGCTCCTCGCCCTCTTGTCGGTGGGTTACCAGTGCGTTCCGATCCATTCAGTGTCGGCGATTTGCGTGGCTGAGAGAATGTAGGTGTCAATTCTATGAGAATCAAAGGATGATGTGGAGAAAATGCCTTTCAATAAAGGCTACTTGTAAAAAGAAAAACTCCAAACTTGGGACTGAACATCTTTATTCGTTAATTCATTAAGATAATTGAATTTCCGTGCTTAATACGGCATAATTAAAACCTAGAGTCTTATGTAGGCTGTGGTATAATGTCAGACAGTGCTTTTGTGTCAAAAAAATACGCTATGATACACTGTTTAACTAATAACTGTCGAAAAAACTAACCGAAACTAACAGGATTTTGGAAGTTATCAATATATATATATATATATATATTGATAATATATATAATAATAATATATATATATATATATATATATATATGTATATATATATATATATATATATATATATATATATATATATATATATATATATATATATATATATATATATATATATATATATATATATATATATATATATATATATATATATATATATATATATATATATATATATATATATATATATATTTTTATATAAAAATACAATGTGTTTTCATATATATATATATATATATATATATCACTGACAGTCTCTATATATGCCAAATATTTTGGCGAAACGTATGTTCTTTTCATATGATATATATATATATATATATATATATATATATATATATATATATATATATATATATATATATATATATATATATATATATATATATATATATATATATATATATATATATATATATATATATATATATATATATATATATATATATATATATATATATAAATCAATGTGTCTGCTGTGACGCAGAACATGTTCCAAACAAGGATCATTTTCTTGTTATGACGTTGGTGTACTTGGAATGAAAACGTACTATCATAAATATATATATACATATATATATACAGTGTGTATCAGCCAAATGGAATAAATTCGATAATAAATAAATGGGAGCGTGTTCGGAAAAACGCTTGGACCCGTCGATTGGTATTTTTAGTTGCTCATTTTCTCCAATAAAAATTTTTTATACAGGGTGTGTCCTGTAACAGTGGTCAATGCCAACTTTCTTATTTCAAATGCAACACCCCGGATATTATTTAATTTTTGGATTCTTTAGGAGATTCTAAACATATTTTATGTTCAATGTCCTATACCTATCTTCAACTATTTCGGCAATATTAAGTGTTTTCAAATTTATTTTTATTTTATTTATTTCGAATTTATTATTATTCATGAAAGTGGCTCTGGTTACTGAACTATTTATTTGATTACAAAAATTCGCTACAACACACTCAATACTTATTTACCATTTAGGTCTTCATATTAAGAATGTAAGCAAAAACCATTTTAGCGTTCCTTTTTATTGATATGGAACAAAAAGAGCCAGTTTTGTTTACTTTTAAGTTTTGTTTACTTTTGTGTAAAATGCCTGGCCTTTCTCTTTGCAAGACAGTAGTTGTCAGTGTCAGTGTCATAGTCTTTTGAATTTCGTTAACTGCATAATACCTAATATCAGAAAAATGGTTCATTTAACAGAAATGCATAAAATAACAATTCTACAAATGATTGGTTATGGAGATAACACACGAACACAAGTGGAAGTTGTGCTTACTTATTTCATGAAAAATTTCCAAATTTACCGCATATATCCCAAGGGACAATTAGTAAAATAGAAAAGCAGTTTCGCGAGCTTGGACATGTGAGGCAGATAAAAAAAGCAGCTGCCAATTCAATAAATGATGATACTAAATTGGATATTATGCTTGAGTTTGAGGAAAACCCACATATTTCTAGTCGACAAGCCGCCGCAATGTTCGATATTAGCCATTCGTCGATTATTCGAACATTAAAAGAAAATAAAATGCATCCCTATAAAGTGATACCAACTCAGGAGCTCATGGAAGACGATTATGATAGAAGAACTTATTTTTTTTTAACAAATGATGGCTTGTTAGATAATAATGCTATTCAATTAGAACATGTTTTGTTTTCGGATGAGTGCACCTTTACACTTCACGGTCATGTAAATCGTCAAAATTGCCGCTATTGGTCTAGGGAAAATCCTCACTGGATCAGCGAAGAACATACTCAATATCCTGAAAAGGTTAATGTTTGGGCAGGAATTGTTAGGGATCATATCATAGGCCCCTTTTTCATTGACGGCAATTTGAATGGCGATAATTATTTAGCACTGCTCCAAAATAATGTCGTGCCAACTTTGACAAATTTGTATCCGGATCCAGCAAACCCACAAGTTCCAGCGAATATGATATGGTTTCAGCAAGATGGAGCACCGCCCCATTACCAAATTAATGTCCGGCAGTACCTCAACGGAATATTTCCAAATCGGTGGATAGGGAGACGAGGATCGATAGAATGGCCAGCGCGATCCCCTGATCTGACGCCATTAGACTTTTTCTTATGGGGACATATTAAAAATGTTGTATACAAAACTAAACCCCTCGACTTAGCTGACTTAAGAAGACGAATAACGCTTGCGATTAGATCAGTCACGCCTGAGATGCTAAATAACGTTAGAAGAAATTTCTATTTAAGATTAGGAATTTGCCAAGACGTTCGCGGCGAGCATATTCAACAGTTCCTAAATTAACTTTTTACTTTTGTTTATACATTATGAAGAAATAAATAATTTTATTTTTTTAATCTTAATTTTTGCAATAAATTTGAAAACACTTAATATTGCCGAAATAGTTGAAGATAGGTATAGGACATTGAACATAAAATATGTTTAGAATCTCCTAAAGAATCCAAAAATTAAATAATATCCGGGGTGTTGCATTTGAAATAAGAAAGTTAGCATTGACCACTGTTACAGGACACACCCTCTATAAAAAGTTTTTATTGGAGAAAAGCGTTTTTCCGAACACGCCCCCATTTATTTATTATCGAATTTATTCCATTTGGCTGATACACACTGTATATATATATATATATATATATATATATATATATATATATATATATATATATATATATATATATATATATATATATATATATATATATATTTATATATATAATATAATATATACATATATATATATATATATATATATATATATATATATATACAGTGTGTATCATTTGGAATAAATTCGATTATAAATAAATGGGGGGCGTGTTGGGAAAACGCTTGGATCGATTGGTATTTTTAGTTGCTCATTTTCTCCAATAAAAACATACAGGGTGTGTCCTGTAACATTAATGCCAACTTTTTATTTCTGCAACACCCCGGATATTATTTAATTTTTGGATTCTATACATATTTTATGTTCAATGTCCTATACCTATCTTCAACTATTTCGGCAATATTAAGTGTTTTCAAATTTATTGCAAAAATTAAGATTAAAAAAATAAAATTATTTATTTCTTCATAATGTATATACAAAAGTATTTAATATAGGAACTTTTTTAATCTTAAATAGAAATTTCTTCTAACGTTATTTAGCATTTGACCGATCTAATCGCAAGCGTTATTCGTCTTCTTATCAGGTAAGTCGAGGGGTTTAGTTTTGTATACAACATTTTTAATATGTCCCTTTAAAACTAATGGCGTCAGATCAGGGATCGCGCTGGCCATTCTATCGATCCTCGTCTCCCTATCCATATTTGGAAATATTCCGTTGAGGTACTGCCGGACATTAATTTGGTAATAGTTGAAACCATATCATATTCGCTGGAAATTGTGGGTTTGCTGGATCCGGATACAAATTTGTCAAAGTTGGCATACATTATTTTGGAGCATGCTAAATAATTATCGCCATTCAAATTGCCGTCAATGAAAAAGGGGCCTATGATATGATCCTTAACAATTCCTGCCCAAACATTAACCTTTTCAGGATATTGAGTATGTTCTTCGCTGATCCAGTGAGGATTTTCCGTAGACCAATAGCGGCAATTTTGACGATTTACGTGACCGTGAAGTGTAAAGGTGCACTCATCCGAAAACAAAACATGTTCTAATTGAATAACATTGTTATCTAACATAGCCATCATTTGTTCACAAAAATAAGTTCTCCTATCATAATCGTCTTCCATGAGCTCCTGAGTTGGTATCACACATTTTATTTTCTTTTAATGTTCGAATAATCGATAATGGCTAATATCGAACATTGCGGCGGCTTGTCGACTAGAAATATGTGGGTTTCAAACTCAAGCATAATATCCAATTTAGTATCATCATTTATTGAATTGGCAGCTGCTTTTTTTATCTGCCTCACATGTCCAAGCTCGCGAAACTGCTTTTCTATTTCACTATTGTATATATATTATTTTTCATGAAATAAGCGAGCAACTTCCACTATCTCCATAACCAATCATTTGTAGATATTTTATGCATTTCTATATATATATATATATATATATATATATATATATAAAAATATATATATATATATATATATATATATATATATATATATATATATATATAATATATATATATATATATATATATATATATATATATATATATATATATATATAATATATATATTTGAAATAAGAAAGTTGGCATATATAATATAATATATACATATATATATATATATATATATATATATATATATATATATATATATATATATATATATATATATATATATATATATATATATATATATATATATATATATATATATATATATATATATATATATATATATATATATATATATATATATATAATCGGCAAAACCCATTAAATGAATCTAAATTACACAGGATACTGCATTTAAAATAACAAAGTCGGTGAACTTTTTTTTATAACAGTGTCAGATGCTAACTTTTACTTCCCTCGTAAGAGAGATTTTGCATAAAAATCAAGTATTACGTAGAAATCAACTTGTAAAATTTAAGTACGAATTCAAAATGTCGATAGAAAACAGCGGTTTATTAGAATATTAAAAAAAAGCCTAAATAAGAACTAATTTTTACATTGATTTGAATTGAATATAATTAGAGGTGATATGTGAATGACCTAGTAACGTTATGGTAAAAATTCAATATGGTGGCACAACATGGCAGCCTAGTGAAATGTTAAACAAATTATTACTAAAAAATTAATTAGCCAGCCACAAAAATCAAATATTACGTAGAATGCAATGGTATGAATCCAAATTGCAAATATTTGGTCCGAATACCTTACTCTGTCAACCGTATTTTAATATTTAGTACTTCTAGAACGTCAGGCATCATGTCTGTATGTGTCTTTTAAAAAATATTTATTTCAAAAGGCGTTCTGAGTACTCCTAAGCAGCATTTAAGTTTTAAGAACTACCCAGACAGCATTAAAGTTCCAAAAGCTGATGTCCATTGGTATCGTTACTATAACGTGGTGAAAAATTGGTATTGGTCACCAAGAATTAATTTTTAAAACTACAATAGAGCCAATATTAATAATAACATTTTCTAAATAATTACATCATTTAGCTACTCCGTAGTATCATTAGTTCATTGTAAATCTGATGGTGGCTGGAACCGTGTGCTTACTACGTCTAACTACCTAAATGAGGCCAAAACTTTATAGTAAAAATGGGGGTTGCTATAACAACTTTAAAGTTAGCATCACTAAAAGGTTGGTAAATTTGTCTTTGGAGGACTCAAGGGAATTTTGAAGTAGTTCTAGTTGATAGTCGCCATGTTTTCTATAAAAAATATTTGGTCACTTTTTATTGTTCTGAGACCCTATTGATTATATTGATTAGGTTTTGGAAAATTGTCATGAAGATGACTTTTTTAAATAGTATTAAGGTTTGTTCTGTCATTTATGTAAATAGAAATCTTGTAAAATTTGCTCGTTCTTAGGGGTTGTTTTCTAGCAAAAAGCGTTGTTGTTGGGGGGCGTTGATATTTTTCGTCCTTTATTCTATAAGTGCACAATAAATTTTCATTCCTTAGGATTTTAGAATATTGTTTAGCGAAGTAGTAGCTAATAAATATTCATATATTATTACCCCTGTAAGTATATCATAATCTAGTAGACTTTCTAACTACAACAGTTTTCTTTACTTTGTACTTAGAAGAAGACTAACTGTTGGTAAATACTACTACATATCGAAACGATTATTAGACCCTTTCCAATAACGTAGGTGGTATGTCAAGTAGTAGTAGTAGTTAGGGGGAGGTCTAGAGGCCTGACTGGTAGGCCTATAAGGCCCTTTCAGTCTACCCCAGCTTCTCCCTCAACCACCACCCGCCACCAGGTGTACATCCTTGAATCTGCCTGTCCTTACTATGTAAGTCTGCATATCCTTCCATGCAAGATTCTTAATTTCGTCCCTATGCAAGACCGTAGTGCCGAAAATATCTCGTCGCAGTCTCGCTCGCGCTTCACATCTGCACAGGAAGTGAAGCGGAGTTTCCTCCTCTTCCTGACACTCCATGCAGATAGAATCTTCCACAATGCCTAACATAAAGAGGTGTCTCCTCAATCGACAGTGATCCGTTACTATTCCTACGATGGAATTTAGAGCTTTCCTGACTCGGGCTAGTAACCACTCTATTCGGCCCTTATCGGGCTTCACAATGAAGTCTTTAGCTTGCCTCCCGACCCCGGACTGGCCCCATTCACGTTATAGTTCATGTTGTGCCCATTCGTCGAGTGCTGTCCTGATCTGCTGCCTAGTGATGCCTAAAGCTGGTTCTGGTCCTACATACGGGCTGGTGGCGCCGAGTCTAGCAAACTCATCTGCCCTCTCGTTGCCCTCAATCCCACAGTGTCCTGGCACCCAAACCAACTTCACTCTTTTACGTCGCGCCAACTGCTCTAGCCTGTCACCGCATTCCTGAACCAAAACTGATCCCGCTATGGGTGAGTCGAGCGCCTTAAGTGCTGCTTGACTATCTGAGCATATGACAATCTCTCCCTCTGCCCCCTCTATGACTTCCTTTATCGTTATTGCCATTAGAATGGCATATACCTCAGCCTGAAACACCGTTGAACACTTCCCCAAAGGGAAGCTGGGTGGTATGTCAAAGTTACCCTAAAAGCATTACCCATTTTGGAAACGTAGTATCTAAACGATGCCGAAATGGTTCCCACCACTAGCAACTGAAACTTTTAGGTTTTTAATTAGACCGTAATATGTAAGGGTGACTAAAAATGCTAGTTTGGTACTGTACCACCGCCAAAATGCAAGCGTAATTTTATTGCCAAATTTTAGAATCCTTCCGCTGAAAGATTAATGACACTTTTTCCTCTACAGAAATAAATATGTCCGCCGCTGGTTATAGATATTACGTTGAGTAAAAGTAGACCTCTTACGTTAAGAACAATTTATTCTCCCGCGCCGATTTAATCGAACGTTCATTGGCATTTAAAAAAATTCGTTATCACTCCTTCTAATTAGTGACTAGGTCGGACATTTTCCTTTTTTGAATGAGGTTTATAGAGATTGGACTTTAATGAGCCTTAATGTAAAAGTTAACCCAAGATACAAGCTATAAGACAGGTTTATAAAACGGTTTTTTTGTTCGCTTACATTTTATTTATTTAGAGTATTTATGTTGCTACATTTCTATACTGGAACCATCTACTTTGATGTACCAAATATTGTAAATAAACGTTCGGCTCTTTATTGTATAATATGGAGTATTCTTTCATATCCTTTTATCAATAATGACTTCTATAAATTCACCAATATGAATAATATTTTCGAAATTATCTTGTGAACCAAACATTTTTAACTGCTTTGTTGGCTCTTATAAATAGTAAGTATTTTTATTTTTTAACTATAGATAGATAGAACAAAAAAATTTCAGCAAAAAAATGTATGGATGAATCACATTTTGCAGATATAACTTTTGTAAGGTCGACCATGTTTATAAACGTCTATTGTTACTTTAATTGTCAAAATTGCACGCAAATAGACAATTATAGTATATTATTATAAAATACACTGTGTTTTACCTTGAGTTTTTAAAGAACTGATGATGAAAATGTATCTTAACAGAATTTGTTGATGTTATCCACCTAAAAAATTGTCAAACAAAAATTAGCTGACTGATATTTCATGATTAATCGGCTATTGAAATGAAATTATTCAAGAAACAATGTTGTCAAATGTAATTCCGTTTTGTCTATAATTAATTCTTTATTAAGATTAAGTTGCATAGTTGAAACGCTGTCATGTAAGGCACAAGGTGAAATGGTAAAGGGTTTGCACCAGGTTAGGCGCCACAGACATCAACATAAAAAAGCCATCCAGTTAAAGTACTGCGATCGTGGAGGCACTAGGTGAAATAGCACCGGGTTAGCACTAGGTTAGCCGCCAAAGGCATCATCGTTAAAGCAGTTATATAAAAACTGCTATGGTTGAAATAAATAACGATATAACAGGGGTACTAGGTGAAACGGTATCGGGTTAGCAATAAGTTAGGCGCCGAAGACATCATAGTTAAAATCATAAATTTAAGAAAACGCCAATCTGTAACTAAAGCTATAACACAAAAGACGATATATCGGTTGGTTTGTGAAGGTCCCTTTAAATTTGACATTTGACTTCTCCGTAATTGCTGGTTGCTCGAGTGAAGACTAATGGCTTTTTAAACACTGGACTATATTTATTAATAAATTATTGGCAGTTCACAACTAAACTTATGAACAAAATATAGAAGACAACAAAACCTGTCAAAATCTGAAAATTACAATCTCTATAGTGACATGACAATCATTCACAATAATGACGTAATGAAGTTCTCTTCCTATTCTTCGTTTAATTTCGAGATTCAAGGCACACAAAAGAAAGGACGGGTACTCGCGTTGTTACTAAGATGAGCACAGTACACATATTAAAAAATCAAACAGGTGGTATAAGTGTACTGCTAGGCATTACTGTCAGGTTAGGCGTCGAAGGCATCATCATTAAAACGATAACATAGAAAACGATGTAGGGAAGGTACTAGGGTGAAAGATTACGGGTGGTATAAGTAGACTGCTAGCAGCTTAGGCATGTTATTGTTAAAACCATACCACAAAAGATGGTTTCCCGATATAAATTTAGGTCTACCGCTTAAATCAGTTCGAAACAAATGCCAATAAAAACGAATCTTATATATAAAAATGTTTTTGGGATGCCTATATATACGCTATCAAGAGACTAGGATTTACCGCCATTTTTGATATTTTGATAATGCCCGGTAACATCGTTAACATGTTACTGTTTTTAATGTAGGTGTATTGCTAACTAGTTCTTAAATTTAAAACATTTACATTAGAAATCATAAAATTAAAAAATTTGGCAATGTTGTAAGTATCCTTTTATATCTAGTGCCATAATAAAAAGTTTCTGTCTTGCAATGTTTCTTAAAATTTAAAATAATCGCAACATCTGAAACACTTACTCTCAACAAGACCGTTTGTTTTTATAAATATGTTTAGCTGGTAAACCAAAATTATAATTTTACAGAAAACGATATTTAAGTTTTTTTACACAGTTGATAATGTTGCTATAGTAACAAGCTTGTTACTAAAGTACAAAAGTTATGTTAAATATTTTATTTATGCCTAAAAATATATTGCCTAAGAGTCTATATTTATTTTAAATCAAAATTTTACCATTTTTGGGAAAAAATCACAAAGAATTTCTGACAAAGACTGAAAGTGCATGTGTGATGTTCAGATTTTTAGTTGCACCTATCCGATTTTGCCACACAAAAATTTGAATGAAATTATACACATGAATGAAACAAACGAAAATCTTTAAAGAATGATGTATCAGTTTGTAGCAAAGAACCACAGATTTGTTGCGTTTAAAATAATAAACAAAATATCTTTTTTTTAAATTAATTAAAACAAATATTTAAGAAAATAGCATCTCAACATGAATATTATTCATATAAAACTTAGAAGTTATATTATTTACCTTAAGTTTTTATGCAGTGTAGCAATAAAGTCTGGAAACCTTAAAATATACTCAAAAGAAACAACATTTGAAAAAAAAAACAAAAAGCAAGACGACTTATTTTAGTCGTAATTTTCTCTGTGTTCACATTTGTCAAAGTAATGACATATCTCTACATTTTGTTAAAAGGCGAAATGATCATGTGTACCTTTTTTGAAAGGTATTTTCACCATGAGTACGTACACCAACTTTGTTGTCATTCCGTCTGTTAAAATAATCTTTACTTTTTAAGTAGCCCCACAGAAAAAAAAATTCAAAGGGGTCAAGTCAGGTGACCTTGGGTGGGCCATTAATTTTGACTACGTTGTCGAATCCACCCTATTTCAAGGAAATATTTGCTAACAGGTGCCGAGTAATCAGGTCGTGTCCCATCTTGTTGAAACCACATGTGTTTAGTTGGTGTATCAGGCTGATTGCCTGGATAATATTGAAATAAGGTAGGGATTAAGTCCATTTGGAAAAATCCAGATAAATCATCTCAGTCAGATTTGGGTCGTCAAAACAATACGAATCTATAGTATTCCGAAATAGGTCAGTTGTTTCAGTATATTGAGCATGGGCAACTTGAGTCCAACGTTTTTCGGTAGACCAGTATCTGCAATATTGACAATTGACAGTGCTATTCAAGGAAAACCTTGTATATACGTTAGCAAAATCTCGAGTTTTAGATTGTCGTAAATTTTTGGCCTAGGTAAATCTGTTACACATCCATATTTTTGGAATTTTTTAAAACTTTTAGCTGTTAATTTGGAAATTGGTTGTCGTTTTCTCCTATTTTTATCTATTGCGTCCATATGCTGTGAACAACTTCCATTCATACATCACAAATATTTCAAACCTTTGCTATTATAGCAATATTTTGGGGTGAAAAAAAAATAGATACTTCAGAATTGTCACCGCTGTCAATCGGGACATGCTGATAACCATGTAAATAAACCTAATTTTTTTATTGCAGGTACTATATTAAAAAAATGTATTCGTCGCAATAAGAATTTTAGACATATTAGGATATTTTAAAGTAGTGAATAGTGCAAAGCCAACATTTTAAGCAATTTTATGTATTCGAGGAAAAAGATAAAATCGTGACAAAATCATATCAATCTGCAGTCTGGCATATTTATGACTATTTCCTCGTAGGAAAATTATAAATAGAAAGTATGGAAAACAAAATATTAATTTTAAAACATTTTTAAATTTTTAGAGGTAGAATAACATCAAATTTGGTATGCGTATTCATGGTGAAAATACCTTTCAAAAGAGGTATCATGTGACATAATCCGAACATATTTAAAAAATATATATAACTGGCCGTAAACTATCATAATTTTCTCTAGGTTACATGTCAAACAAACTGACAAATTTTACAATTTTTAAATCAGTTCTTTTCTATTAGAAATTATTCTCTCTTTCATTGGTGCAATTATGATTCACCATAGGAACAAAGTTTTTTTACAACTGCTATCTAAATAGTGTAAGAAATATTTGTTTCATTTAAGTTAATATTAGATTCTTTTAGTAGGTTATTAGTTTGGTTAGGTTGTGACAAAGCTAAAAAATGTTGCTTAGTTTTCTTTGATCAACCGTTACTATGGCCCTTAATGTGTCTGTTTAGACAAATGACTTATAAATAATAAACAAATAAAAATACATCGTTCCGGGAAAATTTCAGTGTTGAATTCTCAATGTGCAATAATTCAGAGAAAAATGCACAAATCATATGGGAAATTATATACATGAGGGAAATTTTTTGAATTATAAATGGAATTTCATATTATCATAAGACTTATAGCAAAAACTTTGCCTACATATAGCCCCATTGTTCGACATGGAGCTAAAAAAAGTTACACAACATCTAATGTACTAGTAACACAATACTTAGCATTAATTATTATATTTCTAAGAAATCAAACAAAAAACATGTGTAAATACCAGGATTGAAATAATCGTGAAAACTGCAAAGAATTAAAATACTATTAATACAAAACAATTAGTTGGCAGTTAAATGAGTTAAGCTATAATGCGTGGACTGAAAACGCCATTGTTTTGAAATTCGGTGTGAAATTTGGAAAAATTAAGGCGTTGCTTGTACAAGTCATTTTAGTTTTAAATAATGGGAATTTTCTTCTGGTTGAAATGATGCAACAGATTTGCATTGTGGAGGAAAATATCAATTATGTGAGTTGTATAATCATACAGTGAATTATTAACAGGAATTGATAAAACACAGAAAAGGACCCCGCACATTTATTATGAAACAATGGCTTTCAGTCAATTACTGTGAACATTAATATGTTATAGTTCTCGACCTCCTGAACAAAAGCTCTTATGGCCAAAACTTAATCCTGTCTCTAGTTTTTTATATACAGGGAGTCAAAATTGAAATTTTGGATTTTCCATATTTTATGATTTTTTTTTATTTCAATTAATTAATTCGCTGGTCTCTTATAATATTTTCGACTAGAAGCTATGGTATGTATTAATAATATTTTACTTATACAGGGTGTAGCTGTATTTAAGAATTCCGACATTTTTTTTCATATTCGACTGCACCTAAAACACTAAAATCCCAATTCTTATTAAAAGCTCCAGAATTATATGAAAATTAAATAATTGTAACCAAAGTTTTTGTACATAGCTGACGTTAGACTGGCCACGAATTTTGATACATAAGTTTCGTAACGCATTATATTATCTGAAAATCAGGATGGATCATCACTTTATAACTAGAATATTTAAACATTCACTAACATTGACAAGACACATTTTTTAATTATCGAGCGAACATTATCATTAAATGTAGCTTTAATAATTTAGTTAAGATGAAAATAATACAGGGGGTTTCAAAAAACGTTAGATTAACTATGCTGTTATGTTTACGTCAGCTTCATATAATTTTTCGTAATAATTCCTCAGAATGTGATAATATAAGAAAACGCCAAATGGAAAGGGCTATTAGATAGTACATCTTTTGATAAGTCTTTTTAATAGTAATTTATCTTCAAAATATGCGGTCATTATAATTATAGTATGTGACAGAAATTTTTCATTAATGAACAAGTGACGAATTTTACCGTAAATAATGTCAATTACAGTTTATCTGATCACAATGCACAAACAATTAATATACGATTTCTGAAAACAGCAACAAAGAAGCCTAAATATATTATAAAGAGAAATATGTGTTTCGAAAATATCCAAAAATTCGATATTTTTTTGGTTTTTCGTTTACAAGGAGACATGTCTAGAGAAAGCTTTCAGAATTTTCATTTATATTGTTAATAACTATTTCGAACTTAGTTTCCAGACAAATTAAAGTAAAAAAGAATAATCCAGCTTTTAATTGCTTTTCAGAAAAAATAATAGAACTTAAAAATAGCCTTTTTTCGGGCTGCCTGAACTAAAAAAAAGTTTCAAAGGACATCAATATGTATTACAAAAATAAATTAGGGAAGAGCAAAATAAGATTAAACGAAAACAGGATTCTTTAGTCATCTAATAAAATAAAAACAATATGGACAATCATTAACGATATTAAGGGAAAGTATGGGTCTACCGGGTGCATTGAGGTTTTAGACAACGGTGTACTTCTGAATGATGTTGAAGTTGCTAATAAATTCAATATGTATTCTACGACTAGCCATTGCCAATAACAGAGATTTCGATTTCCCAAATAATAATGTCAGTTTAATGAATAAATCTTTTTTTCTTTCGCCTGTTACAGAGTTAGATATTATAAAATACATTGCTAAATTAAAGTCGACAAATTCCAGTGGTATGAACAACGTGTCTAATAACCTGTTAAAATGATGTAAAGATATGATTCGAACTTTGACATTTCTCACAAATTTATATTTCGAAAAAGGAGTTTTTCCAGAATTCTTAAAAATAAGTAAAGTTCTGCCTTTATTTAAGAAAAGTGATACAAATGCATATGATAACTACAGAGCCATCAGCCTAATCTCTAGTTGCTCTATGATTAAAGAACTTGCTTTTTTGGAGCAAATTCAACACTTTTTCAAGGAGAATAGCCTACTCTCGGAAAATCAGCATGGTTTTACAACAGATAAAAGTGTCGATACTTACAGCCCTTGTCGAGTTTTCATCTGCAATTTTTGAGGGAGTACTCACGCGTAAAAATTACTAGAGGATTACATGGCATTCGTTCATCATTTCAGGTATGGTATAGTGGTTTGGGGTTTGGGCAGAAAGATACAGAGACTTTTCATACTTCAGAAGTATGCCATAAGAACACTGGACAATTTAATGTCTCGGGAATCTTGTCGAGACTCTTTTAAGAGATTAAAGATACTTACTCTTACTAATATATATATATATATAAGATGTGTTGTTTCGCTTTCAAGAATAAGATCATGTTTCTCAGGAATCAAATTCCTCACAAATATTTTACATATAAGACCGATCTTGTCCCTGATCAGCACTCGACTACCTTATGCCAGAGGGGTGAGATCTATAATGGGTGTAAAATTTTTAATTCATTGCCCAATAACATTGAAGATATAAATTTGATTTTCTTGTTTAAAAAAAGCCTTAAGTTATTACTGTTAAATAAAAATTTTTAGCGAGTGTAGAGAGTTATTTAATTTGTTTTGTTAACATGACGTAGGTACTTTTAATTTATTTTATGCTGATTTTAATTTAGGTGACAGTTTTTGACTTTTTATAGTTTAAGTCTATGGTTTATTGACAAAATATGACTTACATACATTTACGAGTTGAGGCCAATTCGAATTTCTAATGTAAAATGGACATTTTAATATTAAATAAAGAATATTTGATTTGATTTCAAAAAAATATATTAACGTGATGTTGTATAACAAAAATCACCGTGTAAATAAAAAAGTATAATATTTAGCACTCGTGGATGATCATGTGAGGAATAAAATACCTCATATTTTTAAGAATTTTTGTTCCCCATATTTGTTAGGTTTTTATTGAAACATTTACGAATGCCATTTTAAATTGTGTAATGTTGATGTGTCCATAATTTGAGTATATACTAGGAATGCAAAGGCCTTTCAAAAAATATGCTACTCGACCACTTTTTCCTTTAATTTTTGGTGAAGATGGAGGCCAGCCCCGTATTCAATTCTGCAAATTTTAAAATAATAAAAAGAGACCCATTCAAGTGACACACTGTATATATATTAACTAAATATAAGAATATTAATAATAGGTTATAGATGTAGGCATCTAACTTTTAATTTTTGCGTTACAATCCATATTTATTTTACAGTTTTCTTTATTGTAAATGACGTAATAAATATATTACGTAATCGATATTATTGAAATTATTAGAACAAAAAAAGGGAACTATTTATCAAACACTTCGTGTATTAGTATTATATTAATAAAATTGCATCAGTCTTTGAGGAGTTATTATGAAAAATCAGGTAATCTGAACAGTAATCGCATAGTTTTTTTTAGAATTTTATGAAACACCCTGTATAAATTGATTTTCAATTATATTATTAAAGCTTTATCTATTGACAATATGGATTCTATAATAATTAAAATTTGTTATTTTCGCTAGCTATTTAAATATCCTAGCTATAAATAAGTCACTATAATGTCAGCTATTTACAAAAATGTCCGATAAAATTCTTTAATATAGACTTAATTTTAATAAAAATTACACAAATCCAGCAAAATCTGACTGTTTGTTTTAATGCAATAAAGCTTTTAGCAGAAATTTGAGTACATATTTAGTACTTAAAATTAAAAATAAAACTGCATAAAATATGGAAAATGCAAAATTCCAACTTCCTCACCCGGTATATCAAAAACTATCTACAGGATTTGGTTGTGGCTATAAAAGCTTTAGATTAGGGGATCGAGAACTACAACATGTTACATTTTCAGAAAAATTAACTGAAAGCGATTTTCCATAAGAAATGTATCGGCTCCTTTGTCAAAACTAATTATTAATCTTAACAATAATTGGCGACAAAGTTACAATGCTTATAAACAAAGAAATCGCCTTAAATACAAAAATAGACCAGGCAGAGTTCTCACTTATCTGGTAAGCCAGTGAGCAGCGAACGCTTTCAAACCCTAAAAGTTAATTAACAAAAATATGGAAAGATTAAATGTTTCGCTATATTTTCAAAGTAACTTAACATGTATAAAAACAAACTACACTATGCGGCAAAAAACGTGTTACAAATATGATATTTCTCGTGTTATACGGGACGAACAAGTTTTAACGCATAGCAATAAGTTTTTGCTGATTTTTAATTACTTGCTTTTGACAGGAGAAACACTACTAAACTTAAAATTTGGGTATTAGAATTTAATAATAAGAAAAAGAAATAAAATAAAAAGAAAACCATAGTGAATAAGCACTTTTGTAGAATAGGGCTAATTACACTAGTTTACAAGGATCATATTTGCTGTAATTGAAAAACAGAGAAAGTTTGGTAATAGGAGATTTAAAGATTCGCAGATCAGGAGAAGCGAGAGAGGCCTTTTCTGGTAATACATTCCGTAATCGGGACACTCTGAGAATAAAAAAGCAAACAAAATGGGTATCCCTACGCTTTGCGGCTGGACGGTAAAGGGATGCATGTGGGTCGACTCTCATGTCTCCTGGCAAGAATTCATCAGAACAGAATTCGTAGTATACAAAACAAAGACATTTTGCACACAATTCGAAGATTATCTAGTGAGGCAAGCTTCCTTGGTCAGAGTTAATGAATGAATTAATGAAGTTAATGATTATAAGAATTAAAGGTGAGTCTGATTTGCGAATAGTAAAGGATATACAGTTTGGCAGAGAAAAAGTATTTTCGATCTCAGAAAAGGATACGCAATTCCTTCGCTGCTGCTATGGCAATCGAAGTCATGTGATCATCCCTACGAGGATCTCTCTGATATGATGTCAACTAAGCTAAAGGAATATTTGGCTTCAAACATTTGAATATCCATTTGAATGGTGTGGGTATTGGAAGATAATTTGTGAAACAGTATCGACATTTGTGTCTGAGTGGCGTTAAACTGAACAAGCCTCTTTGCTCCCCATTCTGCAATATAGTGATGATCCTCGTTTAGGGATAAAATCATTACTCTATGTATATCATCAGTTTCAGTCTTGGAAACAGCCTGATAAAAAGGGTTACTGGAAGAATGCCAGGAGTAATAGCATTCATGAGCACAAGCAATTTTTTAGTTTTTTGAGAAGTGCGTCACTATTTGTAGGTTATGTCTGAATGCTATCAAGCCCAAGTGACTTTCTAGTATTAAGTGCTTTGAGGATACATCTTACTTTTTTAACTCTGAAAGTAATTGTGTATATACGATATGCTAGTAGTGATAAAAGGGGGAGAGGGATTAAAGTAGAATTTGCTTCGAACTGTTTTGCAAAGAGGTCAGCTTTTCTTTTAGACGTGTAGACGATTTCATCACCAAAGTGCTGGAAAAAAGTTTTGACCAAAGTTTTGATTAACGTTTTTGGCAAGCGACTAAAATGATTGGCTACCATTTTGGCAAGAAAGAATTTTGCCTTTCATCTATTCCCCGTTTTTAGTTTGTTGATTGTACGAAGCTGAGTTCTTAAGGAAATTGATATAAGTACGGTTGTCTATAGTCTGGTATTATCGCAGGATTTTGAAGATCAAAGTTTATTGTTGGGAGGCTTTGCCTTTATGGTTGCCTTAAATGATAAAATTTGGTATAAAGGTTTCAACACCAAATTACTTCTGAAATGTGAAATGAACAAATTTCGGAAGCATCGCGCTGACAAACAAACATCATTACAACGGAAGGAAGAGTAAAAATCCCCCAACCCATCAAAATTAGTGGCAGTGCCAAATAGTACAAAATGGCATGTATTCTACAAGTTGTTATTGTATCGGTCAACAAACAGTAATTAGACCATGATCAGAAGAACTCGGGGGAGCTGAAATGGAAAATTAATAAAGCTCTGGATGAGTGGTGAGAAAGAGGTTCAGTGGGTTTTGTCTATCTGGTGAGATTGTCTGATCACACAGACCTTTGGCGCTCTACCTTGGGGATTGCTTTTAATAGACCCTAACGATTCTTTATTATGAGCATAAAAGTCTCCAAGGATAATAATTTAAGAGGAAGGAAGTTCAGAGATTAAGAAACCCACTTTAGCCGAAAGAAAGTCGAAAAGGTCGTTGAAGGAATTGTTTGAGGGAGAGCGGTAGATACAACAAATAAATTTAGTGGAAGTTCGAAAAACTAGTTTAAGCCATAGGATACCGGATCTGTTCGATTTAAGATTAGGAAGTCTTGTATAGGATAGATTATTACCAACATAGGCGCAAACATAAGTTCATAGCCAGGAAGAAAAAAGTGATTGGTTGCATTTTTACGGCTTATTTTGTTTTTGGTAAGGAAGAATATATGAGGCCTATAGTATTGGAGGTTTTTACTCAAGGTACAGATATTGGTGAATGAGAAACATTTAATTCTATATATCGAAAATCCAGTCACCAGTCTAGAAAATCTCACAATTGTGATTTCCCAAACCCAGCATGAATTTACAAATTTGAAGTAACGGTATTGGTTGTAGACCGTGAGTAATACTCCATTACATACTGATGGGAGTTATATGTATTGCCATAATGATAATGCAGGCATTATTTATTCGTTCTATTAAGCGCCCTTTTCGTAAAGCGTTTTTAGTATAGGAGGCGTGCTTGAGCTGAAACAATGTGTTATGAAACTAATAAGGATACTATTATATAAATATAGTAGTTTATTAAAAAACGCATTTAAAAATAATATCCTTTCTATAATGAAATCAGTTTTATGTTACGGGCGTGGCAGTGCATGAAAGTAGTAATACTATTTTTGCAGGCTAAGAAAGTTTTATTAATAGGTTTTATGAGCACTTAATTGAGCACGTACGAATTCCATGGGTTTTTGATATCCCCTTTATTATGTAGCCCAGTACACAATTTTTTACAATTCGTGGTACAATAATATCCCAATGTATGAAGTAACTCAAGCCCAATATATAAATATTTCTTAAATTAATTATGGTAGTTTATATTACCTGTCTACTATATGCTATGTAATATAAAAATCTAAATTACTATTGCAAATTGCTTTAGTTATAAGTGTGATGGATTTAAATTTATTTCCTTCGGCGTCGTAAAAGGTTACGAATATAAAGTTTAATAAAAATCGCTATCCAAACAAATGGAAAATCTCATAGGCCGGCCGAAACCTAATTTAAAGGTAATACACATTTAATTATTTCTAATATAATCCTAGTTTTACATTAGCAACTGCAAGGAGGAAAGAGAGCGAAAGAGGGGGAAAGAGAAAAGAAAGAAGAAAAGAGAATTTTTCCATATATCTATAGGATTAAGAATAACGTAATTAAAGCGTTTGTACAGTCAAGGCCTCAATCCTAAAACATTCGGCTTATAATAAAGGTTGTATCAAGCCATTAGCATAGTGTACACCCTGTACTTTTAAATTCTAAATTTTCTAGACCAGCCATATATCATGGGTAGATTCTATAGAAGAATGCCAATTAGCGTAAGAAAGTCAAGGCGTCAATCCTAAAACATTCGGCTTATAATAAAGCTTGCATCAAGCCATTAGCATAGTACGTGTACACCCTGTACTTTCAGGTTCTTAGTTTTCTGGACCAGCCATATATCAGGGTAGATTCTATAGAAGAACAGTGCCAAGTTAGCTTAAGTAAGATATATTTACCATAAATTATTTGGTTGTACGTTCCAATACGGAGCGGATTTCCCATTGGGCTGAGAAGGCTAAAGCCTAGAGTTCTTAACAGAAAAAGAGCCCCGCATGAAATATATTTGTTCGAAGTAAAAACTCTAGATTTTCATAATATAGAAATAATTGGTCATCACACTTGGAATAGGTCATAATTTTTATTCATGAACAGGGCCCCATTGAGCCCGTCAAAAATAGTCGCAGTGCCCCTACCACCGGGTCTCATAAATCATAAGCTCTAGTGTTGTCTGTTATTCATCATTTATTCATTCGTGAGTCTTATTTATAATTCAGTAAAACCTGCGATTTAGATGTGACTGATTTTATGACCTGGAGAAAGAAGCCTTATACCAGGATGATTCCGGGCAAAAGTGGAATGAGTAGCAATAGATGGGTCAAAGAGTAGGATATTGTGTCGGAGACTAATTCAAACATTTGACTGAAAAATATTCAATCAACGAACAGGACTACTTAGTCATGTATATCTATGAAAAAAATATTGGAGAAATGGCTTAACGTCCCTCTAAACTTACCAATACAAGCCAACGGCTGCCAGTCTTATTTCGGAGAGCTATGTTGGTTACAAGCCCTCGACTACACCTGTAGAAATTGAAGGGGGCGCCACCTAATTGACTATGATTCAATTAAGAAGAAACCTATATTGATATTTAAATGCTGGTGAAACAAAGATTTGGAAGGCTTTTTAACAAAACACTGTATAAATTGCAGAATATCAAATTTTAATGATCTCCTTTTTCTTTTTTTTAAGAATTGTTTTACAAAAAAAATTAAATGTGAAATTTAGTTTATATTTCAAAATTTAAGTGATATTAAGAGATAAAAGTACATCAAGAAAATACTGTGTAAAAATATAAAATATATTAAAGATGTGTAATGTGATATAGTAAGTTATTACTAATATATCAACCCGTAAACATCTGGTGAAATGTTATGACGCAAATATGTAAATAATAAAATTAAATTAAATAGAGCACAAGGAAGGCAAAAATTCATGAATTTTTTTTCTTTACCGCACTGCCGCAAGAAAAAAGTTATAAAAATATAAAAGCTTTCGCCAAGGCTTGAAATCCTACAAATGTTTGTTTGTCTTAAAATAAAATCGGTACGGAATATGGAAATACAAGTTATTTACAACAAAACTATTCAGAAACATTGCCTTGTTTCTGGTCATCTAGAAGGCTCCTTCGATGTCAGTGGTCGCGAACAAAAGACATTTCCAAGCATTCAGGAAGTCTTCTTGAGAAACGGACAGCCAAAAAGTTCAGGATGCCATTCTGTTTACAAAAGACAATTGCTAATTAGCTCACAGCAAGAAACTAATTTCAAAATCAGCTTACCACGCGGTTGATCAAACGTCGAACCAAACAAAAAAGGGGCCAAAATTTAGAGCACTTAAAAAAAATTAACCTTCAATACTTTTAAACAAGATTCGCTCCATTATGGCACTTTTATAAAGCCGGACATGTTGCACCTCCAAGGAGAGTCAAGAAAAAAGGGACGAGAAATTCACCTCCAGAAAATTCTAAGAAGTTTGACATTTCTCCACCACCATTCTTCCTTCCTTCTGAAGGAACTTATGTCAGCTTAAGACAATAAAATAAAGTTTGTACAGTGGTGTTTACTAATGGCGCCACTAGTAAAAGAGGTTCAAAACCCAATAATATTCGGTGTCCTCCCGAATAGAACTAGCGAACTGCTTCTGAGCAGAACCAAAATTATATACTGAAAAGAAAAACCAGATATTTTCAAAGCTGGCTGGATGCTGAAAAATAAGAGAACATAGTTACAAAAGAGAAAGGCCCAATTCCAAATATAATTTGTAAACAAAACAAACCAAATTCTTTTGCCATAATTTAAAGAAGCTAAACATACTTTACAAAATGTAATATAATAAATTATGAATAAAACATTTGAGGGATGTAAGATGCAATTTAAATAAAAAAGTCTTGATATTTTAGAGGTCATATTTAGTAGCAATATTATAACGTTCAATTTCGTTTTACATTACTAATGGGCTTAAAATAATGAAAAACTAGCAGCAAAATAACCGTTTAATATTCCATATAAAGCAAAATAGAGGAAATCAGCTTTTATAAATGATAAACGAAGAGCTGAAACTTTCTACCGTTGATATTTTACCAGAAAGAAAAGAGTAAATGTGTTTGACATAAATGTTTTGAGTGAAAAAGAAACCAGGAAAACAAAAGATTGTATTATAAATGAAAAAATTGTTTTTCTACATCAAAAAGGAAGGCCAGTATCTTATTAACTAAAACTGATTATACATTCAAAATATGTCACTTTCAATAGTGTCACCCTATTAGTATAGACTCTGCTGACTTTCTTCCATGAAGTGCATGATACGTAAATATAGAAGAATCCAACTCATAGAGTTATTCGTCAGAATGGTGTGAAATCAGTAGCTGTATTACTAGCCAAATTTTCAAATTGCCTCAGTGTTACTATAAACAAAATAATTATATGTAAATTTGCAAATATTATAAACTGTATAGTGAATGCTCACAATCTAAGCACTGTATGATTCAAGAATAAATGAAATGTTGAAGACGGTTCTACAAAACATCATTGACATATTTCCAATTCTATATACAGTACTTAAATTTACTTGACACGGCCTATAACAAGCTGCGAAGCTGTAAGATCTTTTCCCAGAATGACCTACATAAAAAATAAATTCAGGTTAACAATGTCGGTTGAAAGACTAAGTAACTTATCTGAACAGTCAATCGAAAACGAATTACTCGATATATCTTTTATAATGAAGCGATATGCGAAAACGTAAAAAACTACGATGCGCCATTGATATTAGTGTTTAATATATATATACCGGGTGTCAACGATATCGTTTTACACGATGCCATTCAATTGCTTTTTAGGTTAGGATTTTTTTAATTGGGTTAACGAAATATGGTATTAAGACACATATTTTTCATGAAAAAACAATTGAATATTACTGCCAGTTTTTCCGATATCAGAACCAAGTTAAGAATTTCAAATGGAACCCTGTACATTATTTTACATAGTTTGATAGAGCTTAGAATTACCTTTTCAATGACATATCACACGTTATATTTTTTTTCAAAATGGCGGACCAGGAATATGGCGGTGGTTTCCCGATACCGATGAAATTTTTGTTTAACAAATTATTAAAATATTAAACAAAATCGGGTTTTCAATGGATTTTAATCAAATTTAAAATCAAATTTTAATTTATCACAAAATGGGATAAGTTTAATTTTTTCTCTAAAATGTGAACTTTTTCTTAAATTTTCTCAAAGATTTTAAATAGAAAGTTGTATTTATTAAATATTAGTATTAAAGTATATCTTATTAGCTACACGAAACCGCATAACAAGCCGTATTTTTGCTTTTTGTTTCAGAAAAAATTGACAAAACCTTGCCGATATACATTTTTCCTAATACATAACATGAAACAAACACACACATGTTATTAATCAGAAAATCCTGGAATATTTTTTATTGTTTATTGATAAGTAATTTTGTATTATTTTGACATTTTATGACTGTTGTCTTATTTTAGGAAAGCGAGAAAAAATCACAAGTAGTATTAATTTTATTTTACCGGTAGATACGGTGCAGTAACATGAAAGATGACTTAACTAAGATAAGTAAGCCTTGGAAACAATTGCATAGGGATGCCATTATAATTTTCATTAGATTTAACCAGAAACGTCAAAAGTACTGTTTTGTATCGACATTTCTGATAACTTTCGTTACATTTTTACACTGAGAAGTGGTTCTAGTTAGTTTTAAAAATAAATATTATGGTTTATTCAAGAGAACATCAAATTGACATGCTCCTTATTTATGTGGAATGTCGCAAAAATTCAAGGGACACAGAGAGATTATACCAGGAACGCTTTCCGAATCGTGACGCTCCTTCACATGCATATTATCCTTGGCTAGTACAACATTTAAAAAATGAAAATAATGGTGGTGTCCATGCTAATGGCAATGATGGTTTCGTAGTAAGCGAAGAAGTGGAAACAAACGTTTTAGCGTACATCGAGTATGACCGTACAGCTTCCCTTCGTGAATTAGGCAAACAGTGCAATACGTCCCATGAAAGCGCCAGAAAAATTTTAAAGAAACACGGGTTTAAATCGTTTAAGTATCAAATTCACCACCACCTATTTGAAAATGACTTCCAAAGACAACTTATTTATTGCAATTGGTTTTTAGATAATTATAGAATAAGTCCTGTGTTTCATCATAAGATTATTTTTTCGGACGAATCAAGGTTTACTAATCTAGGGATGTTTAATAGAAATAATTTTTGTTATTGGGCAAAGGAAAATCAAAGATTAGTAAGAGAAGGTGCCTTCCAGGAACGTTTTGGAGTTAATGTTTGGTTAGGCGTTGTAGGACATCCATCAGCCTTTAACTGGCGAGATGTATTTGGACTTTCTCGAAAATGAAATTTAACATTTTATAAATAATTTGCAGCAAAATGATGATTTAGTTTACCAACAAGATGGCGTCCCTGCTCATAATTCAAGAATTGTTGCAAATTACTTGAATGAACGATTTGGTGAGAACTGGTTGGGAACCAATGGACCAATTCGATGGCAAGCGAGGTCGCCTGACCTAACCCCGCTTCATTTTTCTATATGGGGTCATCTGAAAGAAAAAGTGTATGCAACTCCTGTAATATCGTTGGAAATGTTAGAAAATAGAATAAGACGAGCCGTTGAGAGTATCTCAGAACAGCATTTACGAAACCTGCTCGAGGAAAATGTTGAGAGAGTTACACTATGCCAAGAACAAGGCGGACAGCGCATAGAACATTTAATTGAGTGACTTTTGTATTAATTGTGAAAGTTTGATTTTAAATTAGCATTAAACCCAATAAAAACCCCCATATTTGTTTATTATTTCTACCTATAATTCAAAAATATCTTCGGTGTTAGAAAATGGCCGCCATATTGAATTTTGAACAAAAGCTTCCTGGTCCTCCATTTCGAAAAAAAATCAACTTGTGATATGTCAATGTAAAGGGAATTCTAAGTTCTATCAAACTGTGTGAAAAAATATACAGGGTTCTTTTTAAACTTCTTGACTTAGGTCTAGGTATTTCCGGAAAAACCGAAAGCCTACCGGTAAAATAAAATTAATACTACTTGTGAATTTTTCTCGATTTCCTAAAATAAGACAGCAAAAATCATAAAATGTCAAAATAATACAAAATTGCTTATCAATAAAAAATATTCCGAAATTTACTGATTAATAATATGTGTGTGTGGGTGTGTGTGTTTCATGTTATGTATTACGAAAAATGTATATCGGCAGAGTTTCGTCAATTTTTTCTCAAACAAAAAGCAAAAATAAGTTATCAGAAATGTCGATACAAAACAGTACTTTTGACGTTTCTGGTTAAATCTAATGAAAATTATAATGGCATCCCTATGCAATTGTTTCCAAGACCTACTTATCTTAGTTAAGTCATCTTTCATGTTACTGCACCGTATCTACTGGTAAAATAAAATTAATACTACTTGTGATTTTTTCTCGCTTTCCTAAAATAAGACAACAGTCACAAAACGTCAAAATAATACAAAATTACTTATCAATAAACAATAAAAAATATTCCAGGATTTTCTGATTAATAAGATGTGTGTGTTTGTTTCATGTTATGTATTAGGAAAAATGTGTATCGGCAAGGTTTTGTCAATTTTTTCTGAAACAAAAAGCAAAAATACGGCTTGTTATGCGGTTTCGTGTAGCTAATAAGATATACTTTAATACTAATATTAATAAATACAACTTTCTATTTAAAATCTTTGAGAAAATTTAAGAAAAAGTTCACATTTTAAAGAAAAAATTAAACTTATCCCATTTTGTGATAAATTAAAAATTTGATTTTAAATTTGATTAAAATCCATTGAAAACCCCATTTTGTTTAATATTTTAATAATTTGTTAAACAAAATTTCATCGGTATCGGGAAACGACCGCCTTATTGAATTTTGAAAAAGCGCTTCCTGGTCCGCCATTTTGAAAAAAAAAATATAACTTGTGATATGTCATTGAAAAGGTAAATCTAAGCTCTATCAAACTATGTAAAATAATATACATGGCTCCATTTGAAATTCTTAACTTGGTTCTGATATCGGAAAAACTGGCAGTAATATTCAATTGTTTTTTCATGAAAAATATGTGTCTTAATACCATATTTCGTTAACCCAAATATAAATATCCTAACCTAAAAAGCAAATGAATGGCATCGTGTAAAACGATACCGTTGACACCCGGTATATATATATATATATATATATATATATATATATGTATATATATATATATATATATATATATATATATATATATATATATATATATATATATATATATATATATATATATATATATATATATATATATATATATATATATATATATATATATATATATATATATATATATATATATATATATATATATATATGTATATATATATATATATATATATATATATATATATATATATATATATATATATATATATATATATATATATATATATATATATATATATATATATATATATATATATATATATATATATATATATATATATATATATATATATATATATATATATATATATATATATATATATATATATATATATATATATATATATATATATATATATATATATATATATACATATATATATATATATATATATATATATATATATATATATATATATATATATATATATATATATATATATATATATATATATATATATATATATATATATATATATATATATATATATATATATATATATATATATATATATATACATATATATCGTGGGATAATTAATATTACGATTATATCTTATTTGTTCTGAACAAGACAAGGTTCGTATAAAATACATTTCGATGTTTTAAACAATGTGTGAGAGAAAATAGTTATTTTCCCAAGAAGTGCGGAAAGTAGTAGTTTTCGGCACGAGCGCGAATCACTGAAAAGACACTCTTCTCAAGAGTTAAGAGCAGATTAATTTTCTATGAGCGTGAGTAAAAAAACCATTTTAAAAATTTAGTTTTTATTTTAAGTAACAAGCAGAAATAACAAAATATAAATTACTATTTATTATTTACAATATTTGTAAATGAACAGTTTGTTGTTTTTTAAAAACTGATAGCTACTGCTAATAGATTTTGAGTTCTGGAAGACCCTTACGTAGGTTCAGACAAAGTATATTGATTCCACATAATCATTTTTGAGAATTTTAGTGGAATACGGCAAATTCAACTCAGGTTTGAAGGTGTTAGCCAATCATGTTGATGCTCAATTTGGGGAAGATTTTTGACATAAGATTTTATTTGACATAATTATCTTTTGTTCTGTAGATACCTGAATTTTAGGCATACGCGAGTTTGGACTGAACTGATCAGATCAGACCCTCTCCTAGCAAGGAAAGATGCCATTATTCCGGTCTCAATTGCCTCTAAAAAGTTTTGTGTAATTGTTCCTGAGAGAGAACAATGGAGGGATTCCTCCCAATCCTTCCTCAGGGTTTTGTCTGGTTTACAGATGGCTCTCTAATGAAGGAGGGATCTGGGGCGGGAATTTATGGGAAGAGTCCCAGGGCAAGAATTAATCTTGCTTTTGGACGGTATGCGACTGTATATCAGGCTGAGATTACAGCAATCTTGGACTGCGTACAGGAAAACCTTTCCAGAGGATATCACGACAAGCATATCTATATATGCTGTGATAGTTAAGCCGCGATGAAAGCTCTGTCCTCGAACAGGCTCAATTCGCTGCTAACACTTGAATGCAGGAGAGCCCTAGAGAGGCTGTGTGAGTCCAATAGGGTTAGCCTCATTTGGATGCCTGGCCATCAGGGCATTGGGGGTAATGAAGGAGCCGATCAGCTGGCTCGGGAAGGTAGCAACACTGCTTTCACTGGGCCGGAACCTGCTCTTGGAATTGATCCTTCAGCTGTCAAGGCTAGGACTAAGAATCGCACTTTCGAGGAATTCTGTGCTGAATGGCATGAGCTAGCAGGACTCAGACAGTCTAAGGTCTTCATATCAGGCCATTATAGCCGTTCGGAGTCTAATAGACTTCTAAATCTAAACACAAGTCAACTTAGAACCATTACCGGGGTCCTAACTGAACACTGGCTGGTGAAATATTACCTGCATAAGACTGGACTCGACAATGATCCATACTACAGGTTTTGTGCTGAGGTAGATGAAACTACCGAGCATTTAGTCTGTCGATGTGACGCTTTAGTCAACGCCAGACTACTTTGCTTGGGTGACACCTACGTGGAACCCGAGCTTGTGGGACGTGCGCGACCTGAAAAGGTCCTTTCCTTTCTAAAAAGGAGTGGGCTCTTGGCCTGACACGCCTACTTGGGGAGATAGCACAATGGGCCCCAGTGAGCCTAAGTGCTGGCCTTGTCGGGCTTCCCATCTATGTCTATGTCTGTAGATTCTTTCGAGCATTCTGCCATACCCGACCTAGATTTCCAGCCTCCCAGTTTCTTGATGTTGGTTATTTATTCGCTGGAATCTGCTAACATGGTTGCTCAAGATCAGCGGAAGTAATGACCGATATATTATTCTAGATTTGAAATTGCCAAACATATTCACTAAAAATCTACATACTATTTTTTTAAATTGACGTCTATTATGAGGATTGTTAGGTTTTCTAAAGATTGATACATATTTTGCATCATTTACCTCACTGGATAACACCAAACTTCTACTAGTATTATTCTTTAAATCCTAAATGCTAAAAAAATTCCGCCGGTCTGTAGTTCTGTCGTTCTGTCTATCGGTCTACCTGTACGCGGCAAAACTATTTATCTGATTGACTTCAAATTTTAGTCAAAAATCAAAGAATATACGGGAATGAAATGGTTCCATTTTGGCGACAATCCGGTATGGCGGAAAAAATGGCGTCCTAGTGAAATGCTAAAAAAATATTACTAAAAACTACTTAAACAATTTACTTGAAATTGTGTACATAAGTCAAGTATTTTGTAGAAATTAACTGGTAAAATTGTGGTGCGAATCCAAGATGGCGAAACAAAATGGCGGCCTTGTGAAATGTTAAAAAAAATATTACTAAAATTTTGCGCAAAAATCAAGTATTACACAGAAATCGACTCGTAAAAATTTGGCGGCTTAATAAAGTACAGACTGAAAAAACTACTTACCCGATTGATTGATTGGTCGCCAATTAGCGACCTATTGGTAATCTTTTGGTAAATATATAATATAGCGGCCTGCTGAAATGTGAAAAAAGTATCACTAAAATCGGAATTATCCAAATTTTCTCAAATTTTGCACAAAAATCAGTAAAATAAATTGATAACATTTTGGCATGAATGGAAGATGTCGACCTAATAAAATATTTAAAAAATTAGCCTTACAGATACTACTTATTAAATTAATTTCAAATTTCGTGCAAGCATTAAGTGAAATCAATAGACAAACCACTAAAATTGTTTACAAAATAAACTAGACAGACTTCTTGTAAATTCTTAATGCCCTTTTATACCTGAATGTGGACTTTTCATGCAAAATTTAAATTTCTTGCCAGAAATAGCATACATTTTGGATTTTGGTATATCATCATCAAATGAATCCATTTAATTTTTTTTTTTAGCTCAAGCAAGCTAACAACGGTGAAACACTACATTGATTTTGAGAGGTTTGTAATTCGGTTGGCATGGCTCTGCTATTATTTGACAGGGTTTTTGAAGGGTTTAAATTATGCATACTAATTTAAAAATTGAACTTTCCATAAGATGCCTTATTATATTACGATATAAGAATGTGGATTAAACAAAGTAGTGTTAATATAAAGAGAACTATTACACTAGTCAGAAAATATAAAAAAATGCGACTGATATTATGTTGTCTATATGGGAGACTTTAAAGCATCTTAATTACGAATTCAACAACCAAAATTATCCACCACGTATAGATCTTGAGTTATAGAATACATCAATTATTTTTATTTTATTCAAAAATTTGTATATAATTTTTTTATGTAAGTTCAAACCAAGAAAAAAAATGAAGATATTTTAAGGATAACAGGTTTTATTTTCAGAAATACCCATAAAAATATATTTATAGTAATTCTTTTGTAGATACTTTTTTGCTTTTATAAGAAACCGGCAATAATCCCTCATCTGCCTTGGTAGCGTTGCTCTGTTGTTAATATATGTTGGTAGAACCTTTCCCTTTACTCGTCGCTAACCGCACCCAAATTTTCAGGAAAAAAAATTAAATTAGAGTGCAACAAGTGTATTTTAAGAGACATGCGACAGCCCATTTTGCAGCAGTAGTTCCAAAAGTTTTCCGTAGTTTTCTTCTTTTTCATTTCCTAAAAATTCCGAAAAAACCTCCATGCAGCTAATTCAACGTAACTTAATTTTGGATCAAACTTTTCATCCCTTATTACTTTTCTAGTTTGTGGTCCAACAAATATTTCTTCCTTAAGGTTATCATTATTTAGATTAGGAAAACTTTGTTTAAAGCATTTTAATGTATCTCCTTCTTTATCTAATGCTGTTCCAATTTTTTTTTATCAATCCCAGTTTAATGTGTAACGAAGATAACAGAACTTATTTAGGATTAGCTTAGCCTGGAATATATTGATCTCTCTGAAACCATTCTCTTACTTGGTAATGCCTCTAGGTTGCGCTATTGTCCCAAAGACAAAAAAACAGCAATACTTTGTAAATCCATTAGGAATCTCTACTAAAAAGGATTTTACACCTATACGTATGATAGCTTATTGCATTTAGAATAAGTGACATACTTTGTACGTTCCCTTCATGTGAACTGCATGGGCAAGACGAATTGTTGCCATTTTGGGGCAGAACTGAATCTATAAATACGGTTACGGTTCCTAAATATTGTAATTTTGATTCCAGTGGCTAGTAAATTCCATTGTTGTATTCATGAACCTAATAGTCCAGCATGCTTGGATAAGTGGAGGTCACAAGCTAGATTAATTAATTCAGTTTGTTCGAATATATGGGGTGCTTTTTCTTCATTTTCGAAAAAATTAGAACCGTCCTTTTCTGAAACATTATAGAAATCTGCCTTATCACCATACATTTCTAAATTTTCCTCCCAATATTCCGGAAGTGCTGGAAGCCGAGTTTTTTTTTTTAATTTCAACAAACATTACTTTTTAGAATAATGTTACTAAAGTACTTAATTCTTGCTGAAAAAAATCATAACTCAAAATTCTTACGTGCTAGGAAATTTTTACCATCATTTTCGCAATTTGCGACCACAATTTAACAATAAATTGCCTTTTACACCACAATCGCAAAATGACTGTCAACTAGGGTTATTATTAATGCATATTTGTCGATTTAAATATGAAATTGTATGTCTTATTGAAATGTATAAATTTTCGACTTCTCCGTACTAATACGGAATAGTACAATTTCCCAAGCTGAAATACGTTCGAAAAATTGCACTTTTCCTCACACTCATAGAAAATAATATTAATACTGCTTATTTTAATTTTTGGCGCAAGCTTAACGTGGACGCTTAACTATAACTATAAATAATTGACAGAAACGATAAGACAAGCAAGATTACTAAACTAAACTCTCTGGGATGCTTGCTACGATTTTTTGAGAATTAGACGACTTAAGATTCCTATTAAAAAAATCTTCTATTAAGGAAAACGGCAACCCGTAAACCGATAGTAAATACTGACCAAAAATTGGACAAAAAATGCCATTTTTGGCGAACTTAACATAAATGGCCATTTAATCAAATATTTCCAAAATAATCCTCTTGGTTAAATGTTTAACCACAACATCTTAAAACAGGATCAGTTTTTCTTTAAATAACAGCACTTAATTTATCCTTCAAAGGTGCTGAATCATAAATATTAATTGTCTAATCTCTACATAATATTGAAAATAACATCAGCTACTTAGTAAGAGATATTTTCTTGATTAGCAAGGATTCTTGATGTACTATTATCTACTTATTAATACTTCTATGTTATTAAACTGTAATTTAGAAAACAATTATATTTTACAATTGTATAAAAGTTCCTAAACACGTACCTTTAATTGTTGTAATCTTGATTAGAATCGCTTGATTAGTAACGGATAGATATTTTTACGTAAATCGAGTTAATTCGAGAGAGATTTAGCCTTCATGGTTTTATTTAAAAAAAAAAAAACATTTTATTGAATTTAGGACCGTGATAAACGTAGTAAAAATATAAATATTAATAGAATACCAAAAGGTACCAGCCCATATATGACATACGACTTTGAAAATGTTTCCGTAAATATTGTTTTATCAAACATCCTACCAGAAATTAAGTACATTAGATACTTAATTTTCCTAAGCTAAAGAAATCTTTCAGATAAAAAATGTAAAGAAATCAAATGTAAAAATGTTAATTGAAACTTAATTTATCTTTTGTTTTGATACAAAAATATCTAATATTGTTTGTGTTTTTTATAATAAAATTCATTTACCATCCCAAGAAACACGATAAAAAATTATCCTCAAGACATTTATTATATAAATACTTATCTCATAAGTGCTTTTATTCTTAATCTAACTTTATGAGCTTCTGCAAAAATACTACTTTCTTTCCTTGAGAGTTCTATTAAATCTAATAGGTTTTAAAAATTCTTAGACCAACACTCGTAAGTATATCAAGTCTTAGGACACAAATGCATTGTAAACGAACTTCATAAGTTCATTATCAATTATTGGTTTTAAGATTTCTTGATAACAATCGTCTTAAGAAATAATCACCTTATAAACCCATTATGTCTTTTAAGACGTCTAAATAAACATTCCTCGTAGAATATAAACAGCTTGTAGATACACTTCATTAATATTTTAAATTAATTAGTTTGCCTGGAAAAACATTCAGAATCTCATTCACAAAACTTGTATAAAGTCTATACATACATAAATACTTTAAATAATACTCATATTTGTCTACATCATTTAACCGAATATATCCCTTCAAAGTTAGAAATCAAAATCAAATCAAATCAAAAATATTACGTAGAAAATGTTTACAATATTACTTGAAACATGATTGCACACCTAAATGTATCATCTGTGTGTGTACAAAAGAAAAGAAATTTTGTTGTAATTACCTATTGCTAAATTCTTAACCTATATAACCTATACTAAATAAATGATACTGCGTACAAACTAAGTATGTGCCTAACCTAAAATCATATGATTTCATACTAACATAAGCGATAGAACAATTTTGAAAATTATAGAATTTAAATAAGATTTATTTGAAGAAAAAATTGCTATCTACTTAAGGTGCCAGTAAATACCTCGAAGTTTTGTATACGTCGGATATTAAGCAAGTTATAAAGTGTAAGACCAAAGTATGTCAGATTTCTTTGGTTTCTTGTTCTGGACAGGAAAGGAACACATACGGACTCCACCGATCTGCTTCTGGTATGATAATTATTTAGATAGGTTGCTGCCTTAGTTCGGGATGTTTGTGAACTATCAAAAGTACTGATTTTACATACAACAGTTGCAAGGTTAAAACTTGGGCTAACTTTTAGGAGATATCTTTGAGTTACATTTAAGATATTTAGTGTTGTATTAAATGCCCCTTCCCACATTGACAGACCGTATCTAAGGACTGATTCAGCTAGTGTGATATATAATAATTTGAGGATAATGATTGGCATGATATTTCTGATTTGATAAAATTTATAAATTAGTTTACGAAGTTTTGAATTTATACTGTCTATATGTTAATCCCACTTAATATTTTGATCAATTACAACGCGGAGATATCTGATACATTCAGTTTTATTCATAAAATCAGTGCAGTGGCATGGTGTCTCATTTGATAAACACTGGAGCGTATGCATTTTTATCCGATTAGCATCAAATTGGTGGGAGTCAAGGATACTGAAACACATACATTTTATTTTTTTGTTAATTGTCAATCGGTTTTCACCCAACCATTGACGTACCTTTGCAAATTCAGATATGGTGTGCTCCACTGTAGCATTCCAGTTATCCCCCTGTACAAGAAGAACAGTATCATCTGCATACGAGACCAGTTTGCTTGATGTAGTGAGGCAAACAAGGTCATTAATATATAAAGAAAATAGGAGTGGTCCAATTACGGTTCCTTGCGAAACACCACACTGTACTATTTCAAAACTACTGTAATCATTTTGTATCCTTACACATTGTTTTCGATCTTCAAGATAACTCCTTTTTAAGTTATGGCATAATCCTCTAATTCAGTAGTTGCTTAGCTTGTTTAGAAGAATATCATGCAGTACGGTATCGAAGGCTTTGGCCAAACCCAAGAAAATCGTAAGGGGTTTTTTACTTGTATTAATAGCATTATAAATAAAGTTTGATACTTCATAAAGTGCGTCTTCCGGTGATCTTCCTTGACGAAATCCAATTTGAGTCGGAGAAAGATTGTTATGGTTTTCTATGTGGCTTATAATTCTGTCCCTTATACAAACTTCCAATACTTTTGTAATATTATTACTTAGAGATATCGGCCGGTAATTGCCTGGTAAATAAGTCTTTTTACCTTTATGAATATGTATGACAATCGACTTCTTCAATTCACAAGGAATTATACCCGTCGAAATGGAACAGTTAAAAATATGTGTTGGAGGCTTAGCAGTGAAATTTCGTATTTCCTTCAGCGTTTTATTAGTAATTCCGTCTAATCCAAGTGCAGAGTTATTTTTTAATCCGTTTATAATCAAGAATAAGAAATATTACGTTATGAGAGTAATACGTTTTAAAACGGGTTTATTGTGAGACAGATAAAGTACCTTTTTACTCAATGGAGAAGGTTTTATGCCGAAGTTAGGACCAGTTTTATAATAATATCGTCATTTTATTTCTACCAAAGTATCTGTAACCGACCATTTTGAATTAAATTAAGAATTTTTGTAAAAATAGGAAAGTATATGTAAATATTTTTAAAAAAGTTTCGAAAGTGACCTTCTAATTTTTGTTAGCTAAAGTAATCAATATTTTATTAAAAAAAAAATGGTTGCGATAAAACCAAAACTCTGTAGGAGCGTGTGTTCAATATTCCTAAAATATAGATATAGATAAATTTCGATGCGCAGAAGAAAACTGTTATACAACAGATAACACGTCACTAAGAACAAGATGTCACATTTATCATTTTTCTTTTGTGTATAAAAAATACTTCTTGGTTTTCGTAATATTAGAATTCACAAATCGTCCTTGAGTTTTTGAGTTCAGCTAGATAACTCTTAAATATACTAAAACTTATGGTGGAATTATGAGATATTTAATTTAGAATCGATAAGTGCAAATTAAAGAAAGAGTAAATATACATTAGAATGGTTTTATGAATGCCTTAAGGCTAGAGTTCTTAAGAGCATTTGGCTTTTATGGCTTATTTAAAAAATATGCGTAAATATCTCTTAACTTAGGGTCTTTTTAGCTTTAAGACGTACGTAACAACCTCCTGAAGAATATTTATGAAGAGGTTTTATTAGGATGCTGAAGTTCTTCATAAAGATTAAATTGTTTCTTGGGATCTCCGAAACTTTGTGATTGATTGATTGAAGATAGTGGAATTTCTCCTTATTTTATATTAATTATTTATATACACAAATACAGTGTGTTTCAAAAAAGTGCAACAAAAATAAGTAAGTTTTGATTCATTAGAGCTAAAAAAAGCCTTTATCAGTATAGGCGTGGCGATGAAAAATAAGTTGTAAAAAATGTAAAAGCCTCACTCTAAAAAAATTGTTGTCGATTTAGTACACAAAATGTGTCTGAATGTGTACTTGGAACAACTTTGTTCAGAAAATGTACACTTGATTGGTCAAAATTACTGTATATATTTTCTGAATAATTGTGCATATCTTCTGAACAATACTGTGTTGAATTGACATACGATTTTTGCACAAGAAAATGCATATTTTTTTGGACTATTTTGTATAGCAATTATTTTAATAACATCAATATGCATTTTCTTCAAACAATATTGTGCGTAATTATTGCACAAATTGTGAATATTTTATGCCCAAACAAATAAGAATTTTTTTTTGAATATTATTGTATAGTTTTTTAACACAAAATGTGCATCTTTTCTAAAATGTGTGTTTGCATAATTCTTGTACAAATTGTTAACATTTTAAGCACAAAATTGTGCATTATATTAGAAAATATTTTTTCTGGATATCATTGTATATTTTTTATGCACAAAATGTGTATATTTTCTAAACATTTTTCGATAACTACGAAAATATGTGAAAAAGGAAGCCAAACCACAATCAACTAGAGAACTTTTAGTCAAAAATTATGTCAAATGAAAAATAATTTTTAATAAATAAAGGGTTTTATTCATCGTAGCAACTCCAACTGGATGTAAATAAACTTCTTGGTAAATCCCTGTTGAAATCTCGATGTTACGTAACTAAAACAAAAAAAAATCGGTGTAAAAGTACATGGTTCAAGTTCTCTTACATTTTAATGTGTTACTCTAGAACTCATTATGTTTTAAAAAGGGTAGGGTATCTTAAAATGATAAATCTTTTTTATTTTTATTGAAGATTTCATGAAATATTTTTATAAGCATTCAATGAGACTATACCATATAAATTAGTCATAAAAAGCAATAAGTTTATTCAATTTATTGCCTTTAAGTTCAGAGATATTATACCCTCTCAGAAATAGTTGTATTTATATATTATGTCAATACGTATACGTACATCCTGTGTATAGCTTAGTCGTATTTGCCTTCAAGAGTACAAAACTGCAGGTTCCCCGGGGCAGAATATTTTAAACAAAAATCGCAACACTACTCCCAGGAAAGTATTTTTTGATAAACCTGCAGCCTATAAACTAAACAACCTTTTATGTATGTTGTCAGTATAATAATCAGTCTTTTCTGTTGAATTATATTTCCGAATTTTGCCACCAAAGCGTCACAATTGAAAACATCCGATGTCTGCATTCCAATCATGGCCTGGATGCGTGGGGTTAGATAAAATATAAACATAATTGTTCAGAAAAAATAAATAATGTTGTTCTGAAGATTTTGACACGTCACATTGGTATTTTTGCACAAGTTTTATCTATAAATCTGAACAATGTTGTGGTTTAGTAATGCACAGCGAATAATAGACTTGTGGATAAAATATGTACAATTTTGGTTAAAAAACGCTACATAAATATTTGCATCTATTTTAAATACTCCTGTATATATTTTCTGCACAATTGTATAACATTAATGCACAATTTTTTCTGAATACATTATTGAGAATTAATGAATAGCAACTTTTTACCGTGTACGTTTTAAATCTACACAGACTTTAGTAGAATATTAATTTTTTGTTGTTCATTTTGAAACTTTTTTTTAAATAATACTAATATTCTTTCATGTTTGATCTCTTGTTTTAAATCACATCTTAAAACAAATAAAAAAGTATTTAAAATGTTTTGATACTTAAAAATTATGACCCAAAATATTGACTTAATTGAAAAAAAAATTATTCAAAATATTAAAGCAATCAATTTGGTGCAAACAGCAAACAAGTTTTAGATGTAAATGTAGATTTAAAATTTGGACTTTTAAAGTTTCTACAACCGTTTTCTTTTTTCCTTGGGGCTTTCCAGCGTTTACACTGATGACTGTGTCGACTCTGTTTTAGCTCTTATTAAGTATAATTCACTCAACTAAAAGGTTTCTGTATATCACATTTTGATAACCCCATTAATTTAAGAGAAATGGACATTTGGAATTTAAGTGAACTACCTTGTATATCTCAGTAACTAGTATAGTAATCAAGTTGATGTATATAGCAAAAATGTTTTGTTTTTAAAATCAGAAGTGTTTACCATTTCTGCAACTGCTTTGTATTTTTTTCGCTACAACAGGCGTTACGATGCCGAAGAAACCTACATTTTACCGCAATAAACAAACACTTTTTACGAAATTTTGATATCCCTTTTAATTCCTGAAAAATTGGGTTTGTACTTTTTTTTTAAATATTATATATGTCTTACTTTTACAAAGAAGAAAAAAATTATTTAATGTTATGTGTTTTTGGCAAAGCGTTTCGAGTATTTTTACCTTCATCTTAGCGCATCTGCATAAGTTGAGAAATAAGATAAAAAATAACTCTAGAAGTAAGTCAGTTCAGTAACGAGGGGGTTAGCGACGTAGCAAATAACTATTTTTTGCGGGGGGTTTTTGCTTAAGGGACTATTTAAGAATAAGTAATGTGCTTCACACGTAGGCCGTCTAGTCAACAAAAACATCTTCCAAAATATTGGAGATAGAACAAAATTGTTTTACTAAAAATTGTAGATCATTACCACCATGAAAGGTTATAATGATTTTTTTTTAATAAATTAATTTAAGGGCTTCGCTGATTTTCCACTTCCCTCTTTTCGGAGCAAGAGAAAAATTATTAAAATTATTAGCAAGCCCGCTGCCAAATATTGCAATAACTCGTGTATTTTTTGTTTTAATTCAAAATACGTTTGGAAGAAGACGTATGTAGCTACATAACATAACCTCAGAAAACTATTTTTTTCTTCAAACTCGAAAACTTTGGGGACTGAAGAAAAAACATGAATAATTTTTTTAGGTAAGAATCTCCCCTACGTTTTTTAGTTAAACAATTTTGTTTTATATGCGATAATTTGGAAAATATTTGCAACTGTGTGCATTTGAAAAAGTTTTTATTTTTTGACGACTTTAAAATTTGAGGACATTATTTTGCGAACCAGGCAGTCTACTGTGAGTACTCTAAGCATTCTTCAAAAACTTCTGAGAGGTACTATTAGTGAAAAAAAAGTTTTATTCCTGTGACAGCAAAACTGTAAAATATTCATGATGATGTCCTTTTTGAATACGTTTCCGACACTCCCAGTATATGAGCGTGTTTCATATTATCCCATAAATAACCTACAAGATCATTAAAATATAAATCGGAACTCCATGTAAGGAATAGCCTAATCGCATTTCGATTTAAAAGACATATTACTTTCCATTCGCTTTATATGTGTCGCAATTGACAAACAAAATGTTAAGATTTTACTATTAGAGAAAGTTATTTTGCAACAAAAATCCCGTATAGGAAAAATTACAACAAAAATGTCCGCATATCCCCAAGTTCTTTATGATTAAAGGTTATATAACAAAATAGCGTTTATTTGAAGGCGCAAATAAAACCGTGAAAATATTAATAAATAATGTAAAAATAATTTTGTAAGTTTCTTTTTCAGGGAATTTTTAGGCTTAAAATATAAATCGGAACTCCAAACGAGTTGGAAACAAAAAAGACTATTATTTCCATTCGCTTTATATGTGTCGCAATTGACAAACAAAACGTTAGATTTTACTCCCTTGTGGTTTAGCTTGAATACAAATCAAAAAACCAAACTTACGTAGTTCTTTTTAGGGTATCGCTATATGACATCAAATAAAAAAAATTGTTAGAAAAATGTTTCACTCTGTATATTATTTGGATATTTAAGAGTTAGAGTTGATGAACTTTTAAGTAATCGGTTTTTAAATCAAAAAACCAAACTTACGTAGCTTTAACCGGAAACGACAACATCAAAATAAAAAATTTTTGAAAAACTCATTTTTGAAAAATTTTCACTCTGTATATTATTCAAGATTAGATAAACTTATATATTTATCTATTAAGAAATTTAATATATACACGATAAAATAAGACCAAAGCCTACTATTGGAATAATAGACTGTATGATATTATTTGAACTCAAATTATATCCAGAACACTATAAATAAAGGAAAAGCTCTATCGATCTGTGCATAAAAAATCTTGTTCGTTGCAATCTGAAAAGCTACTTAGTTGATTGACTGCAGAAGCAATGTTCTGTCCACATATTTCGATGAGGTCTTATGTTTGACTCTGTAGCATATGAACGGTTGATCCTAGGTGAATCAAGTAAATACATAAAGAAACCTCCATGTTTTCTCTAGAGACTAGTTCAACTCGATCAGTGTTAAGGGTGAATTTTGTAACATTTTTGTTTTGTAGTTTGCACGAATTCGGTTTGCCATTCTTGTGGGATAAAAACGATTAAATATATCAAAAAAATTTTTATCCCAAGTCGAAAAATTAGGTAAGATATTGAATTTTCCATAAAAATGTACATACATTTCCATTTAATAGAAAACTGAGACATTTTTCAAGCTAGAATGGCATTGCCAGCTGGAGTTTTGACCGACATGTCAGAATAAACAGTTTGACAGAGACACGATGTTTTTAATTCGAAATGTCTTCAGAAACTATAAATTGAAGAAAATGAAAATTTGAAGAGTAGGGAAAATGGATGTACATACCGAAAAGTAGAGAAAAAGCAAGACTTTAATGACTAATTTTGTATAAAAAATGAAGTTATTTATGTTACAAAATAATAAATAGACGTATAGTTTGAATATTTCAAGGTTTGTCATAGAAGCAGTTTTATGCTTATTTATTGCTTTATATGCGGTATATAAAGTGTTGCTAAATTTAGTTTGTGTGATTTCGTGTTATATATTAATATACGGGGTTGTAAGGCAAGGAGATTCGGTCCGTGGTGGCATTTTCTAGTAATTGGACGATTCAACAGCATTAATTTAATTTCTTACATTAAGTTCTGGGTATATCTGAAACAATTTCCGACTGTTATGCTCTCATAACTAAGCTATCATCATCATTAGTGACCATCTCGGTGACCACTAAGTGTTTCAGATATTTTACATAGGGTGTATGATAGCATTTAGTATGAATTTTAGGTATACTAGGAGGATCAAAAATGAAATATTTTTAATCAGAGCTTATGTGTTACACCTGTATAGCAAGTAAAGAGAGGCTTTCAGTTGTTTAAGACATTCTGAATTAAGAGCTAGACATTTTTTTGTATATATGTTTTGTTCACTACCTATACAAGGCAGCTTTAAAAGGTTGAAGCAGCTCCTGAAGACGAAAAAAATTTAAAAAATATTTAGAAACTATGAAACACCTAACAAGTTTTTGAATAAAAAGTATTTCTACAATTATACAGGGTCGTTCTAGGGGGTGAAACAGCTACCTGAAAATTAACTAAGAAACCAGAAATACTAAATTTGCCTAAAAACGGTATATATATATATATATATATATATATATATATATATATATATATATATATATATATATATATATATATATATATATATATTTTTTTTTTATTTTTTTGGTTTTTTACTTTCTTGGGATGTTCTTAGGGTTCTTATAAAAGTAAGATGTGTTTATGTTCTTATTCACATTTTTGTTAACGTTTTTTATTTTGACCTTATTCAGAATACATTGAAGTTAGAAACTAAAAAAATTTTAACTGTTAATTCATGTTCTGTATTGTACAATTTTTTACTTTCACTTACCTAGGGACAATCAATCTAGCAAAATGCATTGCTTCAGTCATAAACTATATGGTCGTAACTATGGGTGACTTCTTCTGTAAATTTTTTTCTAAGATTTAATTAGATTATAAGGTATCTGCTAGACAAAACTGGAATTCCTTTCAAATATTATTATTTTAGGATGTTCTAATATATTTTACTAAGATGTTTTATTTCGGTTTTTGAGTTTATAGCGTTTGGGTTATTTTTAAGTTCAATAATTTCCGAAAACTCGCTTTTTTATATGATTTTCTTTTAATATCTTAGTGTTTTTACAGTTAAAAGTACGATTTTTTCTTGACAGTGGTCAGTAAGAGCGGTCTTATTTTTTTTTTGTAATATTTATGGCTTTTAATTCTATTTTAAGTCTTGACTGGTGTACACGCCATTGTAATCTTGACATGGAATTTTTGATTTTAGTTGACTGAAATTATTTTTTAATAGTTGATATCCTTTATGTGCGATTGTAATGTTATGAGGCTTGAATATATTTTTTAACTTTTCTGATAGACCCTTAACATACGGAAAAGAAAGATACTTATTTTTTTGTTTTAATTTTGTCTAAATTCTGTTTCAGATAATTTGATTGCTCGATCAGTAAGTCCTATGATATAATTTAACTTATATATATATATATATATATATATATATAGACGAATATATATATATATATATATATATATATATATATATATATATATATATATATATATATATATATATATATATATATATATATATATATATATATATATATATATATATATATATATATATATATATATATATATATATATATATATATATATATATATATATATATATATATATATATATATATATATATATATATATATATATGTATATGTATTTCAGCTATGCAAGCAAACGTGGCAAATTTATTTTCTTTTTGCATACACAAGCAATTTTTTATATATAGGTTTACTCTAAGGGGGTGAAACAGCTCTCTAAAAATAAAATTAAAATTATAAGTTTTTTTTTAAGGGATAGGAAACGCCAAACCATAAGACAGGTTTGGTTGTAAATTTTTTTTCGACTAGAGGGTGATTCTAGGGGGTAAAACATCTGTTTAAACTATAGATATGTTTTTTATTTCAGAAACTATTAATATTTTAAGACACAATAAAACACAAACATTTTATTTATTATATTTTTTTGCATATCGATGTGAGTTCTTATTATTAGATTAGCGTTTTTACGTACTACATATTATTCTTGATATACATGTTTTTACATTTAGAATTGACAGCGACCAAACTACCAAAACTGGCAACATAATATGGGTCGGAACTCTGAAGCTTTAAGTTTAAGTCAAGTTATTAACTTAGACTCCAGCGGCTACTGTTTCTATCATTCCCAATATAAGCGGGATGTCTAGATATGTCTTGTTAAATTGCCAAGTAATATTTTTTAAATTTTAATAAATATAATTTATTATTCATAAAAGATTAAAAAGACAGTATGAAATAAAATATTATGCGAAACACATCCGATAGGTGTTATTACAGTACTCGTTTATATTCCAGACTCGGCCCCTGCGTCGCCTCACCCGTAAAACAACTCTTACTGTAATACGTCACCTACCTTTACGTAAATTACTATTAGACCCCTTTCTCATCTCCCGTCTCGAAACCTTATTTTTTACAATTAAATTTACTATAAATAATAACTGCCATATTTTTGGCTCCATAATATTGTCACATCGTCAAAACAGTTGCACGTAACTAAAAAAAAGAAAAATTAAAAAATAAGTAGTGAGTAACAGTTCTTTAAAACAAAGAAAATATGATATTGAGGTAGTTCATATGATCTAAGATCCGGTTTGTAGTCAAGAAAAAAAATCTAATTTAAAATCCGAATACTTACAAGATTAAATTTACATTAACAAATAAGTTAATTAAAAGTTTAAAAGCCTAATAATTATTACTGGAATTAAATATCAAAAATAACAATAAAAACAGCAATTAATTTGATAATAGACTTAGCATCATTCAAGCTGCCAACACATTATTATTAATACACATGCAAAATATTAAGTAGATGACTAATCATCTTTAAGGTGTGTGCTTTTTTGCCACTTACCATTCTTTGGGAAATCTTCAATATATTAATGGTAATTAACAATTCTCATACTTCCAAGAAAAACTCCGGAGGTTATACTTTGTGCAGTAAGTATTATTTAAAAAAAGTATCGACTTAAAAATAAAAAGAGACATGTGTTCATAAAAACGCAATTTTCTTTGTAAAGTTATTTAGAACATGCATTTATTACATAAACAGTATCTATAAAAATAGTCATGTTATAATAATATCCATACAATCCATTTATGTTAACTTTTTAAACGGTATGTAGACATAATTGATTGTTTCCTATTTAAAATGAACTGATGTTCATCTGAACTCCAGCGAGTTGCATTCTAATGATTCAAAAGAAGTATAGAATTTTAAAATTACGATACACTGGATCAACATGCTCAGTAAATAGCTCATTACACATAGTAAACATATCGCACGGCCACCGTAAACAAAACGCCCAGCTGAAAGTGTTTTCATTTTTCAATATTCCGTGAGTAGACTATGATTGCGCCATCGCTCGTCAGTGGTTGGTGCTTATAGCAAGTGTCAAATACGAAATACAAACAAACTTTTTAATGATGAATGGATAATGAGAAGTTTTAGTTAATTGTAAGTTTCATAATTCGAAAAAGTATATCTATATATTTAGTAAAAATTAGGCATTTTACAACACTTATTACGCAATATATTATTATAGCGTGTTGTAAAGCGATTACGTATTCATACAATTTTATTCATACGTATTAGGTATTTTACAACACTTATTACGTAATATAAACAACAGAGCTAACTCACGATTAATCACTTTCTCAATCTCATTGTGCCGTCCCAGGTATGCCTTATTGGCCTGGCTTTGACATCCTTCAGTTACATGCTCTATAGTACGTCCTGGTTGGTTGCAATATATGACAGGTCTCAATACTTCAACGTTTTTTAGGTTTTAGGTACCATCTCGAAGCCACAACAGTGATGCGTTTTTATCATTTTCGGGATTGTTGAGTGTAGTTGGATACTTCTCGTGTAGGATGTTTTCCAGCCAGGATACGTGCAGGTCCTGCGGCGTTCTTTCTTCTTTTATCTCGACTTGATATTCATATAGCTTTAAAATTTCTATCTACATCGAAGATTATACGCAACAGAGGATGATTGAATGCGCGAAAGTATAATTGCATCTTCTTATCTTGTTGCTTGCACAATTGAAAGATGTTAACTAATCCCCTTCCCCCTGACTTCTTGGCAGATACATACTTTCGATCGCGATTTTTGGATGGTGGTTTCAAAATCTTCTTAAGGTTGTTTGTGTGATCCTATCTGATGCATTGAGATCTATGTGTGAGTATTTCAAAAGACCAAATGAGTACGTTAGTGTCGATATGATATGATGATTATGACATAGATGTTATTTACGTCAACCAGATTTCTAGAATTAAGCCTGGTATTAAATAGTTTGTTGAGCCTTAATTAGTATTTTTGTTTAAGTTCCTCTTTTAGTTTTTTTGTGGCCATTTCCAGTCGAATGTCATAACTAAATTTTCTGTGGTTATTATCAGGGACTTCAGTTGGTTGTTGTTTTCTGCGTATAGCTTCATATCATTCAGAGAAGCAGATGACTTACTTTTGAGTCATTGTTTCGGACGGTCAGTCTATAGCCAGCATTTGATTGATTCAACAGATGCGACAGGGGATTTAACGCTAGGCAGAACCATGAATGTACCTTTTTTTATGTTTAATAACCCTAATTTACATCTGCTAGCCGTTAAATCGGTTTCCCCTTTTTGAATAATGGAGAGCAGTTTTGTATTATTATTTTGGGCTTATTTTGTAAATCATTGAGCCCCCAGGCATGAGGTATAGAATCGAAGGCTTTTCTGTAATCTGTATAGGCCATGCTACTAAGGTCGCAATGTTTCATTTCCGCTTCTTTGATTTGATGAAGATGCATCTACTGCTATTTGCTTTTTGCATCCTAATGCGTTCTGCCCCTGTGCTCTATGGTCAGGATATATATTGGCCGTAAAAAGTGTATACATTAATTTCATAGAGGCATGTTATAGGTCCTTTCTTATTATTATTATCACTTGTTGTCTCACAGTATTCCTGTGGTCATATTTTATACTGACGTGAATTATACCAAGTCAGTACAACTATTATTATTATAACATTATTTACGCAGCCTACGTAAATATAAATTATTTTCTTTATTATTTTCCATAAAAGGAGTCCAGGAATTGGAGTTCTACCAAATACACTGCTGGACAATAGGTTTGTCCAATATAATTTTCTAAGGCAATTTCGAAGACTTGTATTTGCAAGACAAATGGAGATATCGAGATGCGGTTTTCAATTTATTTTAGACAATATGATTTTGAGTAACATGTTTTTGTGTCAATATTATAGCAGGCTCAAAATATTATAAACAGGGTGTTAAACTATAAAATCGATTAAAATTTTTATACCAGTATAGTCAGTAGATGAATACAAAAAACAATTTTGGGCGATTTTTGACATTTCTTAGATTTTTTTAAATATGGTGATTTTCCCCAAAAAATTTTTTTTTAACTAAAATTCTTATATTTCTATTATTCTTACAAGCAACAGTATTTCTTTCCTCTGCCGTATTTTTAGACATGCCTTTAGCTAAGTAAATGCCGGAAGGGTTATTTTAGATGATACAGGTTGTCCAAAAAATGTTCGTTTCTCGGTAATACAATAAATATATGTTTTTCTTTAACGTTTAGTAACTTTTCGTTTATCTGCAAACTGTCACAAATTAAAACATTTTGCCTTCACTGGAGTATACTCTATTCAGTGTCTCTAAACGGTTTTTTAGTTTTGTTTGTCGCCTCACTACTGCTTCAGTTACAGCCTGACACAATTTAAGCGTGTTTGCACAATAGTTTTTTGCTTTTTTTTAGTTTTTCTAGAATTTTAGGCTTAGTTGAAATAACAGATGAAAATAATTTTCTCTTCCTCATTATAAATTTTTTCTCCTCTACAAATTGGTGAAGTTAGTTTTTCGATCCGACGTTTCGGATCTTTTTTAATTTAAACACGGACCTGGATTTTTTATTTGACTATTCGATTGCTTTTAGAACCTTAAATTAAATAATGACAAAAATGTCATATCATACTATTTCAATTTTTCGATAAAATCGGTATTATTTGAAGAATTACCAAAAAACGCAATCTAGTGAGCACGAGTAGAATTATTACGCTACAATCAATCAAAAATAGCGCTTTTTTCTGACATCAAGCTCAATGTCATCGGTTCGTCCAAAGCAGAGATATAAAGGTTTGAAAGACAAAAAAATGACCTTCCCCCACAACTTTATTACTGAAAATAGAAAAGATTTAAGAAAGGAAAAATTTGCATAATTACTTAAAGAATACAATGACTATATTTTCGCCAAACCTTAATTGGGAAAATTCAAGAGAAAATCGGCATTTTCCATTTTTGAGTTGCTGTTACGCTCCTACCGGCCGGTTTTCGAACTTGAAAATAATTTTCAGCGATTTTCCTTGGACGATTTACCTATAAATGAAGCAATAGTGAGGCGACAATTTTTTCCCTTAAGCTCTATTATTGACGGTTCCACAGGTACAGCCGCTTACCTCGCTTATTTGCCCACCCTGCACAATACCTAGAAACTGCATTGTTTTCTGCTCGGTTTCTGTTATTAATCAAGTCATCGCTGGAAACAAATGCCTAATGCATCTATTGACATGAAGCTAAAATGCATTTCCTCTGTCAAAATATCAGTTAATAATGCCTAAATTAAATTTAAATGAAAGAAGAAACATGAGGTCGCCAATATTTATAGTGTTAGCCAAAAAATGATAAGTAGAATAAAAAGTCGATATAATGTCGACGGGAACGTAAACCTCCGCTACCATGGTGGACGTCGAAAGAAAATTGGACAGCGGGGGGAACGAATTTTGATTAGAGACGTTCGTAGGAACAGGACAGTAAGTGCAAAAATATTAAATGCTACTTTTAGGACACAAACAGGAGTTGCAGTATCTAATCGAACAATTACGAGAACGCTTAATCGTAATAATTTAAGGTCTGTATTCTCTATTGCATAATTATTATTTTCTTCGTTTCGATGTTGTTAATCATTACAATAAACATTTTGTGGGAATTTTTAGAACAGTGTTTGTTTTTTATTTTAGGGCCAGACGTCGTGCAAAATGTCCAAGAATACTCTCTCGGCATCGAACAGCTCGACTGGAATAGGCACAAAATCGTATTGGCTGGAGGGAACAGTGGAAAAACTGCCTTTTTGTAGACGAAACCGGGATAAATTTAATTTATTCAGATGGCAGAGTTTTAGTTTGGAGGGAACCTAACTCGAGATATGCAGAACAAAATATGGCAGCACAGGCAGCATTTGGTGTAGGAGGCGTTACTTTTTGGGCTGGCGTAATGTGGAATGGAAGAACGTTAAAGAAAAACGTATTTCCATTATATTATCGAGAAATAAACATTTTTTGGACAACCTGTATCATCTAAAATAACCCTTTCGGCATTTACTTAGTTAAAGGCATGTGCAAAAATACGGCAGAGGAAAGAAATACTGTTGCTTGTGTAATAGTATTAAAAATATAACAATTTTAGTTAAAACATTTTTTTTTTGGAAAATCATATTTAAAAAAATATAGGAACTGTCAAAAATCGCCCAAAATTGTCTTTTTGTATTCATCCACTGAGTATCCTAGTATACAAATTTTAATCGATTTTATGTTTTTTAAATTCTCGGTAGAAATGAAATTTCGAATTTTTGCAAGGGTAATATTTAACACCCTGTATATAATATTTTGAGCCTCCTATATTATTGACACAAAAACATGTTATTCAAAATCATATTGTCTAAAATAAATTGAAAACCGCATCTCGATATCTCCATTTGTTTTGCAAATACAAGTCTTCGAAATTGTCTTGGACAAACCTATTGTCCAGCAGCGTATTTAAACATTTTATAGTCCGCCATTTGGTTATGCGATATAAAATTCTCACTAAAAATTTACCAGTTTATCCCTGTTCAGCACATGATGTTTGTGCAAAATTTCAACTCAATTGGATAAGTAGACTGATGGAAATGGCAGAAAATATTTTTTGGGGTCCACGGAGCCTAAAACGCAAAGATCTGTAAAAATCCCGGAGGGTGATATTTTCACGATTACAATACTCCACTCTTATGAGGTATGTAAAATTAAGCTATCTTTCATTCTCTTAATAAGTGGACCTATATATTACGAGGGAACTTCCGGTTAAAGTCTTTTGCAGATCGGTTTTACCCAATTACTCGGAATTTCTCTCTTAATGAAGATAACATAATTTGTATTTGTAGTGTATATATTTCTAAATAACTACGTGCCGGACTAAACTAAGTTTGCTTTACTTTCCTAGAGAATAAGGAAGTATTCATAACAAAAAGAAAAGTGCAGGAGTCAGAACCATAACAATAGTTAAAACATTTTTTCATTTTGTGATTTTTTACATGATTTTTTTGTTCGTCAAACTAAAAGTAATAAGAGAAAATACTATTAATTATACCCTCAAAATCTATTTTCAATTACTGACACCATATATATTTTAGGATTAGTCTTATTGATATGACAAAATTCAGTGGCACTGAGAGGCAAAGAAATAAATAGTTTAAACCCTCTCTTGATCATGTATCATAAAAAAAATTGAAGAAAATAGGTTTAAACATTTTTGACATTGAATTTGCATTTTGTGACTTTTTGTTTGATTCCATTAGAATGATAAATCGTTTTATGATTTTTAACTTGTAAATCAGTCAAACCAACTTCCTATAAAAATATAATGTTTCTCGATATACAGGGAGTAATGTAATGTGAGAGACTCAAAAAAAATATATAAATAAAATATTTTTGGGTTTTCTTGATGCATACTTTAAACACAACTCCAATCGTACAGGCTGCATGACAAAGTAGTAGCCAACCAAACTTTTCTTTTTTAAATGAGACGCCCTGTATATTTTTAGGAATTTCGATAGGGCTTGATAAGCTGAATTCAACGATATAAGGGTTGATGGTTTATCAAAAACGGTTCTCTCAGAAATGATTAAAAGCTTTCTCATGATACCTGCATGCTGATGATGAGATTAGTAATTATTCCCCGGTCTATTATGATAGGTCATTTTTAACGAAACCTATTAACTATAACACTCTCCGAATTTTAAAAGCATGTCCACATATTCGTTGTATGTACTTTTTTTTTCTTCTTAGACACACAAAATAAAATCTTCTTTCACGATGATTTTGACGCTTTGACAAAGGTAAATTGTAACAGGTTTCATTAAAAATGACTTATCGTAATTGGCAGGTGAATATTATGAGAAAGTTTTTAATTATTTCTGAGAGAGTCGTTCATGATAAACCCATCAAACCCTATTTCGTTGAGTTCAACAAGCGCTATCGAAAACCGTAAAAATATACAGGGTGTCCCATATAAAAAACAAAAGCTACGACTTTGTGATGCACCCTGTATGATTGAGGTTGTGTTTAAATTAAGCATCAAGAAAACCCAAAAATATTTTCCTTATGGTGGGACACCCTGCATTTATTATTACTTTTTTAGCACGTACTCATATTTTCGTCAGATAATATCAAATATTCATTGATGTAAAATTAACATGGTCTTTAAGAAAGTTTGACATTATTTAATAATCATATAGATAAATAAATTTATTGTAAGTATATATTTCTAAACTATCTTCTCCAAAGTTATTTCTTTATAATCATATCTAACCACCACAAAATGTATTACTATAATAAACGGATCGGACACGTAATACCCGGCAACAGCGATTAAATTAGGGCCATAAAAGGAAGGGAAATCGTCATTAAGTCACGCAAAATCACGAGATTTGTCATTGTTTATTTCTGTTGTGACCCAAAACGGTTCAAATTTCAATTTCTTTTTACGTGACTGACATGCGGGAACGATTGACGCGCTGGGTACCACGAACATCAAGATCATTACCATTTGGTGATGGTTACGAATATGTTATTTGGTTCCTTGATGAGTTAATTGCTCGCCTAATTTCTCAGCTTAAGTTCAATTTGAAAAATGCGGCGCCTTGTTACATTCCTATGTGACTAAATCCGAATGTTTTATTAAATATACTGATAAATTGATATGAGTAATTAAAAATTTGTATACATGCATATTTTAATCAGAAACTTTTACACTACATATCTTTAAGAACTCGAGGAAGTCATGTGTGTCAGTATGTATGCATCCATGAGACATCAAAAGATTTTGTGTTTTACGAGTGAGTTCTTAGCTAGGTTTGCCAAAAAAAATCGAAATGGTGGAAATAGTACACCATTTTGTTCAACATAAACATATAAATATATTTCCACGCGGTATGTATATATATATATATATATATATATATATATATATATATATATATATATATATATATATATATATATATATTATATATATATATATATATATATATATATATATATATATATATATATATATATATATATATATATATATATATATATATATATATAAATATATATATATATATATATATATATATATATATATATATATATATATATATATATATATATATATATATATATATATATATATATATATATATATATATATGATAGTATGTTTTCATTGGAACATGTTCTGCATCACAGCAGACACAATGATCCATTCTAGTGAAACGACGATCGCGATTTCGCTCTTATTAGAGCTCATCAGGCCGCCATCGACTAGAGAGCCCCGTGTAGGACAGAGGCACAAAAACAACTACTCCGCTGGCTATATATATATATATATATATATATATATATATATATATATATATATATATATATATATATATATATATATATATATATATATATATATATATATATATATATATATACACACACATATATATATATATATATATATATATAATACATACAAAAACAAAATTAATTAAACCGATAAAAATTTTGCTATTTTTTCTTCACTTTTAAAACATGAAATTTTTTATCGAATTTTGTGTCAAAATGGTATAACTTACAACCATAAGACTTTCACTACTTTTTATCTTCTATCTATTTTGTTTTCAAACAGCGATACCTATGGGATTTAAAAACATTTGAATTTTGACAAGTAACTTATTTATTACCTGTGAATTTGGCAGATATTACCTGTGAGATTTGGAAATGTTTGTAAATTTTCGTGCTTTATTTCGTGATTTGTTTTGTATAAATCTTGTTTATTTTCAAAAATAAAGTGATGGGGGAATGTCAAACATTTTTGCTTTTAAATGTAAATGTCTCTGTTTTGGATAAACCGTTTTTATTCAAGTTGGTATCGAAAAAAGGGTCTTTTTTGGTCTATTTGTGGAGTCATAAACTGTACCGTAATAACTTTGTTAGTGTTAACTTTGTAGATGGCGTTGTTTCTGAATTCTCCAAATCAAAAAAAAATAATTGGTACGATATGACATTTATATAAAAATTTGTTTGGTAGTTATAAGGGCATTGAATAGTGAAATAAAAATCCAGGTCCACATTTAAATTAAAAAAGTTGATGACGGTGTCTCGAATCCGAAAATGTGGCAATGGCAAGAGGAAATTATTTTTTCATCTATCAATTCAATAAATTTTAAAATTTTAGAAAAACCAGTTTTATTGGGAACTTTAGTAATCTTGCATGTAGCAATAAACTAACAACAAATATATTTAAAACTACTAAAAACTATTTTCACAAATGCACAAAATGCCGGCCGTCATTGTCAATACAAAGTTGCAATCTTTGCTGGTCGATTGCACTGCAGTCTCCACTTCTGATATAGAGATACTTCTTTGAATGGCATTCCTGATACCGTCCACCATGTCCACCAGTTTTTTGTAGTAAGTGGAATCGCATATACTAAATCTTTTTACCTTAAGTAGTTTTTAGTAACTTTAAATATATTTGTTGTTAGTTGTTAATTCATTTCGTCGTTTTTTTTATTGTTTCACAGAAGCAAGGTAGATCTCAGTTTAATCTTTTTGCCCTAACCGAGTCTTGTCCTGCCTCGCCCTACATTTAGTTATTTTATTGCAAAGCCTATGTGATTATAAAACTCAGCCTTAGTATTTTTTGTTCCTTTGTTAAGTTTTCTTCTTTACAGTTATGCGAGGTTAGTTTAGTTTTTAATGAAGCCTTGTTTTTCCAGTTTTTTCGTTTTCCTAAAATTTTAAAATTAATTGAAATGAGACTTGAAAATAATTTCTATTTTATCATTGTCACTTTTTCTCCTGCACAAAACGGCAAGATTGATCTTCCAATCCGACGTGTCGGATTCCAGAGACCATTATCAAATTTCTTAATTTAAATATGGCCCTGAATTTTTTATTTTATTATTCAATGCCCTTTATAACTAATAAAAAAGTTGTGATGTAAAAATCATAGGGAACCATTGGATTTTTTTGCGAAAATCAGCATTATTTGGAAAATTCCGAAACAACGCCATCTAGTAAACACTATTCCACGAATAGAACAAAAAAAGCAGTTTTTTCGACACCAAGTTGAATAAAATCGTACATTTGAAAGTTAAAATGTTTGACCTTCCCCCACCACTTTATTTTCGAAAATAGATAAAAATGTTTTCATCATACCTCGATTATGAAAATTTAAGACAAAATTGGCATTTACACTTTTCTGTTGCTGTTACGATCCCTAACGGGCAACTTTTGAATTTGAAAATATTTTTTCCTTAAGTTCTGTCATTAACGGTTCCCGAGCTACAGCCGACGTCCTCTATTATTAGACCACCCTATACATACTCAGCAAAATGTTTAACAGAACGTCTACAGTCAGCACCGTTTTAGCGCTGTCATAAAAAATACAGTTATTTGACTTAATTTTAACCGGACAAAAAATATGAGGGCGAGTTAAAATTTTTAAACCTTTGCATGATACTTATAACACCTTGTATCATAATTCGTGACAGTAATAATACAAATCCTGTTAGGGGCGGGCTTAAGTAATACTAACGTAATAAACAGCATTCAATTTATTTTATCCAAACCAGAGTTATTCGGTTTTAAAATAATAGCAAAATTTTAATTTTTGCCAGTGGTTTATTTATGTATTAAATATCCATGCCTACTCCCTTTTTGGCCCGACTGTGGATGCTATTAAAGTAGGTAAAATTAACGGACTGTTTATTTGTACGTATATTTGTTCGTTGTCGCCCGTTAAGTACTGTCAATTTATTTTTATCATTAATTTTTAGTGATAAAAGTAAGTAAATTTTTTATATTCATTTAGTAAATTATATCCCACACATAGTGTGCCGAACTTTATTATTCTATAGCAATGTATATGACAAATTTTTTAGCTCTAATTTGTTACTTTAGGATTGAACATATGCCAAAAAATGCAAAAAAAAATGCCAAATTAATCAAACGGCTTTTCAAAATCTACCTAAACTTGAGGTTTAAGCGCAATTTTTTCAAATTTATTAGATTATAAATAGGTGCATACACAAAATTTGACTACAGAGTTCTCAGTTTGTACGTGCTTTTATGTTTTTAAATGAAATTGAAATACATTGATTACATATTGAACTTCAATATTAAACCGATTACAATACAGAAAACAAGACAATTTTGAGCCCCATCAACAACCAGATACAATCTTTTTAGAGAATTGTAGTAGAAAGTAAGTTAAAATAATATATCTTTAAGTAAATTAAAAGTTTCTGCTAAAAGCAAATTTAAATAGTAACTATTGCAAAATTTACAGTCTAAAACAATTAGCAGGAATATCACATTTAACTCGTTAGAATATTTTAGCAACCTTGTATCATAACAATACAGTCTTAATAAAAAAAATCCTCTATTAGCAAATTCAATGTCATTGTCAATATATATAATCTGCCCACCATTATTCTATAAAAATATGCAAATTTTTGCGATAATCTCATTACTTTAATTTCGCGGTCACATTTATTCTGAATACTTTTTACTCGAAAGTAAATGTAGTAATCAAATCGTAAATGTGACATAATCAATTTGGTTTTATGACTGCCTAAGGTGGGCGAACTTATTTATACCAAACAGTGAAATCGACACGAAGGTTGTTTCTACATTACTTCTCCTACGTATAAAGTGCCCTTAAGTTGAAACAGATTTTACCACCAATTACACGGGTACACACACATCATTCATTCCAAAATAAATTCCTCTAGACCGTCCTGATGCCAAACAGTATTATGTTGTTGAATTTTATTTTATTTTTATTTAACATCAGCTTTGTTTTATACATCCCATTTATAAAAAAACACAACTTTGGACCATATCTAAATATGATTGGTCATAGCACGCCATTGCATAAAAAAAAACTATTAAAGCCAGTTACTAGTTAGCTGTCTTTGTGATAAGCTTTAAAATATCCGATAAGAGGGAGGGAGGGGGGTTAAAAAACTTAGTATTTTCAATTTTACCCTGTATTAGAGAAATAAAGTGGGTTGTGAAAGTTTTGATTAAAGCATCGTATGTTTTGCGAAAAAAAGTAGTACAGTATCATAAAAACGCCAACTCTCCATTTTTTCTAATAATAGAAATAAAATAATCAAAAACTGTACAGCTTGCACATATAAAATCTGCTTAGTTTTTGAACCGCGGTTGTCAAGACATGAAAGAGAACTTTCTCTTTTTCCTTTCTGGGTAAGAAAATTAAGAGTATTAAAATAAGAAAATATTGTAATTGCGGTAAATTATGCTAGTGGTATATACCGATTATGATATAAAGAAAGATTATCCCTACACCTATTTATTTTTTCATTTTGATGGACACAATTGCAAAAACGAAGTCTGTATCATAAGATTACATATAAAGCTGCCTTTATTTTAACGTCTTGTCTACTAGCTAGATTTCGAAAATATTCCCTGTGGTGTGGAAAATCAAAAATGATATCAAAATCAATTTTTATTTTCTACAACGTCATTTCAAAAACAAAATAATAAACACTAATAGGCGTTACCTTGGTGACAAATAGCCATTCCTTTGGTGCCCAAATAAATAAACTTAAAAATTATACAAATTTTTAAAATATCATTTTTTATCACCTAGTCTTTGTAACTTTACTTTTTTTTCAGATTGTTTAAATAAATTTTCAAATGGCATCCAAATTTGAATTAACAAAATATATATGTCTTTTTGTACATGACTGTTTCTGCAGCTTCAAATACCAGGTAATAATTTACTAAGATATTACTCCCATTCGCCATTTGAAAAGAATACAATTTTAAAACACATTTCGTTGATGCTTGCATTCAATCTGTTGTTACAATGTTCAATACCTCTGTTTGATAACCAGATTAGTAGAATTAAATTTTAACTTGACAACAATGATTTATTTCCCTTCCTCTTGTTTTTGTAATTCAGCTTAATTTGAAAAAAATTTTATAAACAGAAACTCTCTTGCATACATATTTTACTTTGACTGAAATTAAATAATGTATTATTTTTCAAACTTGGTTGAGTCCAGCTCTATTCTATAAATCATGCCAACCTCGGATTTGTATCAATACTTTACTAGTCTATCTACGTCATACTTCATCAGGACGCCATATTGGATATTTACCAAAATATTACCGGATCGTCCGCATAAGACCTTTATACAATACAAAAATTGAAGTCCATCGGGTAAGTAGTTTTTAGCTATGCCCTAATTTGGCGGGCAGACAGACCGACAGAATTGAAAAAACATGTTCTATGTAAAATCTTGGGGGGGATCTTTTTACACGAGAACAATCATTTTATTTGGCCTCCATTTGGTTCCACCATCTTCAATTCCAACCACAATTTTACCAGTTCATGCATAATTCTTGCACAAAATTTGAAATCAATCTAATAAGTAGTTTTTTGATATCGATTTATAAAATATTTTATTAAACCGCCATTTTATTTCGTCGTTTTGGATTCGCATCAAAATTTTACCAGTTAATTTCTACGTAATTCTTGATTTTTGTGCAAAATTTCAAGTAAATTAGGTAAGTAGTTCTTTAGTAATATTTTTTCATATTTTACCAAGCCGCCATTTTGTTCCGCCATATTGGATTTTTACCAAAATGTAGCCATTTCATCTCTTCGTTTTTGACCTAAATTTGAAGCCAATTGGGTAAGTAGTTTTTGAGCTATGCCGCATATAGACAGACCGACGAAATTGAGCAAGCATGTTCTTTGGCATTTAGGGATCCTTTTTACGAGGGAAGTAAAAATACAGTTTTTTATTGTCAATTTTAAATTGGTTGATTGACTAAAACTCTTTCCTTGTTCTGATCGAATTTTTTTGGCTAAAAACTTTCTTACCTAAATAGAGTTATTTTAATATTATTCCAATTTTTTTAAAAATTTCGTAGTATCAACTTCACAAAATTAACTTTTCCTATGTCAAACCTTTGTCAATTATCATTTGCTATATATAACGTTTTACAATATTAACATAATGCTGGACTAGAGCGTCAGGTTAAAAACTAAACTCCTTTTTGTGGTTTTTCAATGTGATGAAGTATTGTGACGTAACATACATTTTTAAATGTTTCTGTTGTTATTCCTATTCATGTATGGTCCCTTTTTTGAATGTTGACTGTGGTTCCCTGACGAGTAAAGTTGTTCTACAACAGTCGATCATTTCCTTTCTTCCTAATTCTTTTTTGTAATGTCCAAATATAGATTATTTTTGTCAGCCCACATTGTGTATATCACCTCTCATATATTTTCTAAGTTATTAGTATTTTCCACATCCAGGTTTTGTGGATTAAATATTTTCACCATTCAGTGTTTTTTGTAGACTGTGGTTCCTTGATAAATAAAGTTGTTCTAGAACAGTCGATCATTTCCTTTCTTCCTAATTTTCTTTTTATAATGTCCAAATATAGATTATTTTTGTGAGCCCACATTGGGTATATCACCTCTCATACATTTTCTAGGTTATTAGTATTTTCCACATCCAGGCTTTGTAGATTCAATATATTTACCATTCAGTGTTTTGTGAGGCCACGGTAACCACATTTTAAAATCTTAAAGTAAACCACTTTAATATTCTGTTTAAACTAATTAAAAATGATGACATAAAACCACATTGAGTGATGAACAACAAACAGTTGAAAAAATAGTAATGCGGCACTTAACTTTTAAGTCAGTCCACTTTAATTTAAAATGGACTATACCTATTTGTCTTTTTTGGGAACACTATTTATTAAAGAAAAAATCGGTAAATTTCCTTTACCCGGAACTTCCTCCGTTATGATTATTTCCATTTTTTAGGAATATGATGAAGTGTGACAGAATTTACTTCGGTACATAGTCACAGTCTATATGTGTTACATAATATATTGTGCTTTCAAATATTTTAATAGGCGCCATTTTGTTCCAACATGTTGGATTCCTATCAATATTTTACCAGATTCTTTCTTCATGTGTCACACTTGATTTTGGGCATAATTTAAAATAAATTGAATATCATCATCTCGAATTCGTACCAGTTTATCTCATTTTCATATTTAATTTCATTAATTTAAAGTCAGTTGAATAAGATTGTTTTACGTTAATTTAAAAAAAATTATTTAGCTGCTATTTTGTTTCCTCACAACTCTACCAGTTTATCTCTATATCAGACTTAATGCTTGCACAAAAATTGAAATTAATTTAAGTAATAGTCTTTATTGGATAATTTTTTAAATATTTTATTAGGCCGCCATTTTGTTTTGCTATCTTGGATTCATACTAAAATGTTACCAGTGAATTCCTATGTTCCTAAAAATTCCTAAAACATGAAGATGCACTTACTGAGAGGGTGATTTTTTCACGATTACAAACATTTTATTTGGCCGCCATTTTGCTCCGTTATTCATCACATTTTCACTAGGCCGCTGTTTTGTTTCGCCATACTGGATTTTTACCAAAATGTCTCCAGGTCACCCCCATATGACCTTTAATTTTTGACCATAATTTGAAGTCATTCAGGTAAGTAGTTTTTAGCTATGCGGCGAACAGACAGACCGACGGAAACATGTTTTTCGGCAACCAGGGACTATATATAGTAATATATATATAATAATATATAATATATATAATAATATATATAATATATATAGTTAGCACTTTTGCAATTTAATTATAAATGTACGCGGCAGTAGAAAGGAATTTTCACAATTAAAAAGTTAATACACGATTATTAAAAAAAAAACAAATACACAAACACTGTCAATATAAAACATAAAAAAAGTTTCTAGACATGACAGGCAATTTGTTAAACAATCTTGTAGCCAAAAAATCAGGAGACTTTTCGAATTTTATTAACTTAAGTTGTTTTACAGTTAACAATGAAGCATTTCAAAACTATAACTTTAAAACAGTCCAGCCAATTAATTCCAAATGTGCTTAAAAATTAGCTCCCTACAAAACGAAAATATTGTTCTATTTCTGACGATTCTAAGAATCGGCGAAACCCATCATTGAATTTACTTTATCGTACTTTCGCATACAAAAGTAGTTTGTTTCCTTATATAGGGTACTCAAACAAAAATAAAATGTTTAAAACAATTAACTTGTTATTGCAAAACAGTGTAAAAATTACCAAGAAAAACACACGACACAACCTTGTAGAAAAACGTAGATTCTCAAAGCAAATTCAATGTCATTGTCCGTATTGATAATCTACCCACAACTTAATCATTATAAAAATATGTTAATTTTTGCTACAATTTCTTTGTTTAAATTTGGCGGTCACACACCTAATCCGAACACTAATTACTGCTAAGAAAATGGAGTAATCAGTTCGCAAATATGACATAATCAATTTCGTTTAATAACAAATGACTGTTAAACGTAGGCGAAATTATTTATACCCGACTGTGAGTGGGCTACGTTTCAAAATTCCTGCCACCAAATATGGTCAAGAGTCGACTGGCATTGCAAGACTCTTGATCGTGCCTTGTGTAATATATATGCAATTGTAATAAATAGTCCAGTCATCGAAGGGCTAAACCTAGTGATGGAAAATGATCGGTAATCTGATTGTTTTGATACACTCAACTTCGACGTCGTTCATTAGCTTGCAAACCTAGGTGGAAAAAAAGGTGTCGAATTTATGAATTTTTGAATATTTTTATGCATTATTTTAATTATTTTAATCAGGCCTTTCCAAAAAAAGCAAAAAATATATAGATAAATATAACAAAAAAATATGGTTCAACCAGGACATCATTGAGTTATCTACGAGGTAAAAAATTTATACTGGCTCAAAACTCATTCTACTGATGATTAAATTAAAATCAGATATAAAAATAAGTTGGCAGAATATAAAAATCTATTTTCAGACAACAAAAGTAAATATTAGAATTTTGGAATCACGTAATACAACTAAAAGTGTAAGGAGCATTTTAAAACAGGTGTTAGGGAAGAAAAACGAACAAGCAAATACCTACGAAATAAATTGTGATGGTGAAATAGTCACTGACATTGACAATATCTGTAATATGTTTAATGTTTGTTTTAGTCAAAGTCCTCTTTTGGGGGATGGGATCCATTTGGGAGACCATCATGGGTCTAAGTCTATAAATGGGAATTCTTTTTTTCTCACTCCTGTGGATGACCGCGAAATAACTAATATAATAAACCAAATTTCCTCTAAGAACTCAGCAGGTTTGTATGAGGTCCCATGCAATGTTTTAAAAAATATATCTCACCTATTATATAACCTCTTAAGTAAGAAAAGCAAAGTTATACCCCTGCACAAAAAAGGATCCCGGTCTGACTTGGAGAATTACAGACCTATGGCCATTCCTTCGGTTTTTTCAAAAATATTTAAAAAAGCATTCTATTTGAGGCTGCTTCCTTTTCTCCATAAAATATCATTTTTTAATTCCCCCCAACATGGATTTCTTCAGAATAAATCCACCCAGACAGCTCTTGATAGCCATATAATGTCTGTAATGGAGTCTCTGGACTCTGGGAAGACTACCTTGGGAATTTATTTTGATCTTAGCAAAGCCTTCAATTTAATGAATCATGAAATTTTGTTTCATAAACTGGAGAAAGCAGGTATCAGGGAACAAGTTTACAACGGTTTAAATCGTTCCTACAGGATCGCACACAAGCTGTGCAAATAAAGGGTATAAATAATCATATAATAAGTCACACTTATCAGTTAAATTTTATTGATACTACCACAGGGGCTCCACAGGGATCTCTTCTCTCGCCACTTTTATTCCTGGTTTTCTGCAATGATTTAGGTTTGGGCGGGACAAATGTGTCTGTGGTGCAGTTTGCGTATGACACTTCAGTTGTAGTATCCAGCAAGGATAACAGTCTTGCATATAAAACAGCAAACCATGCTGCAGAAAGCATGCACAATTGGTGTGAGCAAAACCTTCTTCTGCTTAATGCTTCAAAAACAAATTTTGTAGAATTTAAAAATAGAAACAACGTAACTACTGATCAGCAACCTTTAATACAAGTTAAAGAAAAAATAATAAAAAAGGTTCGAACTTTAAAATTTCTTGGCCTCAATCTCGATGAAAGATTAAATTGCCACTATCACGGTGAAGTTCTATGTAAAAAAATTTCATCTGCAAATTATGCCATTTATAACCTGAGGGATTTAGTTAGTGAACACTCTCTAACTTTATTTTATTATGCATATGTGCACGCCTCTATGTTGTATGGGATCATCTTCTGAGGCACTCATTTGCAAACTGCATCTCGAGTATTTGTACTGCAGAAAAGAGTAATAAGAGCAATTTGTAATGCAGATTATCTCGAGTATTTGTATCTTGACAGCTGCGCACCACTTTTTCATAGGTTAAGAATAATGACTGTATATTCTGTTTATTTATATAGTATTTGTTGCTTTGTTTATAAAAATAAAGATCAATTTAAAGGTAACAATTCTGTAGGAAATAGTGGCACTGTAAGAAGGAAGGGACATTATCTCAATACCCCAAGACACTTGACTACGCTCTACGAGAGCGGACCCTATTATATGGGAATTAAAGTATTCAATTTGCTTCCAGAATCTATCAAGTTCGTCAGACCGTACACCAGGTTTAAAAAAGAAATAAAACTATTTTTTAAAACACATCCATTTTATTCAATAGATGATTATTTTAAACATCAAAATCCCAAGCATATAAATTATAATAATCAGTGGCTCTATTGCCAAAAATGAAAGTATGTATATGTGTATGTATGTATGTATGTTATGTGAGCGTGTATATATATATGAATGTATTTTTCTCTTGCTTTATTTATATATTTTTTATAATAGATATTTAATTTGTCCTAATTTTACTAATTACTTTTTTTTGTTAACTTATATAAATATATACTATTCTTTGACGACCCAATGTTCTTGTAACCTTTTAACTTGAATGGCAATAAAATATTTGAATTTGAATTTGAATTTGAAGTATTGAAAATACTATTGGGTTCACTTTTACGCAAGCTTAACACTACCTAACCTGGACACTGCGATAATATGTTCAGTAAAATAATACGTATAGATTATGAGTGCGGATTGCCCATGCATAGATGAAGAAATATTATATAGAAATAAAATAGTCCATTGTTTTGTGTATGTATTTGTGTAACAAAATTCTGAGTCTTATATTAAAATAAGGTAAATATGGATTGCCAATGCATAGAGCAACAAATTTTAGTAAAAACAAAATAGTCCATGGTTTTGTGTATGAGTACAATAAAATTTCGGGTCTTATTAGAATAAGGCAGCCATCAATAAATACGAACGGAAATGCACGAAATTATGATTGCAGCCGATTTCAAAACTAATTTTTTCTTGTATGTATTTTGTGTTTGAACCGATTTTTTTAATTAATTTAATTTTAACTTACCCAACCGTCCTAGCTTTTCGATTCACATTTTATTATGTAACTTATCAATGCGAAAGAAATTATTAATAGGTAGGGATTTATGTCACAACACGACAGTAAAGAATTTTCAAGTAATAATAAATAAATTTAAATATTAAGTTTTAAGTCCGTATGCTAAGGAATTGCTCACACGTATGTATATTAATCTATTATCTAAATGTAAATGGAATCAGAATTTAATCACATACAATGTTTTTTGTAAAACATTGGCACAGAGAGAAGGCCGACAAATTAAGAAGAAATATAGGGAGGTCTATCATTTTTGACATAATTACAATAGTCACATTTAACCCATCTTTATTAATAATATTAAAATACTATAAATGTCACAACCTCTGACGGAACAAAATTTTAAAAAATTGAGAATGAAACGATTTTTATCTTTTAATATATCGGGTGTTTTATACGGTTAAAACCATTTAATTTCAGGCCCTCTCTCCTGAAATGTCTTCCATTTTCCATTCAAATGTGAAATATAAAAAAGATGCCCTTTGTATCGGAAATTAAAATGAAAAAAATGGGACATGCAATGTATACCTATAGAAGAAAAATTTTAATAAAAACAAATATTTGAGCGAGGGTGATTAGTGATTACCATTGTTGTGTGTACATTTGAAATATTTAACAACTTTTTTTGTTGACAAAGGAAAGTTAGATATATTAGATTTAAGCCGATTTTTACAATAAAAACTACATTTTTAAAATTTAACAGAATTTATTTAGTAGTAAAATAGGCTATTATATTCCGTCTTTTAAAATTAATAAAAAAGTGTCGTTTTGGGTATAATAAATTTAAATTTATCAAGAGCTTTCGGTCAAACTAAACCATTATCAGGACTGACACTGTAAGTGACAAAATAAAAAATAATAAGTAAAAACAATTAAAAATTTAAAAACTGGTATGCAGACTAATATACGACCTTTCACAAAAGTATGTATTACTGTGAAAATATAGTAATATTATTTTATTATTTGAGTTTTGTAGAATTGTGTAGTTTTTTATGGTGGTTATGGGCCTATTAGGTAGATAATTTAGGCTGTTGCGTTGAACCGAAAATATTAACTATTAAGTTGAAGTGCTGGCGTGACATTTTTTTTTCAACAAATGAAAAAAATAGGTTTAACATAAAGAATTAACCTGTGTGTTAATAAGTGCATTAGGGCTCTTCTGAGAATTTTTATTTGTTTCTAAATCCTCATAAGGGTTAAGTTTTAAACCTCTTGAGTTGATGTTGTTGAAAATTTTGCTGTTTTTTGAAGGCGAAAAACTGGTGTTTATTAAACTTAAAACTTTAAGTTTATTAAACTTAAAACTTGAAAACCAACGGCAGGAGTGTATGGTCTATTGAGGTGTTTTTTACTTCTGACTTCTAGGTCTACAAGTCATGACATATATGAGGCATCACAAGAATTAAAGCTAAGTTTATAAACTCTACTTTTTTTGGTGGTCTTTGTTATTGACTAAAATCGTAGTTGTTTTAAAGACGACCTTGGCTGTATCGCTGCAGCCATTTAAGATGGTAGCCATCTTTTCGGAGCATAATCCTAGATAAGGAGATGACAAATATTTATTGGGTTTTTTTAAAGGTTCAGTGGGAAAAGCTTGGTGTTTCAGTTTTTTTAAATTGATTTTATTAACTATTTTATCTACGAGATAAGGACTGTATCCGTTATTAATTGCGATTTTTAATAAGTTCTAATTTTGCTCGTCGATGCTCAGTTGAAAGAGGGAGTGTCAAAGATGTATAACTATAACTATAAAATGAAGACAATTTAAACAAAAAAATTATTTGAGTTTTCATAAATGATAAACAGTATGTGTAGGTTTTCTGTATACTTAAAAATCCATTCTGCTAGGAAGCTTGGTAATTTTGACATACAAAAAAATGTATTGAATTATTGGACTCTAAATCGATGGTAAATTTTATGTTGGGATGTATGTACAGTGTCACCAGTGGTAAAGTCCGCAACATGTGGGAATTTTTTTTATTTTCACATTTAGGTAAAATTTGACTACTACATAGGTTTTTTTACAGGTTTTATTATTTTTTTTTATATAATATGAAATATAAGCAATTCGTTAAATATTACAATATTTTAATACCCAAGCTTAAGTTTCTAGATTGCCACGGTTTTTTGTATAGATTTTAATAATATGTTTTTTTAAATATAGAGAGAGAGAAACGAGCTTTCAATAAATGCATTTTTTTACATATCAAAGGCAAAATTCTCGTAAACTATTGCCTCTATCAAATAAAACTGTTTTTCATTTTTGTTTATCTTTACTATCTTTATTGAATTTGGAAAAGAAAATTGCTCTAAGATGTTCTATAAAAAACATCCGAGTTCTTTGTTAATAATGTCTTTTCATTAAAATTATCACTTAATTTCTTGGAGCAATTTACTTACCGAAATTCAATAAATATGAAAAAAAAAATAAAAATTGTAAAATAGTATTTTTTGATAAAGGTAATGGTTTACAAGAATTTTGTGTTTGAAATGTAAATAAGGCATTGTTGTTAAAATTTGACAGGAGGGATTCTTGATGATACTGAATAAGAACCTAAGATCAAAATTCCCATAAAAAACCGCTAATTCAAAACTTTCACGCGAATGAGCGATGTTAAAATTGAGTGTGTCAAAATAATCAGATTTTAAATCTGTACAAAGCATCAGAATTTTAAACTAATCTGGTAAATAATTTCTGAGATAGGTTTATTTCTGTTTTCTTCAATTAAGTAATAAGAATTGGAGGACTAGATAAATTTATTAAAAGCAGTAATAAATTCAAAATAGTCAAAATTAATTGACGAATAGCAGTAAACACTATTGCTAATATGCTAATTAACTATGACAAAATACATTTGTTTCGTTTAAGACAACTATGGTATTTTAATTGTAATTTTACTTCCATCATAGAAGGGAAGTATTGTAATCGTGAAAAAATTACCTTCCGAGATTTTTTCAGGATCCCTAAATGACGAAAAACATGTTTCCGATTCCGACTGTCTGTCTGTCTGTCTGTCGGTCTGTCTATTCGTGGCATAGCTAAAAAACGTTTTAGGCGATTGACTTCAAATTTTGGTCAAACATTAGGGGACATATGAGGATGACTTGGTAACATTTTGGTAAAATCTGGGCAGAACAATATTGCGGTCTAGTGAAATATTAAAAAAAATATTACTAAGACAGTGCTTATCCAACGTATCTAAAATTTTGCATAAAAATCGAGTACTAATTGTAGTATAGAGATGAACTAGTAAAATTGTGGTACTAATTCAAGATGCCGGAACAAAATGGCGACCAAATAAAATTGTTGTAATCTGAAAAAATCACTTTAACAGGTTTTGCATATCTTCGCGTTTTAGCGTCCCTAGATGCCAAAAAATGTGTTTTATCAGTTTCGTCGGTCCACCTGTCGGTTTGCCTGTCTGTCTGTCAATTCGCGTCGTAGCTTAAAAACTACTCATCCGATTGACTTCAAATGTTGGACAAAAATTAAGACTTAGATAGGAATGAGCTGGTAATATTTTGGTAAAAATCCAATATGCCTCAACAAAATGGCGGCCTATTGAAATGTTATGAAATTATTACTAAACAAACAAGTTTATCCAATCTACCTCAAATTTTTCAAAAAAACCAAAAAAAAGTGTTACATAAGAATAAACTGGTAACACTTTTGAATGAATGTAAAATAGCAACACAAAATAGCGGTCTAATAAAATATTTAAAAAATCAGTCTGACTATCAGAAAGTACTAATGGTACTTTATGATTCCTAATAAAAGAAATGTTTAATTATGAGAGAAGTTCCAGGTGAATGAAATTTACCCATGTTTATATATTTTTTTCAAAGATTTTAATAGATTCATACCAATATTTTACTAGTTTCTACCTAGTTATACCACACGTATCTTTTAGGCAAAATTCAATATCTATCAAATGAGTAGTTTTTACACATTTTTTATTAGGCCGCCATTTTGTTCCTCCACATTGAATTCGTACCACAATTTCACTAGTCCATCTCTATATCATACTTAATTCTTGCACTAAATTTAAAATCAATCTAATAATATAATATATAATGATTATTAAGCCGCCATTTTGTTTCTTCTTCTTAGATTCGCACCGAAATTTTACTTGGATAACCAGTTTTTTAATATTTTTTTTTACTCTTCACTAGGCCGCCATTTTGTTTTTCCATCTTGATTTGTATCAAAATTTTACCAGATGATTTCTACGTAATTCTTCACTTTTTTGACATTTCCCTAGTCCGATTTAGACCAAAACGTAACCTTTTTTTTTTCTTATGACCCTTGATGTTGGACTAAAATTTGAAGCCTATCGGATAATTAGCTTTTGAGCTATGCCACATACAGACAGACCGACGGAATTGAGAATTCATGTTTTTTGGCATCTAGGGACCCTAAAACGTGAAGATCTGTAAAAACCAGGAAGGTCAATTTTTCATGATTATAATACTTCCCTTTTACGAGGGAAATAAGGAATAAGTTTCGCGTAGCAAAATTTTCGTAGGGCGCATAAAAAATACAAAAATTTAAAATAATGGCTAGAGTGAACTAGCCTTATTATTAATTTTAAAGCAAAATGACAAATAAAAAACGAAATTTGGAATTTAACAGAGCACTTAAATACAAGACTAAATAACTAATAACTAGAGTGGCCGGATCAAAATAATTAAAATTTAAATATTTTTATTGAAATAACTAAATTCTTACAATACCATTATTTATTCAAACACTCCACCCCATAATTTTCGCATTTCTCAAAATGAAATTAATTGAACGGACTCTTCTTCTATGTTTCCAAACTTCAATAATATTTTCAAAAGTGTGTTATGTAAATGGTTTTAATAACCTCCGAAGATATGAATCGGAGAGTGTGAGGTCGTGAGTTCTTAGGGCCACAAAATTAGGTTGTTTTGGTCAATCCGTCGACCTCCAAATTTATTATTATTTATTATCCTGCTTGAAGTACATTCCTCTTGGATACATACATTAATACATTGTGGTGGCATAGCATAGCCAGTATCTTCGAAAACGTTTAGCCATATTTTGCCATGGTATGAAATTAAGAACCATAGATTAACTTTTTTAAATATTGCCGCGGAAATCTAAATTTTGAGTTTTCGTTACTCCAGTACCTTACGTATTGAGAAACCACTGTACCATTTTTTGCAAAAGTTGATTCAACGGAAAATAGGGAACGTTTGTGAGAATGGTTGTTATCATTTAAAATTTTGTCCCCATCCTCCCCAACAAAATTCGTCTGGTTTCATCTCCATCTTCCAAAACTTGCTTAAAATGCGGCCAAGATGGATATATTCTGTATCCGTCTAAAATCCTTCAGATTTCAGATTTTTTAACATCCTGCAAAATTTGTGCTCGTTTTCTTACCGACAAAAGAAGATATTGAGCCACCGAATGCAAAACTTAAACAGTTGCAGCATCATTTTCATCATACGATTTTTGTAGATTTTACACAGAGCCAGTCGCTTACATTTTTTTATTAATTGATGGAGTCCATTACCTGAAACGTACACCCCGGAATATCTTTCAATGAACCGATAAATCCCATATCTTAGGAATTATTCCCTCTTCCGTTTTGTTCCTTTCGAAAATATTTCAGAATTCGATAACTATTTGTCATTTTTGCTAAAGCAAATAGGTAAAATCATGTAAGAAAAGTATAACAGCAAAATGGTGAGATTTACAGAAAAAAATATTTTTTCCGATATACAGTGTGTCCAAGATTCGTTTCTCTATATAGGGATCTCGGCTCCTATTATACCTACAGCACAGGTTAAATAGGGAAAGTTTTGGAGGAAACTTATTGCATTCGATATCTGGCTTCAGATTTATGATGGATCGATTAGTTTAGGAAATATCGGTGAAAAACCGAAAATGGCGGATTTCATTTTTCGCCAGTATATCCAGAACGGTAAATTTGACAGCTGTCAAAATGTAACACATTTTTAAGACAAATAAGATAGCGTATACGACACGTCTTCATTGTTTTCTGTTAACCCGCAACCCGCCTCAACTTTCATTTTTCTTATGACCGCCATATTGGATTTTTCGATTTTTGGAAAGAACCTAAAATTTCCAGTCTAGTGATATCTCACAAGTGCGTTAAAGATTTTAGTGTCATCAAAATATCACACTTCGTAAATTACGTTTTAATGTTTTTAAAGGAGGCTATGATTTATTTGTCACAAGATTACATTAATAAGTAAGTAATGTATTGAACGCATTGAATTTTCAATACCAGATGAACGTAAATAACGACTTAAAAAATCTAAAGGAGCTTTAACTACTTTGTAAGTGGGTAAGATATTTTACAAATCTGCAAAATGACGTCCATTTGCATCGAGACATTTTTGACAATTGGTGACTGTTTTTCGTACAACCCTGGTAAGTGTATTTCGGTTAATATTTCTAAATGTGTCCAGAACTCTTTGTCTCAGGATTTCTATGGTCACGGGGGGATCAAATTCATAGATTTCATTCTTCGTGTGACCCCCAGAGGTAGAAATCCAAGGGCGACAGGTCAGGGGATCTAGGAGGCAAAGATATTAGACCATTTAAAGAAATTATTCTTTCGTCATACTGCTCTCTTAAGAAGTTCCTGACTTGAATGGTATTGTGAGCCGGACATCCGTCTTGTTGAAACCAAGTTCTTCTTAATTCATCTTCCGTTAAAATAGCTTGTAAGGCTGGTACAACCTGGTTTCGCAAAAGCTCTAGGTACCATTTAGGTTGTAGTCAAACAAAAATGGTCCAATAAGTCGATTCCCTGAAACGATTAATAATTTATAAATAGGTGCCCAACAATTAAGGACGGCAGGGTCGGCCGGGTGGTACTAGAAACTATAAATTATAAAGGGAAAATTATCTTTAATAAAAAGTAGATATTTTCTTTCCAAAAATAATTATCGAAACATCTCGTAATAAATGAGCTTGTATACAGTTCAAACCTATTCAGCTTTATTATGAAAAAGAAAAACATATTTGGTTAGCGGGAAGTAATAGCCATAATGAATTATTTTGTTGGTATTGCATATTAATTTCGGAAATACTAAATCAATTTATTTCAGTGATATAATAATCTTAAAGAAGTACACCGTGCCTTAATAAAACATAAAATATTAAAAGAACAAACCCCTTGCGCTTTAAAATTTAAATTATTCGGAAATACAGCGCTAATCATAATGAAAATCGAAAAATAATTGGACATTTGATTAATATAGTATTTTTTCGTAACGCAAGAACTAGGCTTCCCGAGTAATAATAAATCTTTAAATTCAGAAAGTCAAAATAATTTTAGAGAATTGGCTAAATCTGCAGAAAATTTAGATAAAGTGTTAATAAATTTATAGAACCCAATTCTATTTTTATATGTTCTTCGAAACTGCACTAGACAAGAGTAGAACGTTTTACTTTTTTTTATTAGATTATACTCTTTTAGTATCCTTAAAGAACCAAACGAAAAAAACAAAAAGATTATTGTTTGACCATCATTTGGTACCTATTTAAAAAAGATTGGTTAGATTAACTTACCAATGATCCCACACCAAACGTTATTTCCAAATCTGATCTGTAGACGTCTCTCTGCCACTTCTTGAAGATTTTGCACAACCCAATGATGGCGGTTGTGCCTACTAAAGACTCCACAATTCGTGAACCTGCTCTCATCGGACCACAAGACATGATTTACAAAATTAGGATTTTCATTACATCTCCTAGTATACCACTCACAGAGCTGTAGTCGTCTTGGAAAATCAGTTTCCTTAAGTCCTTGTACTATTATGGGTTTGTATGGATGGTACTTATTCTTTTTTAAAACTCTCTATATTGTTGATTTTGGCACATTAGTTTCCTGTTGTACAGTTCTTACCGATGCACTAGGGTTTTCGTTGATAGCTTGTAAAATGTTTCTGTCTCGATTTTCATTGTTATTATTGTATCCGCTTCTAGGTTGTTCGAAGGCACCATGGTTAATTAAATTAACTACGATTTTCCTGAATTGGGTTTTATGAGGCTGCCGTCGTTCGGGGTCCATCTCCAAATACCTTGCTGAGGTAACGTCGGCGTTTCTGTATGATTGTAAGTACAGAGCTAACATGTCAACCTTTTCTTCATTTGAATACGGAATGCCGGCCATTTTCTATTGGTTCTGACAATTTATGTGTCAGATTTATAATTTTATTGGGAGAAAAACGTACCTACTACTTATTAAAACACAGCTTTGATACTTTCAACTATTTAAGTAAACGTCAAAGTCAAAATCCAATTTTGTTACAGATAAATCATGGCCTCCTTAGAAAAGCATTGAGAGCTAACATTACTTTAAATTATAGCCTCCTTAGAAAAAACTGAAATCTAACTTTGCGAAGTGTAATATTTCGATGATACTAAAATCTTTATTGCATTTGTGAGATAACACTAGACTGGATATTTTAGGCTCTTTCCAAAAATCGAAAAATCCAATGGCGGCCATAAGAAAAATGAAAGTTGAGGCGGGTTGCGGGTTAACAAAAAATAATGAAGACGTGTCGTATACGCCATCTTATTTGTCTTAAAAATGTGTCCGAATAATGTCACATTTTGGCAGCTGTCAAACCGTCCTGGATATACTGGCCAAAAACGAAATCCGCCATTTTCGGTTTTTTTCCGATATTTCCAAAAAAAATTGATCGATCGTAAATCTGAAGCCGGATATCGAATGCAATAAGTTTTTTCTAAAACTTTCCCCATTTAACCTTTGCTGTAGGTATAATAGGAGCCGTGATCCCTGTATACAGAAGCGAATCTGGGACACACTGTATAGCTGAAATCTTGGATTTAATTTATCTGTTGAATTCGAAATATGTTTTTCATTTGTCATTTTGCCTTCAAATATAAAATAAGGTTAGTTTATTCTTCACGATATTTCGTATTTGATATTTTTTACGCACCCCGTATCAAAAAATGAGAATTTTGCAACTTAAAACTTTTTGTTTATCAAGAAAGATATTTTGTCGAAAAATTAAATTTTTTGGTCGTTTTGTCTTCTTATCACCAGTATCCGGAGACATATTTTATATTGTCGAGCTCACCGTTAGAAGATCTATTAAAATATCTATTAATACAGGGTCTTGCGTTTAAAATACGAAAATTGAATCCTGGCATATAACTTTTCTTACCACTTCTGAGATTAGCTAGTAGGTCATCTGAAACAACCTGTACAAATTTAAAATAAATCTTACGGCAAAAATACAACCAAAAAATATATAATTTTTGACATTCATATCATCATCAAGTATGGAATTCTCGACCGATCCAAAATGGTGGTTGACCTGCTCTTTTATTTTCCTTAACGAATCAACCGAATATATCGAAAAGCTATATGGTACAGAAAGATCGTATTTTGAAAAAATCATACTGGTGACAAATTATTGGATTCTAAGATTCATTGGCAACATAAGGTCTTGAACTTAAGTGTATGTTAGCTGGCTGTAAGTTAACCAACTATAACCAACTAACATTGCCTCAAAATGTATTGAAGGCAGAATGCAAATAAACTCGAAAATACAATTTGTTAATAGAGAAGCCAGAATAGAAATAAGTTCCAGAATTTTAAAATTAAACACTAAACACGTGTTGATTTTTTTTTCTTTCTAGCCCAGCTAACAGTTTGTTTTTGTCTGTTTCGTAAGTGATCGTAGGGAAAATACAAAAGTGCACTAGTTTTTTTTGCAAATGGTAACTCCACAGGGGCTGTTTAATAGCGCGCAGAGTGTTCATACGTTGGCCATCTTGTTTACAATAAAAATGGCAAAAAAACAAGTTTTGCTCAATTTCTTCCAAAATATTTCAAATGGAACAAAATCGTTTTACTAAAAAATATAGGGCAGATCAGAAAAAAATTCTGGAATTTATTAGCAAGCGTGCAGAAAAACTCGAGAAAGAATGTTTTTTATTAATAATTCAAAATGCGTTTGGAAGAAGACTATAGCACGGTTATCGAGCGGTTATTTATTATATTTAAAATTATTTATTTGAAGCTTAGTGGGCAACCCTGTCACAATACTGAAATCAACTAATATATGATAAGTAAAATAAAAAGTACTCTGTAGGCTTCTTCGTAAATTATAATTTAACATGTTATGAAATATAATTGTTAGTACAAATTGAATTAAACATTTTATCTCACCAATTCTGCAGCCATATAAACTCGAACAACAGCCAACTGCAACAACGATGGCATCTTCTTCTTGAATATATATTTATTTAAATATCAGGTGGTTCATTTAAATAAACGATTTGGTTTTTAAAAACAATTTAAAAATCTATTTACAAAAGTAAAGTAAGTGATATGCTGTACAAAAATAATACTTAAACCTAATAACAAAAAAAAATATTTAAATCTAGAAAATGAGGGAATTATCTTTAAATCCCAACTTTAGTACAAAAGGAAAGAAAACAAAAATCTTTAAATAAAACGCAAATTTAACTCTTGAAAACCCAGTTACTCCCCAGATAAAATATAGAATAAAAAATAAAATATCTTTGAAAATCCCTTAACTTTAATATCCCACTGTATACGTAAAGCTCCATAAATCACAACAAAAGAAGAATTTAAGATCAACTATAAGAATCAAAACTCTGACACAGACTGACTTTTAGTCTTCCCGTAAAATACAAAGTTAGCTCAGCTATTACCAGATCCACCCCTTAGACCAATCCCCCCTTTGATCTTATTAGTCAGGACGAAACGAATAAAGCTGTGAATGGTGAAGCTTAAGTCCCTACTCTATACTTTAAATTCGGAACTTCGTCTTAGAAACCCGAGGTGTCACACATGATAATAAAAAGTGAATAAATAGATTAAAATGATATTCCCTTCAATTCTTAGTCCTAAGATTATGTATATAATTTAATATATAAGCCTATACTAAGTTATCCACATTATGGGTCCGAAAAGTCATGGCGAAAAAAAGGCACGAAAAACCCTTTCACTTTATCTTTTCTGAAGGGAAAATTATGCCCCAAAAACATAGCTTTTCGGTAATGTTCCTATTACAAAGTACTCGATTGTATTTTCAACTTAGTAAATTGACCATTTATTATCATTGCATCGAACCAAATAAAATGTTTCAAATCAATATTTGCAACAAGTTAAATTAAACAGACCAAAGAAAGATTACCATGAAACAGGGAACATATGGGATCATAAACCCTCGAAAAGGAAGGCATAAATTGTAACCTTTTAAGAAAGCTTATCCGTAAATTTGTCTATAGTCTAAAATATAGCCTTTGTGACATATGATACTTTATTTATGGTTTAAAATTCTCGAAACTAATATTAGACAAATCCACTTATAATTCCTATGAAATAATCAAGCCTGTTTAAGCGTTAACACGAGAACCAACAGTTTTAGTAAAATATTGCTTGAATTATATTTAGAAAATATAAAAATATATACTCTATACCGTTGTTATAGTCTATTATGTTACAAGACATCCATAACACCAAAAAACTGTTTTTTTTTTCAAACTCAATTTTTGTAAAAACTATGAGGACTGCAGAAGAAACATGAAACTTTTATTTAGGTAGTAATCTGCTCTACATTTTGTAATAAAATAATTTTGCTCTCTCTGTGATAATTTGGAAGATATTGGCTTTTTTTGCCTTATTTACTACTTTACTATTATTATTACTACTATCCAAAACTGTCTCTGGTGACTATGCTAGCTTGAAAATAAAAAAACCTAATGCGACATGGTAGTTCACGGTCATTTTTGTTTGTGTTTTAATTTTAAATTCAACCAACTCATCTGCTACATTGAATTTTATATACGTTCTAGGATAACAGGTGTTATCTCTAAATTAAATTTGTCAAATATGTCATTAAAAATAACTAGTAGATAAAGTTGGTCAAAATTATATGAGCTTTTAAAGGATATAACTAACTTGTTGACCTTTTGGGAATCATTAATAAATTCTGAGGCATAGTAAGTTCGTCAGTCGTATAATTGGAAATTAATTTAATATTTACATTTTGGCATTTATATTGTAAACAATGTGTATTAAATGTTTACTGCTTTTGTGTGGTTTTTAAATTTTGAAGTTAATCATCTTCTGTCGATATATATTTCTTGGTTTACAGAAAAGTCATTTTAAATCCGATAAATTTTACAAAGATATAGGGTGTCAAAATATTTAAAAAATTGTTTAAAGTCTGGTTTTTAACGAAGTTCTTTAGGTATATATAACAGATATCAGCTAAATATACTATTTTTGAGGTTAAAACATGCTCAAATATATCCATGGCGCAGTTACGAGTTTCAGGCGATAATTTTTTTTTGTTTCTTAGCGAAAAAATAAACAGAATCACCCAATTTTAGGTCAAATATTTGATTTGAGTTTTCTTGAAACTAGTATCTGCTACTTAGCAAAGTATACTTGCATTGGTAAAGTAGACCTCGTCTGACCATGGGATCTTCCTTCCAAAATCTATATCAATATCAGCTTTCGATGTCTACCAAACTAAACTCTTCTGGACGACCGGCATCTACAAGATGGAAATGCGGCTTAAGTTTACAATTACATAATTTAAAATAATATCTGATAAAGAAAAATATGTCAAATTGTCATCTTCAAAAAATGAAAATAAAATATTAAAATTGTTAAATGCTACCTTAATATCAGGAATAAATATTGTAACATTCTAATTTCAGTAAAATGTAATTCTCATATTTTTCCTTAATTTCTATTAACTAGTAACTTAAATTGTAAACATAAACCGTTTATTAAACGTAACTTATAAATAAAGCATCAATTGCAACATTCATTTTATTGTCACAGTTCACTTTCAGAGTGGTTTCGAACTGAGAAATTTGGCATCATCGGATTATTGACAAATGTCTACCTATCACTAGGCCTTTCAATTTGCACTACATTTGGTTTGTAACCCCTTCAGTTTTACTTCATTTGTTTGGTCAAATACCTATTGTTCATTCTGGGAAATAATTAAAGTTATTCTATAAATATTCAATATTTGTCACTTTATAATGTGATAAACTATATTCGAACTTGTCAAGTCATTTGTCATTTCACTTATTTTGGTAAATTTTTGCAAAGTGGTAACCCTGATTTTTATTATATAAACATTTGTCAACACAAGGGGTGGTTTTTTCTTCAGTCTAATATCCTTTTGGCAACGAGTGTCGTTTTGGGTCTTCCAATTAAATCCGGATTTTTCAGGTCCAAATAGGGTATCTTAGACGGCAGACCTCATAGAAAAGTTTGGTATAGTTTTACCTTTTTGTATTGGAGAGTATTTTGGAGATTTGTTGTACCAAACTAATTACTTCTTGGGAAGGATTCTGTCAGGGTGAAGAAGCCACTGTATTGACTTTGATTCCAACTTTTGCAGTTAATATTTGTCTCTTTTCTGGAACCCTCAGCTTCAAAAGCAGAGGGTTCTTTCGTACGGTCTAGATAGACAATTTGTTAAACTAACATAACCTAGCCTATCAAAGTTATATAACTACGAATAATAATAGAGTATTGTATGCTTTAATTCGATCTGTTTTGTAAGAAACAGCTTACGTGATCACGTTGGTTGGTACCTGTGTATGAAGATTTCATTAATGCGTTTTTTTTTAGTTTTTAATTTACCTTTGTAGTTTATCTCTTCGGTTTTAAAGCTTATAGTTCTTAGTGAAACGGTTAATTTTATTTTATTATTTTAATTAACTTCATAAATTCTCACATGTTCCACTAACATTTAATTTAGTCATTTATCAATTTTCATAATCTATATACAGCGGTTTTGGTTATTGAAAGTTTTTAAGTCCCCTCTTAAGATCTTAATTTTATACATATATTTTAAATATAGAAAACTGATTGTTACCTACTAATATTGTTACTTTTAATAGTTTTGGTAAATTCCTTCCTTTGCTTTTGTTCTAAAAGATCTTGGTAAACTTGTATTGTGTGATTACACTCTTGTGCCGCAATTGTTGCATTTTTTTTATTTGTAAATGTCTTTGTTTTTTTTTAAACATTGTTTTATTTGATTAGTTTTTAGTTTTATTGGTAAGTGGTAATAATTCAGGAGTGGTACTTCAAACAACTGAGGCAGTTTGCAGTTCAACTAGTTTGGAGCTGCTGGCGCCCTAAAACGAACCACTCTTCCTGAGTAGTCGGTATTTGCCCACTCACTGTTACTACCGTTTCTTGTTGTTAACCACTACTGATCTTTCATTATTAATTTTTTTTTTATTATTAGAAAACAAAACTTAAAATTTAAGAATCCTACTCTCTGCTATTAAACAGAAAAAGAATGTGGCAATATTAACACTATATAAGTTCGAGAACGTAAAAAAAAGTCTGATGCAAATTAAAAATATTTACAGGGGGTCCCATTTACAAAAACATAATTTTGGGTAATATATAAAAAATGACAGGTCTTATTAAAAACTGAGTACGACCCTGGATTTTTCGTACAAAACTGTATGAGTGGCAATTGTTGTCATCTCAATAAATAAACCGATAAATGAGGGTACTAGAATGCAATATTTTGAATTTCACCTTATATCTTAAAAACAAAGCGTACTTTAGAAATTTTGCTTAAGACATTTTTACAAAAAAATAGTACCAGTTCACGAGAACCGCAACTTGCTATTAAGGCAGGTACGCTATAATGTCAACGAAAACTGGATACCCTGTACAAATCGAATTGGAAAAATCAGGATGGTGTAAATAACAATAACTAAAATAAATTTGATAATAGAGATATGCGAACGCAAAAATGCATAAATTAATTAACCTAGAACGAAATCGGTAAATATCTTACCCATATTCTTAATAATTTTATAGGAAAAACACATGCATTTATTAGAAACTCTACGCATTTTGTAGATAAATAAAAAGCAATCCAATTAAATTTGAAAAGATATTTTAATTAGTTACGATGTAGAATCGTTACATACGAATGTGCCTATTAATAATTAAATTTCCATACTATCACACATATTTCTCCATAATAATATTGATAACTCACTTCTAGATCTAACTGAAGCATGTCTTACATCAACTTATTTTGTTTTTCAAGAAACTTTTTATGAATAAACCCCAGGAAAAGTCATGTGATCTCCGCTGTCACCGGTGGTAGCCAATATCTTCGTGGTAATCGATACTTTTGTAATATAGCCGCATGGTCTAGCAAACTTCCCTATGTTTCTTGATCATCTGAATCAGCAACATCCTAATATAAAATTCACAATGGAAAATGAATCAGAAGGCACGATTTGTTTGTTAGATGTTCTTGTACAAGTTCTTGTACGGCCTCAAAACCAACGCATATGAATGGATACCTAACTCATCATCCGACACAAAAGCAATCAGCTATTAATTCCTTGGTTTACAGAGCTCTCGCGGTTTGTGACCATAATTCTTTACAATGGGAAACACAGAAACTGACTCAAGCTTTAAGAGGGAATGGATATTGCACTGAAAATATTAAACGATCAATTAGAAAATATAACAATCCTACTCCACGAAATGAAACTAATAAGGAATTACCTATAGGAAGTGTTCTTCCATTTATACACGGAACCACAGATAAAATTGCAAGGTTACTTCGTCGGTCCAACATACGTACATTCTTTAACACACACAAGAAAATTGGACAATGTCTGCGATCGCCAAAGGTTATTATTCCTTTGTTCCTGTGGCGATGTCTATATTATACAAACTGGTCGATTCATATCCACTAGACTTAAGGCAAATGAACCATGTATTAGAAAGAAATAAATTGAACGATCTACTATATCTGGATACCAACATTCCACTAGACATGTGATAAAGGTGAAAGAAACCAAAGTTCTTGCATCGGTCTCGGGATTCTATAAACCGAAAATGAAAGAATCTATAGAAATTTACAAGCATCCTAATAATTTTAATAGAGATACGGGCTTCAGTCTACATCATAAACGGAAACCGATCGTTACACCATAAACATACCGATATTTTGCTTTATATATATATGGATAACATGTTATTTTTATTACAGTTAGTATACGCAGCAATCCTACCTAGTACAACTAACGGATACGACACTCCCTCCAATCCACAATATCACATTCAAACCGACGAAGGACCAGAGAGGTACTTTCGATATCAGACACTGAGTGGACAGTTCCGCAAAGAAAAGAGATTGGAAGACGGTACTGTCATAGGTACCTATGCTTGGATTGATGATGACGGTACGTATTTAAATAATGTGCTAACGCTAAATGGCTCCACGAATTTTATATTGTGCTCAAAAAATTCGACTCTATTTCACTAGCGCTATAGATTTCTTATTTGCTAACTTTTAAATAACACTTCAATAATTTTTTTCGGGTGGTGCCTGAAACGGCCCAATGGTATCTATCTAGCTTTTAAAACGCAAGGCTGATAAAATATAGATTTTCATTTGTTCAAAGCACTAATGCAAACTTTTTGTAATATCAAATATGCTTAGAAATTTAAGCGAAATGCAAAAACATATATGGAATTAAAAAAATAACATGAAGTTAGATCATAACACAAATTAATATAGTCATCCTAGTCTGTTGAGCAAGGGCTATTTTAATTAAACATTGCCTAATATAAATTCAGGTATTACCATCTTCGCTATGAGCATGTCCAATTTAATGTTGGAAAACATCAGGCAAGGAAATCGCATACCTCTGACGTGTCAATTCCAATTAGCCTTCGTCCCCTGCACTTAATATTTTAAGTCTTTCATATTTTGACAGGTTTACATATGGTATTCCCTCCTCACAGTATTTTATTTAACAATAAATGGTGACCACTAAACCATTTTGATCCCAATATAATATTACAATTTTGCTCTTAGGCATGCTTCCAACTAGCTGGTAAATACGTTTCGTGTAAAGCACTGTAATGACAACTATTTAACAAAATATTATTTGATTATAAACATTCATTAATTATGAAATTTCGATTCCGACGCCAACTTTGAAACTATTTTCCTATATAATGCTCTAGTATATTTTTTTCTGAAAACATATGAGACCGGGAGGACAGGGGTATTTGAAACGACATGCTAGATGATAGATTACTTAATAAAGATCAAAGGTTGTACTGTAACCCGCGTATCAAAAGATCAAGGGTGGGTTCCGGATCGCATATTCAGTAGCAGCATACACGCTAGAAAATCCGACATCGCTTCGGCTACGTTCGGATTGTAAGTAGCTGCAAACGCTCTAGAGTCAAGCGATCAAGAATACAGGTGGATACGGCAAACAGGCTATACCTAGAGTAAACAATTTTAGTTGTTATCTTGAGGTGTATTGGCTGCAATTTTAGAAGTATTATTTAACCAAAAATGGAATCATTACCAAAGCATCATAGTTATAAGGAAATAAGTAAAAACATTAAAACGTGTAATTTACCACTCATAATGGTAAAGATATTTTACCATCAAATAGTGTTAAAATCGGTAATATGGAGTTTCATGTTATTCTACACAGGATTCAAATATGAAACAGCTTACATACTCTCTTGCAAGTGCACGAACCTGTGGGTTACATTGAAAATCACATGACTGTTAAAAAAATATTCATGTTTGCCTAAACACGTTATAAATTGGCATGAAATGTGAGACTTAAGAAGTAGTGGAAAAAAGCCCTACGGCAAAGATCTGCTAGTCAGCTTACACCACTGACTCAAAATACTGAACCATCCACTGAAATATATGAAGCTGTGATAATTCCATATTAAAACAAAACAATAATTTATCCACTAATGAATAATTTAATTATTTAGAAGAAGATCACTATTATTTGGTCAAAATAAGCTGCTAAAGCAAAGATGTGTTTAATAAGTGCATGTTTTTTACTTAAATAGCATAACTCGATGTCTGATTTTGAGTGAGTTAAATAACTCCAATTTTTTAGGAATTTAGGTAGGAAGTTGCTGTATGTTGACAACTTATTGGGATGATAGATGAAATGCGACGTCTCAGTAACTAATTATAATGAATGTATTTCAATTCCCATATAACACCAATTGCATTTTATATCTGCCAAAGTCCAAAACCATTTAACGAAAAGTATTTCTGACAATTATACAATAGCTAAAAACCTTGCTTAACAGAGACCAGTTATTGTGCTTAATATTTACCTACCAGTTTATAATTACAATTTCAGAAAATGACTGTTTCCCCTTAGTGTTCATAATGGTGACTTTTTAAATCACCTTCATTAATTTTTAGGAATATTGCGTCAACGAGATTATATAGCAGATGGTGCCGGCTACAGAATCACGAAGAGCAAGAACTTGTACGTTGGTAGGAACATGCCTGTTGGAGAAGCAGTAAAGGCTGCCAAGAAATATCCTGCATCAGCTGGTACGTTGGTATCAGCTAAAGCCAGACCAGTTCCCGTACGACCATCAGTGGTCACAGTGAGTTACAATGAGGCAGTTCAAAAAGGTAATTACTCATGAAATAAATTTTTTTTGCTCCTTCTTCTTTGGTGCAATATTATATTGCATTATTGCTTTTCATTCCATGTTAATTAATAGGTATCACCTCATAATTTTGGTGTCTCTTAATGATCTGTTATCAGGTACCTTTTCGTTGCGCGTTATTTTTTGGTTTGATATTCCAGTTAAATGTTTATTCCATTTCCACCATATTTCTTTTGCCATCTTACCATATTTGTGACTCGAATTGGTTTTCTAAATCTACATTTCCTTATGTTTTATCGATACAGAAAAAATAAAAAGAAAACGGTCATCCAGGGGAATTTTTTCCTCTCCGAATCTGTACTGTGATTTTCAGTTACTTTGAAAATATAGAGGGCGACAAAAAGTGTATTTTTTAACTGAAATACTCTGTATACTTTAACTCTTTGAAAAGAGTTTAAAAATACCATTTCAAAAATATCCAACTTATTATGTTTTCAGTTAGTATATTCTGAAATATAGACGGTTTAAGTAATAGTATTTGGATTGATTTATAAATACAAATCAGGAACTTGTAATAGTTGGCCTTGATAACAGAAATTTCAATTATTATCATTGAGTCATATAGTTGTCAGTATAGTTTATCATTTTAACTCATTCTCTTCTTTTTATCAGTTTTTCTTTCAAAATGGTATTTCCTATTTTAGAAAACAAAGAATCTATTGAAAATAATTATAACGAATCTGCCGTTGTATAGACTAAAATTGTCAAATGGAAGCCAATGAGTTATTTTATATATTTTCAAACATTTTCAACAAGTTTTGTTAACTAAATAGAAATAACAATAAAGAGAATTAGGAAAAAATGTAAACTAGTCAGAACTAATATTTCCTCCCTGATTTTGGATGTAGTCTTAGTAACAGGTTTCTAAGTATTTTATTGCATTTTCTATGAAAATTGACATTTTTTTTTCATTTAGATTGTTTACTTCTTGGGTTATAAAGTACTTGACTTTGGGACTTGGGACTATTTGAGGGCCGTACAATAATTCCCTTTCTTCCAATCCACTCGTCGTGATTCGTGTTAAATCGAAATTGTTGTTTCACATGTGATGGAGCACCATAATGTTGGAAAACTATAATTAGGTATTGAGCCAACGGTAAATTTTCTAGCATTACAGGTTTCTTTCCAAGAACTGATGATACAATGACTTGTCAGTGTGCCTTCAAAGAAGCGTGATCCTTTTATTTTCCAGAAGTCCACAACATACATTAACCTTCCTTCTATCCTGAAATCTAACTTCTCTCATGAACTAAGGATTTTCTGTTGCCCAGTGCCTCAAATTTTGACGATTTGGCAAACGCTTGTTGTTAAACTTTATTTTTCGGTATATAATATTTTCTTAAAAAATTCTCTATCATTTTTCAATCTATTCAACATTAAATTGTTTAAGTTGAGTATTTGATTCTTATGCATTTGTGTTAGTTTTTAAACAGAATGATACTTATAAGGTCCATATTTTTTCCATATAATACAAATCTAAATCATGATTCTTAATGCTATTATTTACTCTTCTTTTCCTTAGCAGATTCGAAGTTCTTCAAAACTTCGTAAAAATGTTTCTAATAGTGCGTCTTGTAGGGAAGTTACCTGTGGGATGCCTTGCCTCGTAGGCCCGTCGCGTAGCAAAATAATTGTAATTATTCTAAATTAACAAACAAACAATGTCTTGTTTCTCTTCAATAGAAAATACCAATTTGAGGGTAAAATAGTTAAAAAGAAGCGAATGAATTAAAATGACAGCTATATTGACAACTGTATGACTCACAAAGACATTAATTGCAATTATTGTTATCATGGCCTACTATTACAAGTTGTTGATTTTCATTTACAAATGAATCCAAATTTTATGATTTAAAACGACTATATTTTAAAATATGCTAACCAAAAATATAACAAGCGGGGCATTTCTTGAATGGAATTTTAATCTATCTCCAAAGAATTAAAAGTATGTTGAGTATTACATTTAAAAAAAATAGACTTTTTGTCGCCACCGGAATATTTTGCAAAGATACTGAAAATCACAATACAGATTCGGAGAGGAAAAAAATTTCTCTGATTGACAGTTTTTTTAGTTTTTGTCTACGATAAAAAATGAGGAAGTTAAAGGGGATGGTACTTTATAACATACGCCCGCTACATCTTACTATTATTCTGAGAGTCAACAATCCGCTGTTTTTAATAGTTTATTTAGTCGTAATAGCACTCTCAGCTCTCGCCTCGGCCCCATAAACCATCTGCTTCAAAAGTTATAAAATTGTGTCGTTTGTTGACCTGTTTGCCGGTTTCATTGAGTTGCATATTTCGCATCTTATTCTCTATTTCCAACTACTCGTGAAGTGTGACTCGTGTGTTGTTAAGATTAAGGCCTCAGCCTCCAGGCAATCAATCCGTTACTTGCTAAAACTGCAAGATGGCTCATCATTTAAACCGCAAATATCTTCACCTCGTGAACTTTATTGCTATGGCTGTAGAAAAATAGATGCAACTGTTAGATCCCCAAAATTTCCGTTTTGAGAAATTGCTCTAAAGAAATTGAAAGATTGTAGGTTGCCTCTCCCTCTTCTTGATTTCATTATTTCTGATATGCATGGCGATGAACCCCCTTATTATATAATTGATAATTAAAAATGTCGGTTGAATATAAAGATACTAGACCACTCGATGCATTTGAAATAGAAAGATATGAAAAAGTCATATGAATAAAAACAAATGACAATGCGTATAGCTTATATTTTACTTTTCAGCAAAACTTTATTCTAATTTATGTTTTCGGTGCAAATACAAATTTGGCTTTTTGATATATAACACCAATTTATGTTAGAAGTATTGTTTCTGAATTCGTACCTAACAACTCCACTATCTAGTAGTTCATTTCTTAGAGGCGCCTTTCTATTCAACCAAAAGAATCGCTTTGATCAATTGCTAATAACGAAGTCTAGGTAAGACAACACTTAAAAAAAAATAAAATAAATTAATCTTCATCTCTATAAATGTGTATTAGTTTATATCAGACCTTGACGAAAATAATTCAAATCCATTATAAACTACTTTTTAAATTCATTTTTGTTCTGGATTGGACGCCAATGAGTTTTTGAATAGCTAACACTGTCTCTAGATATTGCTCCCATTGATGTATTTCTTTAGAGTCACCAAATAAAGACGTGTTTTCTGCAAGACCTATGTATTGTTCTGCCTTTTAAGTATCACTTATTTTTTAACATGCTACGTTTATATTTTTTGACAGAGTATTTTTATTTATTTATGATATTTTTCGTTTTAGTTACAACGCCTCAGCCAGTTACCCCACTACCAACTATTTCAACGACAAGCACACCATGTGCCACGTGCACAGTATCACCGACTACATACAAACCAGACGTCTCCTATTTCGGCTCATCGACCATAGGCCCACACGTAGAAATAAGTAACAATGCTTTACCATCATCCACTAGCCGACCTTTCGACAGCTCTACAGAGGTACCTTACGTGGAGATTACTCATGGAGGAGTATCAAGTCTTTTAGGTGGCATCAGCACTACCCCCGCTCCAGAAATTGGCTCTTCGACGGGTTTACCTTTGGAATACCTTAAAACCAACGCTCAGTCCATAAATAATTTGCAATATCAAGAAACGTCTACACAGGGCCCATTGCAACCATTCTCAGCTGGGGTTCACTATGCACCATCACCCTATGATAATATACCAACTTACACTGAGTCTGGTCAAAACGCCTTGGACTATAATCCGTATGTGAACCCAATCAATCAAGGTATTTTCTTCCAAAATGGCCCTACATACCCTATTGACCGCCAAGGGCATACTTACAGGGGCAACAAACGATATTCCAACCCTAGAATCGGCAATGGATATGACAAACAATACCCAGAGTATGATGGTGTTTCTGTGACTAACGATGGATTCAGATATTACATACCAAGAGCTTACCATGAAGAACAGACTGGGGCTGATAACGAAAAATCTGGTAGTTTCGGATATATTGACCCATTTGGCATTAGGAGAGTGATTTACTATAATGCTAAACCGGGAGAAGGTTTCCAACATAGAAAGAACAATAGATATGTAGGCTTCGATGCCACGCCCTATGATCCAAGACCATATTGAGCAAAATTAAACTGCTGAAGCTGTGATCATCTTTTACTGCCATTCTGGGAATAAATCAAGCATTGTTTTTACACTAAGCCATAGAACTGGATGTCATATATAACATAATCTTGCCAAAATAGTAATTTTGTGATTTCAGGATATCCATTTTTTATTCAATTGTGCTTGGCAAAATACATCGTAATTTAGAGATGCGAGTCATACCTAAATAATAGTAAATAAAACATATACACAATTCGAAGGTTTAGCAGCTACTTTTTCTTAGACAGTTGTTACTGAAACAGATGCTGTCAAAACTCTGGACGGTATGGTATGTTATCACTTAAATACGATACGCTAGAAAATTCCTTCAAATAAACATCGATTCTTATATACAGGAGAAAAAAAAGGTCTATTTTTTAGTCCCTTTATGAACAAAAATGTATTAATTACAAGACAAATTCTTTTTTTTAATTTTGAAAACCTTTGGTGGAATAAAAAATTTCATAAAAAGTTTTAATTTTGAACTTACAATTAAAATTTCACAAAAATCTGGCTTTTACCATAGAGTGGATTTAACAACATTCAATATCCAATTTAGGAATATTTTTCTTTACATTAAGAACTTATTTATGAAAATTCCGCCTTCGCTCATAAAATTAGAGAACAAAAACCTACTGTAAACTCGAATTTCACAGAATCTTTATACTTAAATAAATAAATTAATTATCGCCACAGTAATTTCATTCCTAAAATCAGTACTCAAGTGTGCTTTTAGGGCTTCTTAAAATCGATTTAGGCGAAATAACCTTGAACTAATTAGAATTATGAAAGATTATGCTTTATATATGAGTCGAATAAACAATACAATTCATGTGTACAGGTCTGTAGTATATTGTATATGTGTGTGTATTTCAACCACAACTTTTGACCGATAAATTAGGGTAGGCTAAATTTAATCCTACCATTGACATAATAGGTTAATGGACTGGGTTTGCCACGCTTTATTGACTCCAACGCAGTGCGACAGAGATGAAGCTAATTAGGGCGGAATTCCAATTAGTTGCGAGAGAGGTAGAGCTGATGAATGCAGAAATGTATCTCTATTGCAACTAGTGAGATTTGCGCCTTTATTAGATTCATGTATAAAATTCATTGCGCATATGTAACGGGGCCAGTCCATATAACCTATTATGTCAATGGTAGGACTAAATCTAGCCTACCGTAATTTATCGGTCAAAAGTTGTGGTTGAAATGTAAATAACAAAAGGACCGGGTGCCACAAATAAGTGTCTCTCACAAATTTTTTATTTGCCATTGTATTAAAATAAAATTTTGATTAGCCAACTAGGTCATTATTTTACATTTTTTTATTATAACAGAGTTGCCACTTCTTGTTTCATTTCCGAATTTCTGCTATTAACTAGTAATTTTTATATGGAACATCCTCTATGTGTTTGGTTATTTCAATTTATTATGATATTCTATGCTCCTTATGTGTCAAAATAAAATTTGGGTTTATTATAAGTGTTTAGAGATTATTTGGACTTAAATGGATATCATGGCCTTAATTGCCAATTTTTTCTCTTGATTTTTGTGTGGTATCAAATTACTCTCAACGACATCTCTTTTTGGCTAATGCCATCAGCCACCTTCTTCCCATAAAATTGAGTATTAACAAAAAAATTGTTTGTGGTGTTTGAATGGATATAAAAGCTGCTTAGTGAATATCAGAGGGAAAGTCTTATTTTTGCCAGACTACTTAATTGAAAATTAATCGTGTTTACTAAATCGCAGCTATATTGATAAATAAAAATTAAATTGAATTAGCTTTGTACATCAGAATGGCATAAATAATATATGATTGTGCTCAGAATATCACAACGAATCAAAGTATGCAAATATATATAGGGTGTCATATTTAAAAATACAAGATTAGTAGCACTTACTTGGAAATAAAAGAAGATATGGCAACGCTGTCATAGTTAAAAATGTAAAATTAAATCTTATTTACACAGCCAAAAATGTATTTTAGTATCTTGACTATGAAATGCCACTCCGTATAATCCATATATAACGATTGTTATCTCGCCTAACTCTGAATAGATTAGAAAGATGTTGCTACATTTGGTTAGGTTAGAATACACTTCAGCCTGCAACAAATCTTACTTCTCAGGTTCTCGTCAAACATAAGTAAAATTGGCCTTATTTAATCCGTTATCTGTCTTATAATGTAACCTATCATAACCTAACTTAAATCTATTCCAGGAAATAAAAAACGCCCTTTTAACGTTGTAGAACTATTATGCATAATTACACTATTGTTAAATCCTGAGATTGAACTTGAAATTCTTATACAATTTAATATAAAGCCACTTAGAATTTGTTATTGGAACATTGTAAATCTTCAAATTTAATACCAAATTGCATGGTCACCCGTAGGTCGCCTGGTTCACAAAAAAATAGCCTAACGTCTTCCAAAATATTGCAGATAGAACAAAATTTTTACTAACAAATGTAGGGCTTTTTTTTTTAGATGTTACCGACAAAAAAAAGGTTATAACGATTTTTTTCAGGAATCTGATAGTTATCGAAATAAATTGATCTAAAATTCTCGTTGATTTTCCTGTCACTTCTTTTTGGACCAAGGGAAAAATTCTTGAATTTATTAGTAAACGCATGGACAAATTTTGCAATAACTCGAGTACATTTTTTTTTATTTATAATTCAAAATGCGTTTGAAAGACATCCTAATCCTACATAACATAACCTCAAAAAAACGTTTTTTTTCGAACTCAATTTTCGCAAAAACTATGAGGATTGCAAAAAAAAACATAAAAACCTTTTTTTAGGTAACAATCTGCCCTACAATTATTATTATTGATATTGACTTTTTTGCCATTTTTTTTGTCGGCCAGACGGCCTAGTGTACATTTCTAAACAGCCCCTAAAGAGGTATTATTAGTGATAAAAAAGTACACAATCATATTATTGCTGTGACTCCAAAACTGTCTTTGGTGACTGGCTAAAGTTTTATAATCAGGTTTTAATAAATTCTAAACTAAAAGCCAAATTTTGTGAAGTTTAAATTTACAAGATTCTTAATTTAAATAGTGCAATTTAAGTTAAAATTATATTAATTTTCTAGCTTAAATGCCGAAAAACTATTTAATTCAAAATTTATTCTACTTAAGTGCCCTTTAAGTTCAATATAAATTTTACAGAAAATAACTTGCATGTAATCATTATACGCTTGCGTGGTTTACTGCAGAATTAAAATCATGACACTACAAACTTAAAAAAATAAGACCGTTAACTTAGCTCTTAAAAACGATCATGCGAAATTGTACTTTTAAGTAGAGAGTCCATGTTTTGGCAAGCCTTTTTTAAATGACACTACCCTGTAGCGAGTATTTTAACTGCATAATAAATAAGGATAGCTCTTAGCCCCTTAGATATATTGCAGTTTGTTTTCGACATTTCCTGCACTTTTTTACGATGTATTTTTATTGCAATTTTTACATGTTTAAAATAATTTAATTGCTTTAAAAAAAATATTTTACTATATATTTAGGTTTTGAAAAAAACGACTGTTTTAACTTCTGAATTGTGAAACATCATCCACACTATAACATAAATGTTTTAGAAACTATTATAAATATAACCCGTATCAGCACCAATTATACGCACTACGAAATATTCTAAATTTTCATGGGTGATTTCTTGAGATGGTTTTTAGAATAGTAATTTAGCGAATAAATTAATTTATTACTAAATTGTTAATACTTGTTATAAGCTTAATTTTAGAACTACTATGTTTTTAGTTTTCTTAACAACTACTATTAGGAAAATATTTATTTTGTGTCTTAATCTGTAGGTGCCATAATTTGGATGGATCCCTAGGATTAAAGTTAGAAGGTCTTTCGTTGTTTCCTATTGTGAACTCTAGTCCAGGAACCCACATATTGCAGAATTTTGCTTGTACAACCTCAGACAATAAGTAAAAAAAGAAGTTAAAATATTTTGAGGGCCAATTTTCTTACCCATAAGAACATAAATGCTTTTAGTAAACATATTATGTCTTAATCTTTTTAATTTTTTCAAACGACAAGTTTTTCAAAATTCTTTAAAAATACGCTTTCATTCATATTATTAGGACGATCTACTTATTTTATTAATAATCATCGTGTTTTCTAGAGTTTCAAAGAATATTTCGATGCTCTGTTAAAAAAATAGCCGTTTTCTAAACCAATCAGAAATATTTTTTCTTCAGCTAATTCTACGGCAAAAGTTCCTATGATTATGAGCAATATATTTCATATTTGCTTAGTTTTAAAGGGTAAAATAATGGTTTTATTATTTTCATCATCTTGTAACGAAAAAAAATTTAATCCACAAACATATTTTTTTTATTTTAGAATCATTTAGCATATGATATTTTAATTTGTGCAAACCAAGCTTAAAACATAGCAATATATTTTCGCTGAAACGCCACTAGCGAAAAAGAAGTACCCTAATTATTGTATAAATATACCATTTTGCTTGTTAAAAAAATAAATGGTAACTAATATGCTACAGTTAAACGTGAAACATTTTTTCAAGTAAATTTCAACGCTTTTTATCTTAAAAACTATGTGGATTAGGATTATTTCAAGAATCGTTTTTCTCGTCATGAGCAAGAAAACTGTTCCTTAAAATACTTTATCTTACTTTAGGGACAATGTTGTGAAAATACTGTGTAAAGCGACGAGTATATTGATTTAAAACTGAACTCTATTTTTGTGCAAAATCGTTAGAAGAGAAGAGAAGAATTTGCGAATAAAATAAATTGTATGAAAAGTTTTAAATCGCTCTAGCAATTTTGATTATCATCTCTCGTGTAAAAGATCAATATTTCAGAAATATTTCTAAGCTTGTAAAGTTTTTTTTTATGAAATAGTTTGAGTAAACTGGTATATTTAGAAATTTTTCGCAAAAATTGCCTAATAGTCTCTTGCTTTTATCTTTATTTTTAGTAGAAATTTACGGTTTTTTATCCTACATGTTTTTGATTTAAAAAAAAATTAAATATCGATGGAAAAATATACTTTTTCATCGATCACAGCTTCGTGTCGATACATGCTCAAAATTAGTTGTCTGATTGTTCCTTGTTTAATTTTGAGCCTAATTTCGGCATTTCGCTAAGGTTGTAGTGCTTCTACTCTTTCACATTTTATCCTATAAATGGCCAATTAGGTTAAGGTCAGTACTTCCAAGCATTATTTTTTTTGTCAAAGCCGAACTGCTCAAAATTAGCCGTTAGATTTCTTCTTGTTCAATTTTCCGCTTAATCTCAGTAAGGTTTTAGTGCCTCTACTCTTTTCCATCTTATCCCATAAATGTTCAGTTGGGTTAAGGTCAGGCCTTTGATGCATTTAATCCATTGTGTCAATGCCTATTGAAAATGATCTTGCACCAACCTTCCTACGTGAGAACGTGGAATATTGTGGATAAGTATGTACGGTTTCTTTAAAAATATCGCAAATGGTACATTATCTTTATCCCTAACCAATGAACTTTAATATTTCCCCATTTAGCACCACAATATATATGCCCTCCAGACCATAACTGACTTAACGCTACAACTTACATATCGTCTGAATGCAATTTAGATTCGTTGTCTTTTCTGATCCCGAATGTTTTTGCACTCTATATTTATTTTTTTGCAATAATACTTTGGTTGATTGAAAAGTTACAGCGTTTCTAAAAACTCGAGATAGATCAAACCACCCTTTTGCGATTTTTTTAAGGCTTTGATGCGAATATCATCTTCTGGTATTATTATCAGTTTCGTTATCAACTCAAACTCATTTCTTATGTAAGAGCAATTTATAACCTTCTTGGAAGAGAGTAATCGTTCAGCGCACTCAGCTTCCTGTAGACAACAATTTCCACTTGGATTCGTTATTGTAAGGAAATTCATATAAAAAGAAAACTCAAGAGTACTTGACCAATAATTGACAACTGTTTACGCTTGACAAATAGCTAATTATGTTTTTTGCATGTAAAGCATCCTAGTGTGAATATTTTTAATGTGTAAGTACACAAACCCAATAAAACATGTAGAGATAAAAAATAGAATAATTACATTAAAAACAAAAACAAAGCGATAAATGAAAAAAGAAAGTTTTTATAATAGATGGCACTATAGTGTAACTTCTATAGGGACAGTAAAGTAGCATTTCGACATCGAATCACGTAATAACATAATATTATTCTCGTACGACTTTAGCTGTGAGGGCCGTATGCAAGTACTATTTTGGCCAATACGAACGACGATATTAGTACAAAATAAGTCCGTCGAAGGGAAAATGTTACTTGGGTAGTTAAAATATCAATTCCCTATAAAGGTTGTTTTTGAATCTTTATGGAAAAAATTATAATATCCAAAAGTTTTATTAAAAAAAAATCTTTAGAAAATTAGAGAGATTTCTGATATATAGGAAAAGAACATCAAAATTGGTAAAGCAATTCGAAAAATATTACACAAATGTGTGTCTTTAATTTTGACCAGAAGTATATAAGTTTATGTTTTCAAGTATCAAATTTATAAAAATATTGAGTCGTTTTTTTTTTCAAACAATCATGGAGAAATTGCAAAATTCTGCAACCGGTTGTAAATAGATCTTAAATAAGGTTTCGGATTTAAAATAGTATTAAGAGTATACCATAATTTGTCATGTAATGTCAATGTAACATGAATCCTAACAAATATTTTGTAAATAGAAAATTTAATATCCACTAAAATTTAAAATGTGTACTAAATTGAGTTTTATTTTAGAAATAAGGACAGAGCATTAAGAAAACAAGTATGAGCGTTAGGTCGTAAGGAAAGGTCCTTGAGGTACATTAAGTTTATCAGATTTTTTATTTTATTTTGTTAATTTTCAAGTCTGAAGTTTCACGATTCACGAAAAAAATTGTCAGTATTAGCAAATTCAGAAAACTTCCCTAAGAAAAACTTACTTTGTATATTGAGCCTCCTTTATTAATTAATAGTACATTTTTTAAGTAATAAATAATACTTACCCAAAATTCGAAATTTTCAGTACCAGTACAAGTACTTTTCTAAAATAGTACTAAATACATGGCCCCAAGTAACTCTAATTCAAAAGTACTGAAGTAAAATACTTACAGTATCAAAAATACTGATTATTTTACTTTAAGTACATTTTTGTATTCAGTACCTCAGCTCTCGCTTTTAGTTTTAGTAAACAGCCTACTACTTTAATACTAAATAACTAACATCCCTTGCTTACATGCGAAGATGACGTAAACGTCGAAACCCGTAGGAAATAATTTTTAAATAAATATATAGAAGGCGCAAGGCTTAATTTTAATTTACTTGATTTCTCCTGTGACCCAATCAAGCTGTGTTTAATATGCAGAATTACTACCGGGCAAATGGTTTATTACTAAACTATGGTATGTATAATAGCAGAAATATATAATTTCTGCAGGTGCAAAACGGCCTAAAAGAAGAATTGCTTTCGATTATGTCACAGGGTACCCTCCTGCGATCATGATTTCTGGGCCTCTACCCTCATCAGGCAGGTTGTACCCAGGGAGATCTGAAATAACAGATTGCTCGATATGACAAAAACGAAACGTCTATCATACTGAAACAGTACTACAAGTTAAATGTAACATTTAGCACCACCTATCGGGGCTCCGGTGATTTCCGGCTGCAAACCCATAGGTAATTTAAAAAGCATGCACTAGCATCACCATACTGAATATAATTAATAATTATAATTTCGAATTTTGATCATCACATTTTCAACTTTATTTTTGTATAATTTAGTAAGACATGCTAAAAGTAATTTTACTTTAATTAATTTTATAACATATTTTAAATAATTAATCAGTACTACTGATAATTTGAATTTAGGCCGGAACTTTAATCTAGGTATTCTACAACGTTGATTATCGACGGTGTCAAAAAGCCTTTTCGTTTTTACTAAGTTACTGACTGTTTCCAGTTCCAAAATTAGGCTACTCCTTGTGTTTTCTAACTTTTTGGTATATTACGTTAATTCGATATTTTCTACCTTTTAGTTAGCTAGCAGAATGTCAACGCATGCACCTTTACAGTCAAAATGCATTAACGCAAAAAATGTATTTCTCCTTAACTTGAAACATTAGAGTTATTAAAACTAATACGTTTTTACTAAGGCACTGGTTGTTTCCAGTTCCAAAATTGGGCTACTCCTTGTGTTTTCTAACTTTTTGATATCTTACATTATTTCGATATTTTCTACCTTTTAGAAGTTAACTAGCAGAATGTCAATGCGCGCACCTTTATAGTCAAAATGCATTAACGAAAAAAATTTATTTCTCCTTAACTTGAAACACTAGAGTTATTAAAAAATATGTATATTTAATTAAGTTGGTGATGATTATTCTTCTGTTTCAGAGTTAATTTTTGTCTTTCGTTGACGTTAACGTTCTCGCGCCTGTGGCGGCTATTCAGGTGAAGTAGGTGAAGTGTTACTTCACCAGGAAAAATAAACAAGCTCTAACTATATTATATATATATTAATGGGGTAATGTTACGAAGATGCAAGTGTGATGTCTGGCTATCTAAATGGCCTTCAAAAAAAAAAGAAAAAGCGCCGCAGGCTGTATTTCTCCATTGTCTTGCATATCGTCTTAACCTTATGATGCAGCAAAGTTTAAAAAAAATATTTCTAAATGTCGAATTTTTTTTGCAAGTATTAGTGGTATTCCCTCATTTTTCATCACTCAGCCAAACGAACGTATGCTCTTACATCTGCATCTACGAAGCGTATACCAACAATTACAGAAACTCGTTGGTCTTCAAATTCGAAGTTAGTAAATGTGATGGTTCAAGACTGTAATAAATTAAAAGATGTCTTTGAATTTATTACAAACTGTGACAAATCTGATAAAAAATCAATCCGGCTTGCGAGAGGGTTTTAAGGTGAGATGAACGATTTTGAATTAGTGTTTAAGAACATTTTTTCAATCACGGACATACTATCTGCGTTCTTTAAAAAAAATCGCAGACGTTCATTTTTGCATATCCAATATAAGCGTGAAGCGCTCTGTAAAAAAAGAAATGAACATTCTTTTAATACCACGTTTGATAAAGCAAATTCTATTACAGAAATAAATCATTACAAATGTGAGCTTGCTAAGCTTTCACCTGAAGAAATTAGGGTTAAGTATAGAACCCTTTTTTATGAAATATTGGACCATATTTTAATGGAAATGACACTAAGATTTCAAGACTGTGAAAAACTTACATTTTTATGTTTGGCAGATTCTGCTAAATTTTCCGAATATAGTTTAAATTTTCCGACTGGCCCGTTTGCAAATTTGTTACAGTTATATGGGGAAATATTTTCAAAATGTCAACGACTTAAAATTGAGCTTGGTCTTATTTTTGCCAATGACAGTAATTGGAATAAATCGCTGCAAGAGCAAGTGAAAAAAATTAATGAAAATAAAGATATTTTAACCAAAGCATATAATGTGTTTTCCCTTATTTTGACAATACCGTCGACAAGTGCTTCAGTGGAAAGAAGTTTTTCTTGCCTTAAACGTGTAACAACTTATTTAAGAAATACAATATCTCAAGAAAGACTTATTTCTCTAGGCAATATTTCAATTCAAAAGGAATTTCTGGAGGAGATTAGGGCAATTCATCCATTTTATGAGGATGTTATAAATAAATTTGCTGCTATGAAGGATAGGAGAATTGATTTAGCATACAAAATTTAGGTTCTACCCCTTCCACATACAAAAAAATCCTGGAAATAAAATTCATCACTTTTGCACTTCACTTACTTTTTCACCCGTGAACCGTCACTGTCTGGCGCGACTCGCGACTTCGTTTATATCTGTAAAGTTTCCTGTGCACGAATGAAAATTCTGCTAGATAACTTCTAAACGTCTAAAAATTAAAATAAGATACCAAAAAGAGAACAGAACGCAGAGTCTGATTTTCAAATTGGGAATAGTCAATGACTTAATAGTAAAAAGTTCGGCGATTCAATAGTTTCACGATCCGGAACAACACCCTATAGATTTTTCGAAAACTTTCGCCCGTTTCGTAAACATAGATCAGGTCAGGTATATCTTTCAAAGTTAAATAAATTACCTGTAAAAATGCTTAGAGTATGTAAAAAATAAATAAAAAAATTGAAAACTTGTACACCTTGTATCTTAAAAATGAAGCATTCTAATGCCGATGTTCACAATACTATTTTTATTTTTTTTATAGTACTATAGGCACCTGAAATTTCGGAGGCTTATTTAGTAACGCCCTGTATAATATACATGCTTTATGTAGTGTTTTATTGTTGGTTATCAAATTTAGATATGTGTTTATCTTTATCTTTATCTTCTCGCCTTCGATTGCACGAGGTATCTTGAGGGATCTTCACTTCACGAGATCGGAACACTGAATGAACGTGACTCGGTGTAACGATCGGTTTCCACGTATGATGTAGACTGAAGCCCGTATCTCTATTAAAATTGTTAGGATGTGGCCATATTACAAAAGTTTCGTCTACATATCTGAACCATGATTTTGGTTTTAGCGGAGACGACTCTAAGGCTTCCTCCTCAAAAGCTTCCATGAAGATATTGACTACCACCGGTGACAGTGGAAATCCCGTGGCTGCTCCTGATGTTTGTTCATAAAAAGTTCCTTGAAAGACAAAATACGTTGATGTGAGACATGCTTTAGTTAGATCTAAAAGTGAGTTGTCAATACTATTATGGTGAAATCTCTGTCTGATATTATGGAAATTTAATCATTTATAGTCACATTCCTCTACATCAAAACTGACTAAGATATCTTTGGGATCTAATTGGATTGATTTAAGTTTTTCTACAAAATGCGTAGAGTTTCTAATATATGAATGTGTTTTTCCTGTGAAATTATTAAGAATATTTGAAAGATATTTACCAATTTTGTAAGTAGGAGATCCTATTGCACTTACGATAGGTCGAAGTGGTACATTAACCTTATGTATTTTAGGTAGTCTGTAGAACCGCGGGATCCTTGAGCTGCTTGGGCTTAACGTCTTCTTCTCCTCTGTTGGTAGGTTTGGATGCATTTATAAGGTTGGTTATTCGTCTTTCAATTTTGTTGGTCGGGTCTGCTTGGATCACTCTGTAGATGTTGTCGTCCAAAAGTAGTTGTATTTTCTTCACCTAATCAGTTTTGTCCATGACGACAGTGGCTTTTCCCTTGTCCCCTGGAAGGACCAAATTGTCTGTATTGTTGTTTAATGTTTTTATTGCCGTTCTTTCCGCAGCTGATAGATTCGATTCGAACGGATATAAACGCTCGTAAGTTATTAAATATTCATTTGAAATTAGCTTTTATACTTGAATATCAAATATTTAGAACTCTCGATAACATTACCAATGCGCAAGGAGAAAGGGTACATCAAGCAGTTACAATTAAGCAACAGAAAAAGTTCGAAGGACTGTTAGACAGCCGAATACCACTAAAACCGCCACAGAACACCGTTATAAATTTATCTTCCAAAATCCTTACTGAAGCAGAACAAGCCGTCCTATCTAAAGGTCAAAACTTCGCCATTACACCAAAAGACATACCCGTAGAAGATATAGTGTCATCAGTTAAAGCGACAATTAGAAGACTTCCAGCAGAAGAAGCTGACGCAATAAGGTATGAAACAGCGAAAATCGTCAAAACTTCTAACCCGCTTAAGTCGAATCTATCAGCTGCGGAAAAAACGGCAATAAAAACATTAAACTTTTTTTAGATATTTTGCAAAATACTGCTACTACATATTTTATGTATTTATATTTTCTTATGCATTAAACTAGAGCCATCTATGGGTATATATGCAAACTTTTCCATAAAGAAACGCCTTAGAAGTAGGCCACTAGCCATCGAGTCAGTCTAAGTCGAGCACAAGTAGGTACGCCCGCTTAAAACTAACGTATAAATCAACAGAGGTCGCGTCGAGTCTGTCGTATGCGGTATTGTGTTGCGGAGTTTATGAGATATCTAAGTTTAAACAAAGAAAATCTTATGCGTTAGCGAAGAATTTTTTTCTCTTTGGTGTAAGTAAATAAATAATAAAATAATATACTTTACCATATTATAATTTGTAATTTTTATCATTACATTACCACTTATGCCGCATTTCGCTTCTACTGTTTATTATGGAACTAAATAGTTTGAAGGTACCTACCGAAAAGCTTATAGTCCAAAGCTATGACCAGCGTCCGTGTTGAGCGGTGCTACGGGAGTTGTTCAGGCAATAGCAAGGCAAACGAATCCCTACGGTTATTTTATTCATTGCTATGCACATATTTTTTTCTCAATCAGTTAAGAGAACAGCTGTTTTAGATGAAGTTGTAAAAAAAGGCTTCCTAGGGCCGTTCCGACTAGATTTTAAGTCGCGAACTATTAATTCCATATATGAAAACAAAGAAATGTTGCTTGAATGTTTGTAAAGACAGTAACGATGGAAAAACAATGGGATAAGCAAATGGACTTATATGGACCTTAAATTTGGCTGACTTTAACTTTTTTCTAGAAACGCTTCGCATATAACAAGTTCAGGTCTAGAATCAAGTTCGGTCTAGAAGTTCAGATAGTGCAAATATCCAAAAAATATCCAGATCAGAAAATTAATTCACTATTTGAACAAGCAAGAGTTACAAACATGCTTTCCCTCAAGATATTTTTGACGAGACAATTAGTGCCTATCCATTAATTAACAGTACTAAATTGAAATTCGAACTTAGGGTAATATATAATAGGAATGATAATGTGCGGCAATAGAGGCAGCGATGGTATCCTTCCTTTTTCCTTGTTTCTAATAAAAAATAATATAAGAGAATGTTTTTCTGAAATTTACAAACCTTTAGAAATCATTTGTACTACTCCAATGACAACTTCTGACCGTGAAAGATGCTTTTCAACTCTAAATAGCATTAAGTGTTTCTTAAGAAGTCTCAATCTAGACTCAGTGCACTTGCAATGCTTTCAATAGAAAAAAAAACTAGTCCAGGACATTGCGGATTTGATACTATAGTCAAAAGCAGTGTTATCGTGCGGGTCATACGATTTATCAACGACAAACTTTTTAAGTTTGTTTTTCTTTTATTACGTGTAATCACATCCTCCGCATAAAATGCGGAAGATGAATTAGATAGACCTACGACATTTTCATATGAAAAAAGAAGATAAACATATAAATACCAGCAGTTGCAAAAATCTTTGAGCGATGTCACTTCAAAGTCAGATTGACAAGTCAGTGACAAAGATCTGAGGAACGAGGAGGCCACCGTGGATCGGTATTTCTTCCTAACCATTTAGTACCAAATTTCCCGTTTAACCGTTCAGAAACATTTCTAGTAGAATGAGCGGGACATCCATCATGTATAAACCCTAATTTATATCGTTTTTGTAAAATTATATTGTACAAAAAATCCGATATTTTGTTTTCCAGAAACTATAAATAGGTATCACCAGTTAGGTTTCGGCGAAAAAAAACGGACCCAATAATTTTTCGTTGATAATACCGCACCACACGTTTGTTTTTTGTTAATACTGGTTTCTATTGTCAATAACAAAATTTGGATTTGTGTCCGACCACAACCTACAATTTTGGGAAAAGACAGTGCCTTTTGTTGTGAACGGGGATTCATCCCCAAAGAGAATGTCTCTATGAAAATCACGCTGATCTTCTATTTGTCCTTGAATCCATATGCAGAAATCATAACGGATATCATAGTCTCGTTCTTGAAGCGTGCAAATAAACATTGGCCTATAAGCATGAAACTTGTTTATTTTTGAGAATGCTCTAAACAGAGCTTTTTTTAATACCCGTATAAGCAGAAATTTCCTGGGTAGATCTTCTTAAGTTTTCAACAACTGACTGAAGTACCGTAGTATTGATTTTCTTCAGTACAAACAGTTTTGACACGTTCATTTTTATATTTATAGTCTAAAGATGCTGTCTGTTTGAAGTTTATTGAAATTCTACTTACGGTTGAGTAGTGAACTTGTTTGTCTGGATGTTGTTCATTGAAAATGTCTGCTGCGTCACGCACTGTTTTATAATTATCCCCACATATTATGCCTTCTCGACTAGCGTGAGTTGCCTTTGAGGAGGAATTTTAAATCAAATAAAGTTAATATGTAATAATATAATTGCTCTTCTAGAATGAAATATTATCGCCACCGCACTGTCATAATTTTTACTTCTAACCCTCATTTGTCTTTTCCAGGGGTATCCGCGATTATCAGGTTTGTCGGTTATTTAATAGTAATTTTATAATTTTGCACTTCAAACAAAAGTTTTTTAATGAGCATATTTTCTAACAAATGTTTCATCTTGTTAAAAAGAATATTGGCGAAATTTTCGAGTTGTGTTTAATATTGTTGCAACAAACCTGAAGTTTGTGATGCCCTAAAAAATTAAAAATCCAAGTTAATTTCACAAGTATACTTAAAAACTATGAAAGTCTTTATGATAATTATCAAAAAAAATAATTTTTTTCAAAAACTTTTCTGATTTTTTCCAAAAAAAAAATTCTTTTCTCATCCAGGCATTCTTTGCCTGCATACCAAAACATAGCCTGTTTTGATATTCAGGCATAACTTTTGATGCTAAAAAACTTTTTTTTATAACATTTTGCTGAATCTTTCGAAGTAAGGGTACTGTACTCTTGCATGATTTTGATATTTTTTGACCTACCCTGTATGCTGTTTGAGTTGCAACCATATATATATATATATATATATATATATATATATATATTGTATAAAAGAAAATGACACGGATCATTTATTTTTCCCGGCTGAAATATGGCTGTATATAAGAAAACAACTGATCCCAGAAAAAATAGGGAAAAAAGTTGTACTATAACTTCAACTCCATATCAAGAAGAATTGGAGAATCAACAAACAAAACAAAAAAATCCCAAACTTAAGGAGAA
>JAUTXW010000530.1:167500-224883 GCA_030620095.1 Kuschelorhynchus macadamiae | reverse complement strand
GATACACTTGACCGAATCATTTTTAAAACACTTTACGTAAAAATGCTTTTAATTTGGAACATTAAACCGTCTTTTTTCAATTACTATACAGGGAACATATAGACACATATTATATATATATATATATATATATATATATATATATATATATATATATATATATATATATATATATATTTATACATATATCTATATATATATATATATATATATATATATATATATATATATATATATATATATATGTATATATATATATATATATATATATATATATATATATATATATATATATATATATATATATATATATATATATATATATATATATATTTATATATATATATATATATATATATATATATATATATATATATATTACTATAAGTATTTATTCAAATTATTTAAATAAAAACTTTTATATTCGCATTTAAAAAGAGTCAGGAAAAGATTTTTTTAGAAAACTGTTTTCCTGCTTACTAAAAAATATTGACATTTTGGTTACATGAACGCTGTTATTATTGTGTAAAATTCTTTTTCAATTCGTTTATGACATTATTTTCTCTCTGTATTTTTTAACTTTTAAGTTTTATCTAATTTTAAATAAAAAAATCACGTTTAACTTATTTCTGAAAAAAATATTATTTTCAGGATATATCAAAGCCAGTGAAGCCCATTTCAACCCCAAAATTAGTTTTTTAAATAACATACATTTAACTTAATATAACATTACTTAAGGGGCCATCAATAAGTAAAAAAAACGCTGTTTCTATTATCTATGATGAAAATACCCAAAACTTATAATATATAAATATTTTGTACAAAACAAAAATGTTGGATTATAAGTTGGTAATTTACGTGACATATGAACGGAAAAATCATCAATACCTTTTAAAACTTGTCTATTAAAAAATTGGAGGGTGTAAAAAAACTCAAAGGTAGTTAGTTCACCCTTACAGAGCTAGAAACAAATATAAAACTATCATAACCATCTTTATGAAATTTAAGAGTAAACAAATTTAAGCGGGAAAAAGTTATTTTTGAAAAACATCGTGTTCTTATTATAGAATTGTACGAAATTTTAGTTTTTTGTCTATATATTCAAGGACAACCTGATGTCAGTAGTATTTACATTTATTTTAAATTATATTTGTTTTTCTTAATCTGTACGATACTATGATAATTACCTTCGCTGATTTCAATATACTCTTAAAAATCTTCCTTAAGACAACACATTGCTAATAAATTTTTTTTAACGTAACAAAACAATTTTATTATATAATAATTATGAGTATTATAAAATTGTTTGTTTTAATAGAACATTCTAATTTTGATATTATAATATAAAAAATAGACAGTTATATCTGTGGTTAAAAGGTTTATATGTGATAAATAATTAAAATCTTTAGAATAAACTACCCACTGAATTCTCTTTTTTACATTCGCCACTGCACTTATTGTTAAAAAAATGTGTAGACTTTGTAAGGTTTTTTTTGTTAACACAGAATAATTTTTAAAACAAAACAAACTATAAGGATAATGCTGAGATCAATACTCATTCCGGAAAAACACATCACTTAAAACTTATTTAAACATCTTGTAAATATTTGGAAAGAAACACTGTTCGATAACCCGATTTTCCGCTAGCATAAGTTTGTTAAAGCACTTTAATTAATTATGAAATGTTTTTTTCTTCTGGTGCAAAACGTAATCGCCAGGGCAAAAACTGACGATAGGTGTTACAGGACTGAACGGATCCGTGCCAAAATCTATTCTGGTATAAAGTTGCGTTCTCTCAAAAATATATCTCCATAGTCCCGTGGCGAAATATGAAGGATATCCCGTTTTTTTAAATCAAACGTGAACGAGTTATATTAAAAGAGAACAGAGTGCTAGGGCAGAGCTATCGATTTTTCATCGCGGTGGAAACTTATTGATTACAAGGCTATTTAAGAGCTCATCGTAATTCGTCTTTAAACTTTTCTAGTAGAGAAAGGGATACTTCTCTATTCAAATTCGTGTGGATATGTGAATTGCAAACATATTACATGCAGAATCGGAAACATTTTTTCTGTTATAATTTCACACTTTTCAGAAATTTAAAATAATCACAAAACCATCAGCGGTGCTAAATACTTATTACTTCATATTCCACTTTCTATTAATAAACTTATTAAAACTGTCTAACTAAATTTGTCGTAACGTCACGGTGAAGTTGACTTCCTTCAAAGTGATTATTACTGTAATAAAGAATTCTATTAAGTTATCGTATCGCTGATGAATAAAGAAATGTAGAATATTCAAAAAAATTAGGAAAACATTAATTTAGTAAGGAAAAAAGTAAATAAAAACAAAAAATAAAAACTTATAGAAACGATCTTTCTATACCGTAATTTTAAACAAAGCTAAATAAGGAATAATCCAATTATTGCAATATGTTTTTTTTTTTCAAGAATTTGAGTACTTAAATGGATTCGTAATTCTTAAACAAATCCCTATTTTTGAAAAGTATAATAACGAAATCTGTTACAGTTCCCTGAATTTCTCTTTTAGATACTTAATAGCCAACTGAGTGATTGCTTTCACATTTAAACTAACTTTAGGGTAAAGTCCGTTTACCCTTAGCAGTAAAACCCTATAGATACTGGCTACCTCAATACAGGTCTAGATGTTGAAATGTTTAATCACAAATACTAATATAAAATCTTTTTTATATTAGTATTTGTGTGTTTGTCAAACTGAGCATTTAGTAGAAGATCTGTTATTTTATCAAAGTTAGAGCTATGTTATCAAGTTTTAAAAAAATGTGGCGTGCATGGACAAATGATGGAAATAGTGCATCCGGAAGTGGTATCTCAAAAAAAAAACATTTATCCCTTGTTGCGAAGGAAATAGTAAAAAACGTTTATTTATCTCTTTTAAAGAAAGGGTATAATCAAAATGAAAGTTTGGGCGAAATGTGTTTTTTAACTAAGGTTCCTTTATCGACGGTAAAAGATATCGTAACCAAAACCATTACATCAAGGAAACAACGGCCCGACATGGGCAAATTTAGAAGTGTTGAAGAAGCTGATAAAGAGTTAATTCCAAGAAAAATGTATGCCATGTACAATAAACAACTGATTGTTAAAGCAATAAAAGGCAAGTGTTAATGCAATTCCAGCGATTAAAAGTATGGCGTTGGGATTATTTAACTTCCATACATCAACATAGGGCAGAAAATCGTCCAATCATATATCTTGACGAAACATGGTTTGATACCCACCACTCCCACAAAAGGATGGAACGATTCAATAAGTAAGTGCCAAACCAAAGCTCCCTCAAATAGAGGACAGATGATTACAATTTTGCATACGGGTTCAGAAAATGGTTTTATTCCAAAGCCTTTGTTAATCGATCTTCCAAGAACATAGCCAATTCATCTTTGGATTATTATCAAGATACAGATGCAAAATATTTGAAGATTGGTTTCAAAATCGCCTTCTTCCAAATATTCCAAAATAAATGTTTTGAAAGCATATTTAAAAAAGAATATATTTATGACAATCTTACTGGTGCCTCTGGTCATACAGTTTGGCGTCTTCCACCGTGTTTGTATTTTTAATCCGATCGAACATATCTGGCATGAATTAAAAGCCATGATTACGAGAGAAAGCACCTCTCCCACAATAAGTACTTCTGTAATAGATTTAATTAAAAAAATAATATATTTCCGTACATACCTGGAAAATTTCTGTTAGACATGTAATTAAGGTTGAAGACTCTTATAATTTTATACATAGTAGTGTTAAGCCCTTAATAATTAGTTTAGGTTAGACGAAGACGATAGTGATAGTAAAACGGAACTGAATATAGAGTAGGTTAGAGTAACTTGCATAAAAAAACTAAGATGCATTTTATCATATTGAAATAAAAATATAGTTTTTAAGTTTTATTGATAATTGTTTATAAAATCGGAAATAAATACATAATATTAATTTTGTTTTTAAGTTATTTTCTTTTTCGTCTAAATTCTTTATTAATATGGAGACAAAATCCGCAACTGTACACTTTTAAGAGTGTACTAAAGAATCTCGTGCCTACATAATAGAGGTTTACTAGGTAGCTAATTTATGGGAGGGTTCTACGGCTAAGGGTAACAGGTAAATTTTATTGCAGTTAAAAAATCAACGAATAATTCTGAAACAGATTACATATGGTATTTGAATACATATGCAAAGTATATTTCAAAACTTCTAGAATTTAGCTAAAATAACAACAAATTAAATATTTAAAGAATGTTATCACAGGCGTCCATATTCACTAACGACAAAAAAAGTTTTGTATTTTGTAGTACAGTAATTTTGGTTTAGATACAGGTTCTGCTTAATGGTAAATGTGTCTCGTAATTTGCAAACTAATAAAAGTAATAGCCAACTCAGCCACAATTTAGCCAACTGCTCAAGGCGCGTCACTGCCTTGAGCAGTTGGCTGGTTAATATTAAAATGGATCTTAATTTTTATGATGCTTGAAAGACAGAAAAAACTTTTATGAAACTGTATAGGTTTGAATTTTTGGAACTTATAATAATATATTTTTGGTAGGACACTGTATTAAAGAACTAAATATCGAGGATAGATATGAAGATAACCTGATCCGATACACGATATGAAATTAACTACACCGTTTCTATGAAAAACACCTAGGTGTAAAAGCCATGAAAGCAACGAATTATTATAACCACGTAGCTTACCAGAACTTGCTTAATTGAAAAATACAGATTATCTGAACAAAAAAAAAACAACACTAACAAAAATACAAAATGAGAATAAACAATTTTTCAGTAAAGATATGAATTTTCACTGTCACTAAAATTATACGTATCGCCAGGCCCATATTATAGGCAATCATACTGAAGGGAACTGAAATTCACCAACTATACAGGGTGTTCCAAATTCGACGGGATAGCATTTCCATGTCAAAAATCGTAAGAGATACGAGGTTGGTTAAATTAGGGCAAAGTTGTGAATATCGAATAATATGCCGTTGATAAAGTTTGGAAATTCCGACGACTTTAGAAGATATCCGTAAAAATTGGAAAATTGTTATTTGCTTTGCAAGACGAAACGTTCGATTTTAAATTTGGGTAAACGCTCTGATACAAGAGAGAAAGTGAATATAAAGATTAAAATTTCTTTTGTAATATCTTTGGAAATGTAGCTTAAAAGAAAAATTTTCGTTTTTTTACGGATATCTTTGGAAGTAGTGGGAATTTACATTACATTTAATTTAATTTTCAATTTACATACAATTTATATATATGTATATATATATATATATATATATATATATATATATATATATATATATATATATATATATATATATATATATATATATATATATATATATATATATATATATATATATATATATATATATATATATATATATATATATATATATATATATATATATATATATATATATATATATATATATATATATATATATATATATATATATATATATATATATATATATATATATATATATATATATATATATATATATAAATATATTATATAAAAGATAATTTATATGAATGAGAATATATATATATATATATATGCCTTAACGCATTTATATATATATATATATATATATAAGATATATATATATATATATATATATATATAGAAAATTGCATCTTGATATAGAACATATATATATATATATATATATATATATAGAAAAATATATATATATATATATATATAAAACCACTATGTTCCCTGGGAAAGTATATATATATATATATATATATTTTTTCTTAAATATATATATATATATATGTCATTTCTTGAACACCGCTATATATATATATATATATATATATATATATATATATATATATATATATATATATATATATATATATATATATATATATATATATATATATATATATATATAACAAAGTGGTTTTATTTCGGGTCTAGCGGTCCGTGGGAAAAAAAAAGGAAGAAACTCTTTTTATCTTAAGTGCTCAATATTTCGCCAAAGTTTATTAGCTTCATCAGGAGCAACTACAAAAATTATAAAGAATAGGTCCGATTAGAATTATAACATTAAAATGACAATCAAAAGAATAAAATTTTGTCTAGATATACATAGTCAATACATACTTAAAAATTACTTACAAGATGGAAGAGTCAATGATTTTTAAATTTTAACATTTCTACTTTACAACAGCTCAAATAATGTGGCGTTTTTAATGATAATATTCATGTCCCAGCAGTTGAATTGCAAAGAGGGAGAACAAAACACATTAGCTACACAAGCCTTATCTAGATGTTAATAAATTGTACGAGGTGAACTATTCTACGGTGTGCAGCTAAAAAGTATTGTTACATAAAATTTAAAAGATTGCAATAAATATTGCTCAGCTGATTGGTATCTGATTTATAATTAATGCAATCCTTGTTCTTTTTTATATGGTACATTTCCAAGAATAACCTTTTTTTGTAATTCGATTCCATCTCTAAAATTTTAACATTGGAAAAGTCAAAATTTTGACCTATTTTTTGATTGTGTTCAGCCAATGCACAAGAGATTTTCCCTAAACAGCAATCACTTTTGTGGCCGGTTATTCTTTGCCTAAGCCACTGAGATGTTTGCCCGATATACTGTCCATCACATTCCAAGCAGGACAACTGATACACAACGTTACTATTAAATAATAAGGGTGTTTGATCTTTGACCCTAGAGAATAGATTAAAGTTTTTTATAGTATTATATTTTGCTATTTTTATGTGTGGAAAATCTTTGAATAATTTTGCAATATTATTAGTTAGCCACTTATAAATGGTAGTTTTCTATATTTAAGTTCAAGCGGTTGAACCTCTTCTGTAGGGCCATCATATGTATTTGAATTATTGAGCACTTAAGATAAAAAGAGTTTCTTCCTTTTTTTTTCCCACGGACCGCTAGACCCGAAATAAAACCTCTTTGTAATTTCTGTACGGTCGAAAATACTTAACTTATATATATATATATATATATATATATATATATATATATATATATATATATATATATATATATATATATATATATACAATGAGGGCATAAAGTCTGGAAACCTTGAGATATGTCAAAAACTATACAAGTTGGGTAAAAAAGTTTCATATAAAAGTTGTATAGTTCCTTACGATTAATTATTCAAAAATGTCTTGAAATATACAGGGTGTTTTAAAATCAAGTTACACGCCAAAACTTCAGAATCTCTAATGGAACACCCTGTATATTGTTTCATTTTAAGAATCTATATGAAATTCTGATCATATTTTATTAAGCATACCCTAACCCTAAAGTCAACTGTTTTTGAGATAAAAAAATGAGAAAATGGAAATTTGGCATAAATTTGTAAATTTCATTATGCATAGTGAAACCTGGTGGATTATTTTAGAACTCCCATAGAAACTGTCATGTACTGACAATAAACTGTGTCAATTTTTAACATATTGTTGGAGAGTTACTTTTTTCCTGATAAAAATGCTTTCAGAAAGAGAAAGAATAGAGATTCTTATGATGTTTGGATGGGGAGATCGCCAAAGAAAGCGCGAGAACAAGCAATTGCAAAATCCATAGTTAGCAAAATTATCAAAAAATTTCGTGATCATGGTTGTGTAAAAGATCTTCCCAGGACAGGTAGGCCAAAACTAGATGATGATATGAAATTGAATGTTTTACTCAGTTATAACGAAAATCCACATTTACCTACAAGTCAAGTAGCATTAGATTTAAACCTTAGTCAATACTCGGTAAAAAATATTCTGCACACGGCAAAGTATCATCCCTACAAAATAAGATTAATCCATGAATTAAATGAAGACGACTTTGACCGCCAACTTGAGTTTTGCGAAAGTATGCAAGAGGGGTGCAACCTGGATCCATTCTTTTGTAGAAATATTTTATTTTCCGATGAAGCCACCTTTTTTCTTAATGGTACTGTCAACCGACAAAACTGCAGATATTGGTCTACAGAGAATCCCCATTGGGCTCAAGTGGCTCATACGCAATATCCCGAGAAAATCAATATTTGGGCTGGAATATTTCAAGAATTATAGGTCCCTACTTTTTCGACGTAAATTTAACCAGCGAAATTTATCTTGATTTTTTACAACTCGAGTTGATTCCTGCCTTAGCTCAATTGTATCCAGGTAATGAGCCCGATATGCCTACTGCAGCAATGTGGTTCCAACAAGATGGAGCACCACCTCACTACGCGCTACCTGTTCGGTAGTAGCTCAGTGAAATATTTCCTAACAGGTGGTTAGGACGTCGTGGTCCCTACGAATGCCCGGCCAGGTCCCCGGACTTAACTCCCCTAGATTATTTTCTGTGGGTATATTTAAAGAGCAAAGTTTATTTGAACAGACCTCCTAATATCGATGCGCTGAAAAATCGTATAAGAGATGAAATCCGACAAATCCCACCTACTTTCATTCAAAATCTACAACAAGAGTTTATCAATCGATTAGGATATTGTCAGGAAGTGAACGGACAACAGTTCCAGCATTTATTACGTTAAAACGCATCATTTAGAATTTTAGACTATCGTTGTTAATCGTTATTAAAAAATTTTTGTAAAACAGTTTTCTCATTTTTTTATCTCAAAAACAGTTGACTTTAGGGATAGGGTATGCTTAATAAAATATGATCAGAATTTCATGTAGATTCTTAAAATGAAATAATATACAGGGTGTTCCATTAGAGATTCTGAAGTTTTGGCGTGTAACTTGATTTTAAATACCCTGTATATTTCAAGACATTTTTGAATCATTAATCGTAAGGAACTATACAACTTTTATAGGAAACTTTTTTACCCAACTTGTATAGTTTTTGACATATCTCAAGGTTTCCAGACTTTATGCCCTCATTATATATATATATATATATATATATATATATATATATATATATATATATATATATATATATATATATATATATATATATATATATATATATATATATATATATATATATATATATATATATATATATATATATATATATATATACATATATATACATATATGTACATATATATATATATATATATATATACATATATATATATATATATATATATATATATATATATATATATATATATATATATATATATATGGGTGTCCCACGAGCCTTTGGACAGCGAATATCTCCGTTAATGTAAGAGACTCAAAAAAACAATGTACAAAGAAAATATTTTTAGGTTCTCTTGAAGCATAATTTAAGCACAACCCCAATCATATAGGGTGCATCACAAAGTCGTAGCTAACCAAACTTATGTTTTCTTAAATGAGACACCACAACAATATTTTTATGAATTTGGATAGGGATTCTGCTGAATTCAACGATATAAGGTTTGACGGCTTTAGCATGAACGACTGACTCTCTCAGAAATGATTAAAAACTTTCTTATACTATTTTACATACTTGAGATTATTAATTATTCACTTGCCTATTATTATAGATAACTTTTAATTAAACATTTTACCTTTCCCTTTGTCAAAGTGTCAAAATGATCGTGAAAGAAGTTTACATTTTATTTTGTGTGTTTAAGAAGCAGAAAAGCCCTTCTTCACATACAACGAATATGTGGACATGCTTTTGATATTCGGAGAGCGCCGAAAAAATAGTAGGCAGGCTCAGATTTTATATAGAGCGATTTCCGGATCGTACATTGCCAAGCAAGAATACTTTTATTTATGTTGAACAAAAGTTACACGGTTCCTTTCCAAATATGAAGCATCAAAATTCTCGTAGAAAAAATGCACAAAAAGAAGAAAACATCATCAACATCTTAACCTCTCTGCAAGTCTATCCACATACGTTGTTCCCTTCTACTGCAAATGAGTTGGATATAACGAAAAGCACAGTACAAAGGATAGTGAAGAATCATCATCCTTTTAAAATCTACCTAGCCATTACTGGTCGCAAGAAAACATTAAGTGAGATAATTTTCAGCAAATGTGGGGAATAATGTTTGGTATGGTTTATTTAGTGGTCGTTTGATATTGATATAGGCCCATATTTTTACCAAGGCACGTTGAGCGGCGAGAGATACCTATATTTTCTACAGAAATCTCCCAGAACTTTTAGAGGAGATCCCGTTGAACGAACTTGCCTTTGGCAGCAGGATCGTGCACCACCCCATTTCCACCGTGAAATTACGCGGTATCTCGATGAAATCTTCCGAGAACGCTGGATTGGAAGAAACGGTACATTCATTGGCCAGCGTGTTCCCAGATATTTCGCCCCTAGATTTCTTTTTGTGGGAATACCTAACAGGTAATGTTTATACCACACAACCCATCGTTGTTCAAGATTTACAAAACAGAATTCTAGTTGCTTACCCCTGCTATGATCAACGCAGCATGCACAAGAGACCTTAGAAAAAGACTTGCTTGTATTAATAGTGGTGGAAGTCAATTTTAGCATTTGTTGAAATAATGTTAATGTTTTCTCAGCTATTCTTAATTTTGATTGTTTTTGTGTATTTGCGTTCGTTTTGTTTTAATAATAAATAAAATTTTAACTATGTCCTATGCTACTGTACTATGTACTTAGGTTTTTTATTTGTGGGTAAGCAGCTGATGATGAAAGCTTCAAATCGTATATCGTTGAACTTAGCTCAGCGAGGCCTGTCGTAATCCGTAAAATATTATTTAAAAATAAGGGATTATCTGCAATTTTAATTTTTAGTTCCGCGATGAAATTCATTATCCGACTCGGGTCTCCAGGAGTGAATTCTTGAACTAGATGGATTTTAAAAGCATGAAGATGTTGATGATGTTTTCAATTATTTGAATATTTTTTCTAATGATTTTGATGCCATTTGGATTGGCAATGTACGATCCGGACATCGTTCTCGATATAAAATCTGACCCTGCCTATTATTTTTTCCACATTCTCCAAATATTAAAAATATGTCCACATATTCGTTGTATGTGAACTTCTTAGACACACAAAATAAAATGTAGACTTCTTTCACGATGATTTTGACACTTTGACAAGGGCAAAGGTAACGGGTTTAAATAAAAGTTACCTATCATAATAGGCAGGTGAATAATTACTAATATATTACGTATGTAGGTATTATGAGAAAGTTTTTAATAATTTCTGAGAGAGCCGGTCATGATAAACCCATCAAATCTTATATCGTTAAATTCAGCTCACCAAGTTCTATCGAAATCCGTAAAAATATGCATTAAAAAAACGCAAGTTTGGTTGGCTACGACTTTGTGATGCACCCTCGATAGGGGTTGTGTTTAAATTATGCATCAAGAGAACCCAAAAATATTTTCCTTATACATTTTTAAGTCTCTTACATTAACGGAGATATTCGCTGTTCAAAGGTTCGTGGGACATCCTATACATATATATATATATATATATATATATATATATATATATATATATATATATATATATATATATATATATATATATATTAGGTGCTAACAGACATAGTTGAACTGCAGAAGGATTTTGCGGTGCACCATCTAATTTTTAATTAATTTGTGGACCTGAACTCGACCAGCCCGATCTTTTTCTGTACCCAAAACAAATTTCGAAAAAATAAAATATCTTGTTTCATAGCTTGTCTTGCAGAATTTCTTTGCGCCTGCGTTTTTTATACCTTCATAACAGGTTAGGAAAATAGCAAATACAATATTAGGATTTTTCTTCATAAACGCCCATATTCAATTGCCTAAAGTGCTGAAAATTGATTTTTTCCTTCTATATTAAAATGGTAGATCCTATAAAAATTATTATTTTAAAAGTTTAATTATAAAAAGTAGATATTTGAAAAATCGATCTTTTGAGATGTAATTGGCGAAAAACCGTTCATTAGTTTTCGCAAAAAACTCGAAAACCCCTTAAAAATGAGCTTTGGCTTTGAGCCTTCGAACGGCGATTAGTATCACCTGCAAGAAAAACGATTCGCCAGATAAAAAGCTCTATCTAGTTTTACATTTTTGTCCGAGGTTCAAAAATTGCGTACTTAAATTGAGTTCGGAAAAAATTACAAAATTGCCAAAAACTTTTTATTCCAACATGGGTCCAGGTTCAGAAAGCCTGCAAAAATTTTTTCGAGGGGAGGTAAAAATGGATATTTATCAAAAAGTAGAATAATTTAACGGATCATGTTCAAACTTTGTAAAGTTCTAGGAGGTATTTTATTATATACCAAATAAACGTAATTTTAACATTTAATAATAAATGGGTCCTGTCAAACATGATATTAGAGTTTTATATGTTGCGTTATACGTTATATAAAGTAATGTCGTTGAATTTAGTACACAAAATTTAGCTTTTTAAAAACGTAATAAATGTTTATATATAAAAGCTATTAGTAGTAAAAATTATAAACAAATTAATATTTTTTTCTATTTTGTAAACATTAAACCGTCTTTTCGGTAGGGTCGTGCTGGCCATTTTTTCGACAATACTTTTTTTTCTTTACAAAGTTGGCAATGCTAAATCATGACTATGAAAAATAAAAATGGTGCGCATGTAATTGCCAATTTTTGGTATACACTGCTATCAACATAAAAATGTTGAAGAGTAAATATGTTTTAAACATAATGCTTTTTTTAAATATAGTGCCCAAAATAGAAAAAATAGTTTTAACTAATAATACTACATTAATACAGTAAGGCATTCTATAAAATCATGTCTTGTGAAACTATTGTTTTAATAAACTATTTTGACACACTTTTTGACGTATTTTGCAAATTTTCACACTAACAATAATAGTATATTTTGTTTGCAGCAGAGTTATTCGTTAAACGATGCTTCCAGGGATAAACCAATAGACATAACTCGTTAACAAATGAAGTCACAGGTAAATATTTTGCATACAAATTTAGCATTACGTAAGCTGTATTAGCTATATTTATTCGAAGTTACAGATTTATCTATTAAAAGTTATTGACATTTGCAAAAATGCCCATTTAGGGTTTTTTTTGCGATCAACGATTTTCCACTGAGCAAATCTCTGAAGATAGAGTTCCGAAATATCTGCAACTTTTGATTAAAGCATTTTTATAAGACCTACCGATTTTAGTATAAAAGAAAAAAAATCAATTTTCCACTTTAGGTAATTGTCTATATATTTCCCCCAATTACTTTTTGGATAGATTTTTGAAAAATGACATTATTTGGATGCACTGAAGCAACTCACAAAGTCATTTTCCTTATAGCATGTCAAACATTATTATTGTACTATTCCTGGTCTATGATTGCCAACTTGACAATTCAAACGTGTAACGCACGCACTGCACCTAAACCTAAAATAAAAACAACTAACTTAAGGCTTCATGCACGTTAATCATATAAATCCGAATGGTCACGAATGACGGGCAAACGCTATAGCGACGATTCGGTAATAAATTTTGATATTTAAAGAGATACTATTTATTGATAAACACATTTCTTTTTTGGCTTGTTTGTAACTATATATATATATATATATATATATATATATATATATATATATATATATATATATATATATATATATATATATATATATATATATATATATATATATATATATATATATATAGAAATATCTAACTTTAAATTGATCGAATCAAATATTAAAGAAAATTCCATATCTCAATGTGAACTAGGAATAATCTGAACACATTTAAAAAACGGTAGCAAATAGTCAACTCTCAAAATCATTGGGGGAGCCTTCCCCCATCCCCCCATAGAAGCGAGTCCGTGAATCGCTAAAAAAGCAGGAAAATAATAAATTATAACGATCTTCTATAAATAGCAGGACGAATATTACAAAGTAAGTGGCATATTCTTACTACTGCCAAAGTTTAAGGAATAAAAATACTACTGCTTACCATTTTAACTACGAAACCTTAAAAGTTTATTTGTATATATAGAAAGATAAAACAAACACTGAATACTAGTGCTTACCAAAATCCAGGTAAGTTTCTGAAAGGGTTATAGGATTATAATCATTGCATATATGGGGAACATCGGAACATTAATTATTCACATTAGATGGTCTTTCTAATTGTCTAAGGTATTTGAGTATATTGAACTATGAATTATAATCCTGTAATGAATTACGCACTCATCGATTCAAGGAATATGAACCTAAGACATCATAGATGAAAATAAAAACTCAAAATAGTCGTTAAAGGAACAGTAAGACAAGACCATAGTACTACACTGAAATTTTCACTGCAAAAACGTTCTTACTCACCTAGACTGAAAACAAAATATCAAATATTTTAAAGGCTCGCACACCGCTTTCGAAAAGCCAAGTTTGATAATAAGTTTGAATGATATTAAAACTCTTAAGTAACTTAACTAAAAAGGCCTAAGAAATAGAGGGAACACATATCCTTAGATTACACAATCTAACCCAGAAAGAAAAGCGACAATACAAGTTTAAATCAAATGCTCCGCAGGACTTGGATTGGTAGAGCTGGCATTATGCCTACTTTACAGTTTACTAGCTATTCCCCTGTGGAGTACTGTAAGCTTTTAAAATAAAGGATTGCTGATGGGGGTGTAAGTTTATTTTTTTATATACTTTTAAGAATTTTCAAGTTAGAAGAGCTAATTATGTTTATTAAATATGTCAAGGGGTATTGTAGAGATATTTTCAATTTATCACGCAAAACATACCGTTTGCCTGTCAAACTAACAACTTTCATTAAAAAAGTTTTTTGCTCTATAAAACAATTTTTATTCAATATAAGTCTAATTTGCAAAATAAATCAAAGAGTTACCTACAATGAATAATTAAGACAACAAAGGTTTCATAAATAAATTGTAATCACATGACCACATTTATTTTTATCCACCCACTTAAAATACCGTGTGGATTTCCAATTTATTTTTAAATAAGCGTTCAATATTTAGAAAACATCGCTGACGTTTTTGTTCCCATTCAAACACTAAACTGCAATATAACTGGATTTACACCAGTATAAGTGGCACTTCAACTATTAAACACTTCTAGTGTCACATTAAGAAAATATCAATATTATTACTAATAACGTTAATACTTAATTAATAACAACGTAATAAGCTTTTTCATAGTGACGAAAAAAGTGAATTAGATAGCAAGTAATCAATTATCGCAGTATTACTTTATTACTTGACGATACTTGACTACATGGCAAAAGCACAAAACACTGTTTCACTAATGGAAATAAAATCACTGATACAGCCTTAATTTTCATTCTTAAAATAATCCATGGTGTTTGAATAATCCATGGTATTTGATATTAAGTAAATCAACACTATTACTAATTCTACTAATTATTGTAAACATGTTTTCTAAGATACATTTAATGCAAAGGTTTTTGAATAAAGGGTTATTGTTAAAAATTATTAATGTTAATTGTTCACATTATGTGCGTCAAATACCTATCTGATGTATTTTTGGACGCTGATTATGAAAAAAAAAATGAAAAATTCCATCTAAAAATTTTGACCTTGACCATTTTGCTTTTAACCTTGACTTTTTTTTGAAGCTCAAAATATCTTATTTTTTTTGAGGTTTATGGGGGTAATTAAGCCCCCAACGACCCAAGTGGTGGTTTGTCTTTTAGTTAGAGTGAATAGTTTTTCTTTCCTTTTTTTGAAATTTCCTTAAAAACAATTTTTTTTTGTAATAACAAGTTAAATAATTCGATGAAACAAAACTTTTTTGTATCTTTAAAAAATAAAAAATGAGCGTGGCCGGCTGAGTCAAGGTCAGATTTGGTTAGATTAGGTTTTTGCAGTATTTTGAATAAGTTAAATAAGTATCTTCGATGAAAAAAAAATAATTTGGAGCATTTATTTGTATTTTTAAAATTCAAAGATTGGCCGGCTGAGTCAAGGTAAGATTTGGCTAGGTTAGATAAGATTTTCGCACTTTTTTTAATAACGAAAGTTAAATAACTCGATTAAACGAATCTTTTATTTGTAAACTTTTTTGTATCTTTAAAAAATGAAAATTGGAATTGTTTTGGAAAATTTTGGTAGTACACCTTCCGAAAAATAAAAAAATCGTCGATAACTCGAACACCGTGCAAGTTAGGGGAAAATTATACCACTAATTTGAATTCGAATGAATATGTAGCTTTCGATACTAATTTTTAAAAAATATTATTAGGTCGCCATTTTGTTCCACCAGATTTACACCAGTTCATCTCCATATTAGTATTGATTTTCCTGCAAAAACGCAATTCGAAAAGTAGTTTTGATATTTTAACTATTTTATTTAGTGACATTTTGTTCCGTCATATTACATTTTTACCAAAATTATACCAGTTCAGGCAGGCAGTATGGCGGGGACGCAATTATATTTACTACTACTACTTGATACTAGCTAGTAATACAAACTTACTTACTTGATACTAGCTAGTAATACAAAAGCAGCGGAGTCCTTTTTTTTTTGTTTTGGGTTTGGTTTTCATTACTTACTTCCTCCCCAATGTGTTTTCTCCAGGACGTCCCTGTACAGGGGTTATCCAACATAAAATGAACACATATTTTTTAAAATTTATAACGCTTTTTAAAAATCAATTTAACTATTAGTTAAAGTTAATTTTTTTTAATATAGTAACGTAAAATAAGTATAATTTAAATACATTTTTAAAAAGCCCTGGAACCTTAAATATACATAGGGCGTTTTTAATTGATAGCTAAAAATAAAGGATGTAATTGCTTGCCTATATATATATATATATATATATATATATATATATATATATATATATATATATATATATATATATATATATATATATATATATATATATATATATATATATATATATATATATATATATATATATATATATATATATATATATATAGTTCATAAAAACATGTAGCAGAAAGGCTCTCGTTTTTGAGATACAGGTTGCTAAAATATATATTTATATATATATATATATATATATATATATATATATATATATATAAACTATATATATATATATATATATATATATATATATATATCAAATTTGACACACAGTGTGTTATTCTGTGGGCGATGTCATTTAAAAACTGAATGAGTAATAAAAAAATTAAGTTGATAAATGATTAACGTCAATTTTATAAAATATTTTGTGATATCATATATAAATATATATATATATATATATATATATATATATATATATATATATATATATATATATATATATAGGACTATATATATATATATATATATATATATATATATATATATATATATATATATATATATATATATATATATATACCTGAGTGGCGCACCTTAACATATGCATGCAAAACAAAAGTACTAGTTACGAGAGAAACTAAGCAGCTGAACATTGTAGGTAATGTTTCCAGTGACAGCATTATTTTCAAATAGCATTAATAAAAAAGGTTTTCCATATAAGAGAAAAGAGAACTTTAACTGGTCATTTTGCCAGACATATTACAAAAATAAGACTGCACCTGGTCGATATATTACAATTACAATTTATTTCCGAAATCATAAAAACATATTTCCCAATCTTACTTAGTTGTATTAAAGAAAAAAAGCCAGGCTAGTAGTATTAAATACTGGCATAAAATAAATTCATTCAGAACAAATAATTCACAATATACTATTTCCGAAATCATAAAATCATATTTCCCAATCTTACTTAGTTGTATTAAAGAAAAAAAGCCAGGCTAGTAGTATTAAATACTGGCATAAAATAAATTCATTCAGAACAAATAATTCACAATATAATATTTAAGGTCAAAAATTGTGGGCTAAGTAAACCTAGTCATTACTACAAGACGAAACTAAGTTTAGAGCAAAATTTATGATTTTAGGTCATAAAACTTATATTAATAAGCTTATTTTTTTAAGTTTATGAACCAGATTGCCTTTCTGGAATGTGAAGGACTGAAAATGTTCAGTTTAACTATCGACAGATATCTTCAATATTAATTAAAATATCAAACCTCAGTTAGAACAAGTGTAAACTTAACGTAAGCCTTCGTTTGCAGTGATCTGCGTAAAACAATAATCAACAAAGTTTTATGATATATACATGAACCACTTGAAGTTGTTATATCCTCAATACTATTCGTTCGTTTATTTGGAAATAGAACGTACACGTATTTAAAAATTAAGGTTAAAATAACTACTATAGAATAACTTCACATTTTCTAACAAAATCAATTTTATTATCTTCTACTTGTTTTTTATCCCCTAACTTATTATTCCCATTTTTATAAAATATGATTTTCGGGTATTGCATAAATAAAAATCCAATGACAATAAATTGGAGGATTTCTAGTCAACATGTTGCTGGTACTTATAAATTTTTAATGGGCTTATTTTTGACCTCGACAGAAATAAAAGTTCCTGCGTGTTGCTTGTTTTCAACAGTATCCGTAAACACGAAAGAAAAGTGAGAAAAATTGGTTCAGATATTTGTATGATGTATAAAAACTATTGTTGATTTTCCAATCTATGCCTCGTTCCCTCAGTTATGTTATAATTTGTTTTCGTTTCCAGTAACCACTATGATTTTTTTGGTGTGGACTTCCCACTAAACATTTAAACGGAATCTATTTGATAGTGCACTTCTCGATTCAGTAAAAATGTACTTAACTGATAAATTATTCGATTTTGAAATTTAATACTTTTGTTTTATCCACAGAATTTATATTTATTGCACATTTATACATAAAAATATAGATTTTGTCTCATGCTCCCACGTCCACTAGCTAGACCATGTTGAGAGTATGTTTGCTCGATTCAGATTAAAGTAAATAGATAATTAGTTTATTGTATTATATTCATCAATTTTGAAACAAAAACACTTGTTTTTTACTTAAATTACGATTTATCTAATATAACGCGCGACGCATTGAATGCTTAGATCCGTTCCCTTACACCAACCACCATTCGAATACGATACACTTAGACTCAGAAATAAGCAAATTTCAAAAAAACTTAGATTAGATCGAATGGATCGAAGAGCAACAAGAGTGCGGATTTATGAAATATTTAACAGTACGTGTTATTGTAATTTTGATGTATTAGCGCTTACGGAAACTTGGCCTGATTCATCTGTTTGTAGTAGTGAAGTAATCTGAAAGTGGAGGTGTTTTACTATGTGTTCACCAGCGACATAAATCAAGTAGAATTAATTTTGATAAGGGTGACTTAATGCCTGGTATTGACATTGTAGGCGTTAAGGTAAGTTTTGATTATTATTCAATGTTATTTTTCTTAGTCTATATGCCCCCTCCTGTCTCTGCTAGGAGTTTGTAAAACCTACTTGATTTCTTATTTCTCTAAATATTATGTTTGGTAAAAATATATGCATTCTTGGGGATTTCAATCTGCCGGCTTATTCAGAGTTTTTGGATTATGAATCTAGAGATCAATGCGTTTGTTTACATAACAATTTTCTATCATATATGAACCTCACCCAAAGTAATCGCCTAAGAAATGTTAACAATCGAATCTTAGATTTGGTGATACATAATAATACAGAGTGTTTGATTAATAGAGCCCTAAAAAGGCTTATTCAAGAAGATAGCCATCACCCTGCTTTGAAAAGATCATTTCAGTACTCACAATATGTAAACCGTAAACGCGATTTTGTTTTGAATCTTGAAAACAATTATAATTTTCGCCAAGCACACTTTCCGGTGATGTATGCAACCTTTTTTAACATTAATTGGTCATTTCTTGAACGGGCAAATGATGTTGATAATGCGCGTGCATTGTTTTATGGCAACATTTTTGAAATTCTTGATTCCTGTGTACCTAAGTATAAAAAAATGCCTAAACGTAAATATCCACCATGGATCACATCTAAAATAATTCAGAATATAAAGAAAAAAGATAAATGTCATAAAAAGTACATAAAAGATGGGTGTTTGGAAAGTTTGGAATTATTTATGAACCTGAGAGCAAAAATAAAGAGACATTAAAGAAAGTTATAACATATATATGTATATATACTGAAAATTGAGACGCATATTAAAGGTAATCTTAAAAAATGTTGGTCATTTATAAAAAATTTAAAAAAATGTACAGCATGCCTAATAATATGTTTTATAATAATAATGAATTAAGTAACCCTTTAGATATTCTTAATTCTTCTGCATATTATTTTGAACAATCATTTTCTAATTCAGATACAAATTATACTGAGGTAGACAACATTGCTTCCAATCTTAATATTGACGTTACATATTTTTCCGAAGAGAATGTTATAAAAGCTTTAAAAAAATTGTCCGAAAAACACAACGGGACCGGATGTAATCCCTGCTTTTTTTATTCATAATTGTAAATTCGTCTTATTAAAGCCCTTTTTGTTTATTTTTAACTTGTACTTAAAGCGACGCATGATGCCACAGCTATGGAAAATGTCCAGGGTTTGTCCAGTATACAAGAAAGGTGACAGAAATGAAATTTCGAACTATAGACCGGTGTCTATTATCTGTAATGTTTGCAAAGTATTTGAGATCATGCTACATAATTCTCTTTTTCCTTTAGTTAAAGAGCTTATTCTACCTCAACAGCGTGGGTTTTTTAAAGCAAGATCTACAATTACAAATTTGCTTTGTATTTCACAGGAGTTAGCCGAATCAATTGATACAGGAGTTCAAACTGATGTAATATACTTATATTTTTCGAAAGCGTTTGACCGAATTGATCACAAAATTTTACTTACTAAACTTTAAAATATTGGGTTTTCTGACGCAATTAATACAACTCTTCAGTTCATACTTATCGGGATGTCAACCGTCACACTCAATGGACATATTTCTAACAAATATATTGCAATTTCTGGTGTACCTCAAGGGACTGTATTGGGACCGTTATTTTTTATTCTCTTCATCAATGATATTGCCTATGACTTGAATGTAACATTTTTAATGTTTGCTGATGAAATTTTTAATAATATCAGGGGGACTGAGGATTGCCTGGAGCTACAGAAGGATCTTAATATTATAAATAATTAGTGTCTTATTAACAATTTAACGCTTAATATTGAGAAATGCAATGTAATACCATTTTCTAATAGACTTTCAATTTGTAAATTCGACTATTCCACAAATAATGCTATTTCTCGTTGTGACTCATTCCGCGATCTAGGAGTTCTATTTGACTCAAAACTCTCATTCGTCCCTCACATGAATATTATTGTTGCTAAAGCCTCCAGGATGTATGGATTTATTATACGCTGCACGAGAGACTTTAAAAATATTAGTGTACTTAAGCTATTGTACAATTCCTACGTCCGCTCTAAACTGGAATACGGCTCAATTATTTGGGGGCCTGAGTACAACACACATATTGAAGGTCTAGAAGGAATACAATGTGGATTTTTAAAAGATGCTTGTTTTTTGAGACACGGTATATATTCCCCTCAAGGCTATCCGCATGAGCAGCTGCTTAAACGTTTTGAGTATGATTTTCTAAAAGATCGTCGTGACTACCACCGTTTAATAACTCTGTTTAAATTGGTTAATTATAGGATTGATTGCTCTGATATATTAGGAAAACTTAATATTTGTGTACCTCACTTAAACTCACGGTAACAACATTTATTTTACTTGCCCAAATCGCGCACAAACATTCTAAAATTTTCACCTCTATATTTAATGTGTGAAAAATATAACAAGAACCCAAGTTTGGACTTTTTCATGGCTAGTGATTCTGAGGTGCGGCGTTCGCTATTACGTTATATATATATGTCCGTATAGATACTTTTTGTTGTTTTTGTTTTAATTTAAGTTCTTTTTCGTTTGCTTTAGATTATATAAGATACTCTTTATAAGTGCTTGCCCTGCTTTGTTATAGGGACTTTATCCTGTAAAGCAGGTATTTGTAAATAAATAAATAAATAAATATCAATGTTTAAAAGTCTTTTTGACTCAATGGTGTCAAAAGTAGTCTTCCGATCATCTGTGGATTAGCGGTAAAATATTACAAACACGATGAGAGTAAAGTACTTTTGTACACAAAGACTCAAGACAACAAAAAAAATAAGCCAATATAAACTTACATTAAATGCGGCTGCAATAAACTCTGCTTCAAGTTCATCTTTCTCAATTTCAGAATCCGAAGTCGAGACATCACTATCTGGGGTATGAGGAGGAGTGCCAGGTTCTTCATCTTCATCTTCTTCCTGTAATTAGAAAATATAGGTATATATTAAGCACATGTCCAATATTAAAATATATGAAGTAATTTATGTGATAAATATCACATTGATACTTTTTGTACATTACACATGTTTTAAAATTTGAAATTGTAAAATTATCTAAAAAATCAATAATTCTATAGCTTAGTAAAAAGGTCTTAAGTGAAATTCAGTTCGACAGGAAATCAAGTAATTTCAGAGAAAATAAATCCCGATTCTCGAAGTAGTTCCAAAGAATTCATTAAGGGAATTGGCTATTACAAAGATGTAAACCGTTGTATGAGCGGGGGATACAACGCTTAAACTATGGAAAATCTAGGTACAAAGTGATTATAGCAAATATGGTCTTTACAATTTGTAAGAAACAAGATCATTAATTGATTATTGTTTATTTTATAACAAAAATGGATATGTGGCATGTCAGAAAAAATCAAGAATGCGCCTAAATTGAAATTAATTCAAAATTGATTGTTAATACCATAAAAAAATTTACAAAACATTAAAAAGAACGAAAATTTTTTTAAATACCTTTTGTGGCTACCATTAGTTTATATTTACGCACATGACAACTACGATCTTATTATTGATTATAGGACAATCAAACAATCTGTCATGTCTATGTTACGTTCTTCGACAACATAGGATACGTACCTAGAGTTCGTTTAGACATTACAATTGTGCAAGTTATATAGATACAGTCCAAGAGTCATTAATCGATGAAATATCAAATATGTGCTTTATAAAGATCGTATTTCTTTATCGATTAATAGTCCGAATATGAAGACATTCAAGAAACATGAATTACCAAACGAAGTTGACAGACAAAGACATCAATATTGGCAGGCTTTTCAGGTCAAAGCATCAATTTTATCTCGTTTAATCTTCAAATCAGTCCTCTTAGGAAGCTATTTTTGTCGTATTTTTTGTTGCTGGTAAGCACTGCCATTTTTAATAGTAATTAAATGTATAACTATTATTTAAATTTATATCCACACCCATAATGAATATGAACTCTCTTTGACTATTTAATGCACACATTTTTGATGTATAAATATGAATGATGACGAATGGGTAAACATACAACGGATTAACTGACTTCTTTTTCTTTGGCCAAGTTGCGCAATTAGGTGTAATTTTCTAACAAACTCTATGTTGCCAACCTATGCTGTCGTATGACATAACAGATCGTTGGACTGAGTAGTGAGTACACCAGTAAAAGCAAAACACGCCAGAGGTATTACTACAAATCGAGAGAAATCTAGATACTTCAATCCGACGGATTTTTTTAAAGGGGGTTAAGGTAAGGGGAATAGGGAATAATTCCCTTCTAAGAAATAAGAAATTAATCGATGAAAAATATTTTCGTTAGATTCCCCTAACAAATGTGAAAGCTCACATACGAACAAAAGAGACTTTTTTTTATCAACATTAAATATTTTCTTAAACGCCCCACCCGCGGGCTTACGAAGGCGTTGTTTTGGCCATTGATTCAATAGCAAACAACAAACAACAAAGGTATGCTTTATTGCCACAGGAAAATTGTTACAATTTTATGGATAAAGCGAAATTTACCTTAAAAAAAAAACAAAATAATGAAAAAACGGAATATTAATCGAAGCGTCTTGGTATTACGGCGAAAAATTATTACATACCCGATTTTTTCAGATCTTTACGTTTCAGGGACCCTATATGCCGAAAACATGTTTTCTCAATTCTGTCGGTATGCCTGCCTGTTCTCGGCATAGCTAAAAAACTACTTACCCGATTAACTTCAAATTTTGGTCAAAAATTAAGGCTCATATGGGAATGACCTGATAATATTTTGGTAAATATTCAATATGGCAAAACAAAATAGCGGCCTAGTGAAATGTTAAAACAATTATTACTAAAAAACTACTTACCCAATTTATATTAAATTTTGTACAAAAATCAAGTATTATGTAGGCATAAACTGGTAAAATTATGGTATGAATCCAAGATGGCGAAACAAAATGGCGGCTTAATAAAATATTTAAAAATACAGCCTAAAAAACTATTTAATGAACTGCTTTCAAATTGTGTGCCATAACTAATTATAGCTAATATAGAGATGAACCAGTAAAACTGTGGTACTAATTCAAGATTGCGGAACAAAATGGCGGCCAAATAAAAGGTTTGTAATCGTGAAAACAATCACCCTCTCAGGTTGTACATATCTTCATGTTTTAGCGTCGCTAGATGCCAAAAAATATATTTTATCAAGTCCGTCGGTTTGTTTCTGTCAGTTCACGACATAAAAGTTAAAAAATACTTATCAGATTGACTTAAAATGTTTGTTAAAAATGAAGGGTCATATGGGGATGTAGCTGAAAATATGTTGGTAAAATTCAAATATGCCAAAACAAGATAGCCACCTAGTGAAACGTTGATAAAAATATTACTAAAAAAACTAATTATCCAATTTACCTCAAATTTTGCACAAAATTAAGTGTTACATAGGAATGAACTGGTAAAATTTTGATATGAATATAAGATAGAAAACCAAAATGGCGGCCTAATAACGTATTTAAAGAATCACCCTGAAAAAACTACTTATTAGATTAAATTCAAAATAAAATTTAAAAAATTCCCAAAAATCAAGTGTGGCATGGCATGGTAGGAATCAAATATGATGATGAAACAAAATGGCGCCCAATAAAATGGTTTGAAAAGACAATAAGGTGGTGTTACTAAATGTACTCAAATAAATTGGGCCACACTTCACTATTCCTAATAAAAGGAAAGATTCATAACGAGGGATGTTCCGGGTAAACGAAATTTAGCGATTTTTACTACGCAACTCTAATTCGAAATGGATTATTTTAGCAAAATAAATTTGATGATTTAAATAATTTGCCAATAAACATAGTAACAATTTAATAATCTAATATCAAGAAAGACAACAGACATTTCACCAAAGTCACAAAGCAGTTATATAAAAAGAAAATACTTACTTTTGGAGCTATCCGAGATGCAGCTTCAGCAACTTGCTGTTTTTCCACTTGTTCTCTTGTCTGCGCCATTTCCGCTTGCTCGCGGAAGAGCGACCCAAACTTCTCGAAGAACCCATTATCAACTTGTTGAATTCTGAAATCATTTTAAAATAAAAAAAATAATAATCATAATATTTAAATTATAAACAATTTAAGGTTGACATTAGTCTTGGCTTTTTTGTTACATTTTTAATTTAAAGTTTAATTGATTGTGTTATGAAATATACTGAAGCGTAAAATACGCTGTCATTGCTATCAACGAATGAACGTTAAAAAAAAGTTAACTATAGTACTTATTCAGTCTCGCCCACCTTCCGAAATAACGGTATTTATTGGATATACTAGGTGAAACCATTTTGATAACATGCAAAATATAAAAAAACAAAATTATGCAATGTTAATTTTAAAACTAATTTTGGTATTTTTATTATTTAATGAATTTTAAAAAATGAAAAGGTACTATATTTTATATGTCATACACTGAGTGTATCTAATACCTTTTCTCCCACAATATATTATTCTAAACATGGCCGTTTCCAGAGTATGTCGCCATCGGGGTTAGATGTGAAAATTGCGCTCGAGTAAAAACAAGAGACTAAAAAAAATCACTGACTGGATGATATTTCCAGTAATACCAAGCCTCTAAAAAACCGCCGTTTTGGCGCTTCTAATATTAGGGCGTTCTTGGCGGTCGGCCATTCCGAAAAACTACCGTGATTTAAGAAGCAAATTCTTGAATTAGAACGGATACCATATTATAAGACAACTTAGGGAAATAGATTAAGCCTTTTAAATATTTATGATTTTTCGAAAATTACCTCGGACCAATAAATACACTCCTAAAATATTATCTAGCAATCTTGTTAGCTTCTTTTAATCTTGCAACAGTTTTTAAATTTGAGCAACTATCTTTTAAACTTAGATAATTAATTTACGAACTTATGACCTTCCATACAGGCAAACAAGTCTAAAAATTTTAACCGAACTATTTTGCATACCTTTATTTTACGATATTCATTTGAACAAATTTTAATATTTGAGGGTTCCAGTTTTGGTTGTTTTACATTTTAATTTTTATATTTATATTTTAATTAATATTAAAAAATAATTGACCATATTATTTATAACAAAATTTCTATCAAAATATTGTAAAACATTCAAAAACATAACGCGAAGGAGTCTTGGTCTGCTGAATAAGCAATGGTTTCAAGTCGGATAAGAAAAAGAAAAATACGATCTTATAAGAGGAATCCAAAAAAATGTATATCTACAAAAACCTTAAAAAATTCGAAAGGAAAATGTTGGAAAATTTTGTATTTAAAAAGGATACTATGTTTATTTATACGGAGTTTCATGAAAGATGAAATCCCGCTGGGTGAAAAGAAACCTAATTATCAACTGATGTCTAAAAAAAAGAAAAAAAGTCATTCCCTATAGTATTATGGTAACTAGAACTATCATCCACGGTCGACTAAAAAAATCCTCCCTATAACATATAACAGCTAACTCTCACACCAGATTTTTGTTAATCTTAGTGATGATTTTTCCGGAAGGGCCACGAAGACTAGCATTCCTATAAATGATTTCATTGTAAACAACATTAAAACATCAATCTTTTTTAATAAAAAATATCGTATTTTAATTGTTATGAATTCAAAAAATGTTTGCCCCTCCCTCCTAAGTGCCTTTGTGTACAAATATGGCGTCTGTAATTTTAAACGGCTTATCAGCGTGTTATATGCTAAATAGTTCTTCTTCATCAACATTTTAAGTATGTTAAAAGAGCGCACATGGTACAATTTCTTAATCGTGTACAAAAAAATGAAACCCAAATTTATATCCCTGGCAGCAAACTGTCGGCCATATTACGTCATTCGTAAAGACGTTATTTAATCGACGTTTTATGTACGTAAAACGGTGCGTCTTAATAACGTCATTTTTTCGTCACCTATGTATTTTTGTATAGAAAAACTTTTACCATTGTATGAGAAAAATATATATATTTGTAAAGAACTCGATGCGCTATGAAGAGCCAGTACCTATGCAAATATTTTCTGTTTCAAAATTGGTCGCACCATATTATTGTATGAGGTATGAGGTTTTAATAGGTATATATCTAGCTTATTCAAATTTTCAACACTATTATATACACCACAGACTGTCTGGCACTGTATACAGCGTGCTACAAATCCGAGGTTTAATCCCAGGCGACCATAATCAACTTTATTTTTTTAATAAGGACTTGGTTTTTTTGTATTTCATTTTCAACAAGCGTCCGACCACCCAAAACCAGCGATGTATCACACTTAAGATTTTCCCATAAGAAACAATGTGTTGGAGAGAGACTGAAAACCAGAATCTTGCAACATCAAAGGAGAATTTTTAAATATCCTAATTATATATGAGTGCATTACATCACTAGTCTTGAGACATCGAGGGCTTGTCACAACTGAAATAAAAAATACAGGCCCCGGGATGAAACATAAGATTTTAAATTTGAAGACCCCATCGTGTAGAGCAGGAAAAATTGCAATAATAAAGTGTTATTTACTTTAAAATACCTCTCTCAATAAACTCAAGAAAAAATAAACATAATTCTAGAAAGGTCTGTACTTGAGCGGGACGCAATATATCCCGCTTTTTAATATTACATTTATTTGCAATAAATTTGAAATGATTATCAATTAGTATGCAAAACGAACTAAAAGCAATTAAAAATTGTTGAAAGTTCAATCCGTTTCTTTGACCTACCTGTTAACTGTCATTTTTTATCTTATGAACAAATAAATGAATTTGAAAATTTATTTTTAATTTTTCGGGGACAGACCCGCAATCTGTAACAGCAATTCTGACTGGACACTGTCAGTTAAAAAATAATAGTGAGTGTAGTGAAACTTCTGCATTTAGTCTCATAATTGTATGTATGTATGTATCTACTACTATGAGGTCTAGACCGATTTGTATGTATGACTTATTCTCATGTTATAAAGAAAAAAATGTAGATTTGCTCTATAAAACATGATCTAATGATAAAACTATATCAACTTATACCATATATAATATACAAAAACGAATTTATATTTTTAAAGTAAATATTGTTGGCTTAAACTGGCATTCTTTCTTCAAAATTAGTTAATCTTCAACGCATGGGTAATTAAAATATTTTAGAAAATCCAGGTAATACACTTGTGGGCCTATAGTTTCAGATTTTCTTTTTTTAAACAAAGATTTGATTAGTGCTAGTTTTAAATTTTTGGGAGACATGTCAAATTCCAGTGAGTTATTTATCAGGGACCTCATTTTTTTAACCCATTCCATTTTTCAATTTCATATACTCTCTGTCAATCTTGCTCTAGTAAACTACACTGAAAATTATTCTTTTTTTTTTTGCTTCCAGAAATATTTGTCTCATAAACTGCACCGAAATTATTCGTCTATAGGTATTGCCACTTTTTTTCTGTATTAGTTAAAACAGTTATTTGTATACTAAGAGCTGAAAATGATATGCAAGAGCGGCAAGGTAAATTCACTGGAATTGTAAGTATGATTTTTTCTTCAAACGCTGTTAACATAATTTTTATAGGAAAGTATGACTTTTTTCGTTCTAGGGAAAAACGGTTGTAAAATGAAATAAATCCGTCAAAGTTGATTTATTTGTTTACCATGACAATTTACGAAGAAAGCTTACTGAAATGAAATGTTAATATCAAACAAATTATATGTTTGTTTTATGGTTGCTAGGACTGGGCGAGAGAAATTTAGCCATGGGCGCCCGGAGGGAGGAGGGGCAGTTGCCCCCCTGGAAAATTCAAATATGGTATATTAGTTATATTATATATATATTATAGAAAAAATGAGTTACTGTTTACACTGTTAAAAAAACACTTTCTAAGATAAGTGAAATTTCTCTTTAGTATCATATTTGTATGTATGTATGTATTTACTACTGTGAGGTACCAATTAAAGAAAAACAAATTTAGTTTTCCTGTAAAAAAAATGATCTAATGCTAAAACTATACCAGATTTATACAAAAACAAAACTATATTTTAAAATTATTTATTGTTGGTTTAAATTGATACAAGTTTTCTCTAGTAAAAGATACTTTTTTAAGAATAATGACTACAAAATTAACACAAAAAATATTATGTTATACCACTTTGAACATTTAACAATATTACTCTTACAATATTTCTTATTGTTCTACTGTTTCTGGAAGACCTTTGGAAGACATAGTTTATACTACCCTAATCATTTCTAATTTAATTTAAATTAACAAAATATATAACTTAACTAAGATTTGTAAAGTATAGTATGCAAAAGCAGTAATAAATTGGTAGAGGATATTCCAAAAACAAGGTAAAAAGTAATTAAAAGTATAAAAATTAAACAAAAATATCTACTAAAAGAAAATAAACTGAACTCTCAGAATATACAATTAAAACTTACAGTAACTGTTTTGTTGCAAGTTCTACCAATTAAAATAAAAAATCAATAAACACTTATTTAATTATCATATAATTTATAAGGCAATAAATAAATATTCAAGAGACACATTAACCAAGTGTATGGCCCATTAACTCATAACACACATTTTTGATAATTTAAAGATTGATTATAAAATTTCAAGCACTACAGTTACAGAATAAAATTAACTATTAGGAATACATCTGTGTTGTAGAACTGTTTAAATCAAAATTTATATTTACTGCAATTATTGTAGGTGGCAATTTATAACCAAACACAAAATTGAGAAAAAAAATTCTTCAATTAATATAAGTTAGCCCAGAGAAAATTCAAGACAAATTTCCAATACAAGTATACTTAATATAAGTATAATCCTCTACACCCAAATGAGAACCTTCCCTTCCCAAACCTGACTGCTTGATACCACCAAAAGGTGCTTCTGCACAGGATATCAAACCCTCATTTACACCAACCATACCCACTTCCATATTCCTACTAACTCGGAAGATTTGAGAGATATTTTCTGAATAAAAATATCCTGCTAGGCCAACATCACTGTTATTAGCAATATCCAAGGCTTCTTCTTCAGTTTTAAACTTAATCAAGCCAATCACGGGGCCAAATATTTCTTCAGTATAAACTAACATATTATTTTGGATGTCTGTTAAAATGGTTGGTTCATAAAAGAGTCTTCCGAGATGTATTGCAGGTTTACCACCTAAAACACCAATAAAAATTATTTATACATTAAACACTAAAAAAGTACTCACATGAATATGGGATATCTCTAACAAATTTTTTATTTACAATTTCTGTCTCTATGATGGAATCAATTTATATTAAATTACAATTGAAGATGAGGGGAATGAAATATTTCCAACAATTCCTTGTTTTATGAACACCATTAAGTTTCTTGGCTCTAGGATTATTTCGTTAAAATATATTTAATATATTAGCTGAGAATTCTTTTTCAGCATTTTAGCAGAAATAAAAGTCGAATCTTTTACAGGTAAAATTGTGTCAGTTTATTTATTGATTTTTTAGTTTGTCAGGTTTAAGATTTTTTTTACCTGTCAGGTAGGTTGGAAGAAGTCTTTGAGAATGTTACCATTTATGTAATCTTTTGTATTACTGACCCCCCCCCCCCCAAACATTATTTTGGCTAAAAGACTGGTTAATGGTTATTGGGTATTAAACAATATGTGCCATATACATAATAACAGAGAGACGGAATTGTTTTGATTTGAAAGCAATGATACATTGTCAAAATTATTACTTGTTTGATCTATTGTCTTGTAGTCAATTTGCTTGATCCAAAAGGGTGTTGCCTACTATCTTGCTGATAAAATTATAATTAATTTTTTGTGGTTCTAACACTATAATAACATCTGTAATATTTCATTAGCTATATATGATTATTATTAACAAATGATTCAATTTTTTTTATTACCATATAATACCATTGCTTAAAAACCAACAACACCATAGTATATTTTGAATCGCAGTAGTATGCACACATTTACAAAACTATAGTTAAATAGTAAACTAACCAAAGGGTTGTTGATTTCAGAAATAACATTGTTTTCGGCCTTGAGTAAAAGTATTGTTTTTGGGTCATTTTGTAAGTTTTTGGAATTTTTTGTGCTAGTTTTTAAGCATTACGGTACCCAGTGTGTTAAAATTTGGACTGTTTTTCCATATTAATTGGCATACACAATTCTAGATTTTTCCTAATATTTTCATCCACATATTCATTTGTGAGTATGATTAATTATTTTAAGAGTTAATATGACCTATAATTGCAATTTAATTTTTCTTCAGGCAGCCAAATAACATACCTACACCTTTTTCCCTAACCTATATAACAATATTAATAAGTTCCGGTGTAAAACCAATGTATGTAGATTTAAAGAACACAGGTATATTGTATATATACCTATATCTTTTTAAAGATATTTGACATAAAAAGTATAAATTTCTTACAATAAATTATTTTAAAATACCTTCTAAGAGGTTTGTGTTGTTTTGTAGCCACAACAAAGTAAACAAAGATAAACATGCTTAGATATACATTTTTATGCATTAAAAAAATGGTATGGTATTAAATATACCTGCTGTGATAACTGATTTTAATTAGCAATTAAATGATTGTTATACAAATGAATTAAGAAATAAATATTTCTAATATTACACTCATGGCCATATTATATGTCAACAGCAAGAAGAAAAGAAGTCTGTCATTATAACTTTACAGTGTTGCCTTTTCTTGTGCACAACAAAGAGAAGAAATATTTTATTCTTTGTCACAATTACAGCACAAGATGTTGAGTCTCGAGTTATTATATCTATGACATGTGACAATAAATTTCATAATATTGATGACCTGAGTTGTTTAAAATATTTTGTAATATCCTTATGCCCACTTGAATCATGCCAATAGCTTGATTTAAATCAAGAATTTGTAAATTACAGGTAGACTCTGTTGGACATCTAAATGTTTCATATTTATTTGAAAAAAAAAAAAGAAAAAACATTCACATATAGAAAAACACTGAATTTCTTTCCGAAAAAAATCATGACTTGGTAACACATGTTTACTTCAAATAACACACTCTACAGAGATAACCAAGTGGTATGGTAAAAACCAAAATTAAAATATGCTAAAAAAACAGTGTATACTATGTCCAAATACAAAGTCAGGTATCTTATAAAACATATACACTAAGTGAAACAGTATAAAAATATATAAAAGATTGCAAGAAAAACAAAAAAAAGAAATGAAAACAACAAAAGATTCCTTTTAACAATAAAATAATCAGTACAGCAACTTCCCCTAAAATGCATTGAAATGCATATAAAAGCATTGAAATGCATATAAAAGCATTGAAACCACAATTAGTCCTGTGTTGATTCTCAAACAGAAGCTGGAGCTGCCTTGTAAGTTTGATTGGTGCATGAAAGAGATGAACTCAGTGAGTGATTTACAGTCCACACATCTATTCAGTCCTGATAGAGAAGATGATGTTTGTCTAACATATTTTTGGCAGTTGTTCTGCCCTCTTTTGGTCATGTTCATAAAATAAGGACACCAAAACAGAAAAGTACTCCAAAACAGTTCAACATTCACAGACAAGTATGACATTGTATAGACAGGCCCAGTGTCTGTGATGTTTCTTAAGGTGCTTGATGAAGTTCAGCATTAGAAAACTTTCAGCATCATTTGCTCAATGTACAGATTAAAAGAGAAGGAGCTATCAAAGAATAATCCCAAATCATTAATGGAAGACATGAGTACAAGTTCTTTAGGTTCTATCGAATAAACTTCTTCCCTAGTGTTTGTTTGTTGTTGTGGAATGATGCTTATAGGAGCCATATTGCTGAATCGTAATATATCTTTTGTAAGTAGTGAATATTTCTTCTGCTAATATAGCCTCAAAGATCTTTGCGAAAGTAACAACTTGGTAGTTAAAAATTTCATATTAATCTCTAGACCTGGTATTGGAATCACATTTGAAAATTTCCAAAGAGTGGGAAAATATTCAGTGTTAAAAAAAAGATCTCTGAAACAGTTTCACAAGTGGATAAGCGAGTTAACTTTATCTCTATGTAGGCCTATAGGTTTAGCATTAACTTAATTCTCATAGAAAGAATTATGATGATGAGCCAGACTCATCAGCAAAAAGCCCATCCAGGTTAATGGTATCACAACACTTGTTGCACAATTGAAAAAATGTTCCAAAGCCAAAATATGCAAATTATTATTAAAACTGTTTTTTCTGCTCTTAAAAATATTGGTTTTAAGGAGCAAAATCATCACTAACTGGGCAACTAACCAATTATGAGAAAAGAATAATATATTGCCTAATCTGTCTGTTTGTATATGTTATCTATCTTATGTTCTTTTTCAGCTGTACTGTTTTGCACATACTTGTATTTACTATGTTCGTATTTTATATTGTTTAGCTTGTTTAATGTTTTAAGATTTTTTTGTATACTATTAGACTTTATATTATTTTGTAGTATGCTTTGTCAATGGAAATCACATTTCCTTGATAATAAAGTATTTTGAGTTTCCTAAAATAAAATTGTGGTGTCAGCCTTTTAAAGCAATGCTAGATTTTAAACAAAATACTAAATATTTAACTGATATTTCAGAAGAGGTCAATTTGAATATAATTTGAGATGTTTTAAAGATACAAGTAATTTTTAATCCATAATAATAAATTACAGTTCAACAACAATTAAAAAAAAAACTTGAAGTCATCAGGCAATAAAATTCTTTAGTTTCTATAGTATTGAGAATTAAATGATAAATTCATAACACTGATATATTATCAATATTTAAATAAAATATTTTGTATTGTAATGTGTAAAATTGGCAAAATTCCATCTTTTTTTATCTGAAAATGGAAGTGCGCAAGTAATTATATGCTTGTGGCCGACAGGGGCCTTTTTGATTGGCAAAACTGATAGCAAGCACGTATTTAAATAGAGTTATTTTATTTTTATTTGCTGAATAAAAGACCAAATTCACCATTTCTTATTTTATTTTATGTTATTTGTCTATATAAATCCAGCTTTAGTAGTTTAAACAATTATTTTCATCCAAATAAAGAGGGCATATCTTGTAATTGAGCTTGCTCTGCAAGCTGGCCTTAGGCATAACAATAAAGAATATCTTTTAGTTGAAGCTTAACATCAACAATGGATTAATTGATATGACATTAAATGACAACAAGATTAAAAATAAAGTTTTACACAGTTATAAATAAGCCTCAAAATAAGCTCATTATAAATAAATCTACATGACAATATAAAAAACTTTTGTTACCCAATAAAGATATAAAAAAAATTCCAAATTGTTTTAATATAAACTTACAATATAATTCTAACTCGAATTTTAAGTAAATGAACAGATTATACCCACCTGCAACAATTTTTGCTCCCTTTGAAACAGCATCATTTACAAAATCAGTCACTTTGTGAAGTTGAGACTCATTTATAAGAGGACCTAACTGTACTCCATCTTGTAAACCATCACCCATTTTCAATGCCCTTACTTTTTTAACTAGTTTCTCCAAAAACATATCATAAACTTCTTCTTGAATAAAAAATCGGTTAGCTGCTACACACGTTTGTCCACAATTCCGAAACTTCGATACCAGCGCACCTTCAACAGCTTTATCTATATCAGCAGATTTAAATACTATGAAAGGAGCATTTCCACCAAGCTCAAGCCCTAGTCGCTTAATTCCATGGGAACACTGCTTATATAGAATTCGTCCAACTTGTGTTGAACCTGTAAATGAAATTCCTGCTACCAAATGACTATCACATAGTAATTTTCCTATTGCTGGTGTGTTATGTTTACTGCTAATTATTATGTTAACAACCCCTTTTGGAAATCCTGCTTGTTGAGCATATTTAACCATTTCAATAGCAGTAAGAGGTGTATCTTCAGCAGGTTTAATGATAACAGTGCATCCGGAAGATAAAGCTGCAGATGCCTTGCGGGCAATCATGGCATATGGAAAATTCCATGGAGTAATTAGACCAGCAACACCAATTGGCTTGTGTTGAACAAGAATCTTTTTTGAAGGAATGGAACTAGGAATTATGTCACCTCTTACTTGACGAGCTAATTCAGAAAACCATTCTACAAATGAATTACCATAAATTACTTCCCCATTAGCTTCAATTAAAGGTTTTCCAGACTCTAATGTCATAATTTCTGCAATTTCTTTCTGATTTTTGACCATTAAATTATACCATTCCCTCAATATATGTGATCTTTCTTTGGCTGAGGTATCTTTCCATATTTGAAAAGCTGTAAATGCTCCATTAATAGCATCTTGACAATCGTCAATATCCATGTCAGGGGCAAATCCAATTACAGTTCCATTTGCCGGATTGTAAACTTCCAGAGTTTTTCCACTTTTCGCATTTACCCACTCTCCATTTATAAAAGCTTTCTGATTTAAGATATCATTGATGTGAGCTTTTTTACTTTTATGTATGTATCTAATACTTATTTGTGTCAATCTCAGAACTGCTAAACTGTTTTTAAACCCTTGAGAAATCATCTTTATATTGTAAAAAATCACTTCCAATTAGACACTAGCATAAACACTAAGCAGATCCCAAAATGTAGAAAAAAATGGAAATGAGAAATCACTGATTTATATTTTTACAAATTAATTATGATTCTGCGCATGATGCACGATAGAAATTTACACACAGCTCTTTTATTACCTTTAACAAGTTACTCTATTATATAACACACTTTAAATAAATTATTTAATTCACATAATTAGGATTTTTAAACATTTATCTTCTGCTGACAAATAAAATAAAAATCATTTGACATAACAGTTTACAGTATTAGAGCTGGGCGATGTTCATCGATGTTTTTGAAACATCGATGTTTTATTGACGATGTCGATGTTTTGGCCATCGATGTTTCAGGTCGTAAACATCGTTGTCAACATCGATGAATGCTTTCGATGTTCGATGTTGTCAAAACACATTATCATACTTTATTATTATTAATTTATTTAATAATTTTAATATAACATCATATTTTAATATATTTTAGAATAGGATAAGATAGGTAGATAGGTAGTATTAGGTAGGTACGTTTATATCAATAAAAGAAAAATCTTGGACTTCCATTACCTTTAATTTTATTTTTCACAACGTTTCAAATAAGGTGTATCTTCATTCGTTTTCAAGTGATAAATGACAATATCAGTGCACTCCACGGTTTATGGGTTCTCGCTTTAGTATATAAGCTCGTAGTCTTAGAATTTAGAATTATTGTCATTTATCACTTGAAAACGAATGAAGACACACCTCATTCGAAACGTTGTGAAAAATAAAATTAAAGGTAATGGAAGTCCAAGATTTTTCTTTTATTGATGTTACAACATTACCTACCACTTTCAAACAGACAGGTACGTTTATAGTTATACCTATCTAGAATATTTTTTCTTTGTTCTGGAACCCTCTATGTACCCGGACAGGTGGTTTTTTCTGTGGTGTAGCCTGTGCGATGACATGGATAGTTGTAGTAATTACTTCTTCTTCTATGGTGAGCAATTTTGGTGCAATAACAATTGACCAGAAATTCTACCTCAATGTTTTTGTTGTTGGCATTGGGACCAAGGTTAGCAGCAACTACGCTAATCTCACTGCCCTGGAGGCAATATCGTTTGAAATCCTTTTTTGTGTTTACCAAAAATAAACAATCTGAACGGTATTGATTGTCGTTTCTGGAGAAGTATCCAACCCATCTATGGGGATTTCTGCCCGTGGTGACCCGTGGTTGTAAATCAGTCAAAGTATAGCCCGGAGGAATTGCTCTATCTAAAATATTTCTTGCTAAAGCTATATCGGCAGGTCCAACATTATCCGTGCACGGTAAAAGAACACTTTCACACCACGTAACTGACATACCCAGTAAAACAAAAACAAAAGTAAATATTAGGCACACTTTGCTCATATTGGTTAGAGGTATGCAACTATGCAATGCAGTTTAATATGCGCTCTGCAGAGCAAACGTTCTTGATTAATTTATTTTAAAATCAAAATGAACTTATATGAAGACTGACTGACACTAAGACTGAAAAGGACTGGTATAAAGACTAAATATTTAAGTTTTCCTTTAATCAGTACTGAGTACTAATGACTAACTAATGTAGCGTAGCATGCAAATATTGCAAATGTAGTTAAATCTTAGTATAGCTTTCAGCTTTGTTTTGTTTATTCATTATTCACTTAAATAATAAACTCACAATAAAGTATTCCATTGTTCATAATGTTTATTGGGCCTGATTTCGCGTATTTCGCAATGTCGTTTTATTTCTCGTAAACAAAATAACAAAACCAATAAAATTTAATGACGGTAAGGACAATTTGTTTTCTCTTTGATAATCAGCGATCAGCTCACTTTCAGCAGTTTCAGCTCATTCTGGCACTCTCAGTGTTTTTGTTATTGTTAGGTTAGGAATATAGGAATGTTAAGTGTTATCGTGTATACTATTATATTTTATTTATATTATTTCTTGTTATCTGGTGCGATAATGTGAGGCATTGAGGACCTTCTAGGAATTCTCGCAATATCAGAAAAAAATATTGAATTACAAGAAAATTTATCAAATGCAGCATGGTACAGGATATAAGAAACAGGAATTAGGTAATATTATAGATAGGATAGGAATGATGAATGATAGGATTTTATTTTTGTAGTTATTATTTTTATGCGGCACGTTTGACACGTACTATTAATATTAATATTATTAATATCGACATCGACGCTATATACGATATCATAAGCACTTTTATTGGATTATAGTTTTTGTTCGTGTTCGTAGTTTTTACATAATTCTTTTGACATTTTCCTTTTAGTATATTTTAGCTTCAGCCTTCAGCCTCTGCCTAGCCTAACTTAGTTTAGTGAGCCTTCCTGCTTTTCCCTTTACCGTGTCAGTGTGACTAGTGATTGGGAATAATAAGAATAAGTTTAATAGGTTTTGTCTGCTAGTGAGTAGTGTTTTAAAAAACGATTAGCCATAGGTAAGTTTAAAAAATATATGTAGGTACAGGGTCATTCCTCATAATTCGCCACCCCTCGATCTTTTTTATTTTTAGAGATAGAAAAAAAATAAATACAAACATTTTATGATGAGAAGTAATTTTTTTTAGTTGCTTTTTACATATACAGGGTGTTCCAAAATGTCTAAGCGTGGTCCTAATTTCTTATTCCAAATTGGTACCCCATTATTTTAATATATATTTTTTTAGAATTTCGAGTAGAATTTCAAAAATCAAATAAAATAATGGGGCCCCAATTAAGAAAGTAGGATCACGCCCAGATTGTTTGAAACACCCTGTATATGTAAAATGCATTTACTTTGTAACATAAAACTTTTGTATGTATTTTTTTTTCTATAAAATAAAAAAGATGACCCTGTAAAAATAAAATTGATTAGAAATAATATATTTTTAGGAATGCCACCCAAAAGCAACTTCTGGCAGTATTTCGAAAAGGGCAAAGACAAGAATTTTGCGATTTGTAGATTTTGTTCGAAACAAATTAAAACCTCGGGAAACACATCAAACCTAAAATGTCATTTAGAAGCTATGCACAAAGACGCTGTGGCAAGCGCTGTGGCAAAGTCACAGATCCACCTTAAATCTCAACAAACAATTTCGAGCTGCTTCGTTTCAACTCCTTCCACTTCGAAAACTAAAAAAGATCAAACTAAAAATGTAGCTCCTTTAGCTATCCCTTCAACTTCAACCAGTATTCAGATGGAGACAGAATCTGACCCAGATGACCCAGCCATCGTATTAATAAACTCGTCACAGGAAGAAGCGGAAGAATCAAATTCAGAATTACAATCAGAATCTTCTTCTTTCAGTTCTCTCGTCCCATATTCCAGAAATACCTATCCACATCAAAAGCAGAGCACCATCAGTGACAGTATTTCCAACTTGAAATCTTACACAGCTGGTGGAAGAAAATATCATCAAATCACAAATTCAGTAATGTTTATGATATGTCGCGATTATCAACCAACTGCAATTGTTGAAAATGAGGGATTTGTACAACTTATGCACACCATCTGTCCACAATACAAGTTACCATCTCGAAAAACTATGTCCAAACTAATTGATAATAAGTACATAGCAATTGCTAATCTTTTTAAAGAGAAAATTAAAAAGGCCGATAATTTTACCCTAACCAGCGATATTTGGACGGAAACTATGAAATCTAAAAGTTTTCTTGGAGTCACGTTACACTTCCTGATAAAGATAAAATTACAGATGCAACATTAGGGATCTATGAACTAGAGGAACGCCATACATCTGAGTATATTGCAGAGTGCTTAAAAAACGTATGCCAAGAATGGGAGGTACCAGATCAAAACATTAATTGTGTTGTTACTGATGGAGCTGCCAACATGACGAAAGCAGTAGATCTTGCTTTTGGCAAAAAAAGACATATTGTATGTTTTGCTCACCTATTGAACTTAGTCGTAACAAAGTCGCTCGAACAAACTGAGGAATTATCTGAAATCATTAAAAAAGTTAAAGGAATAGTAAGGTGGTTTAAGCAAAGCGTCGTTGCGTCAGATGCGTTAAGAAAAGCACAAAAAAACGAAAATGAAGCAAACGAGTTAACACTTAAACAGGATGTTCCAACTCGTTGGAATTCCACATATTTTATGATCCAGCGATTTTTAAAGTTACGAATACACATTAATACCATCGTAAATACAGAAATTACAGCCCCGGCTATGTTGTCAGCAATAGAAATTCGGGAACTTGAAATTGCGCAGAACTTACTCGAACCTTTTGAATCTGCGACTCGCGAAATATCTGGGTCAAAATACACTACAGGAAATACCATTACACCTATTGTCTACAATCTTCAGCTGTACCTCGAGAAAATTAAAACGGAAAATTCCTCGGTCGGAAAAACTATTACATTTGACATCGGAAATCAACAAAAGATTAACCGTTGCTGAACAGATAAACATTTTAGCAGTTGCAACACTTCTTGACCCCCGTTTTAAGAAAATTTACTTCAAAAATCCTCTTCACTGTGCAAGAGCTGTAGAATTTATATATGATTTTTTGATGAAACTCCCTCGAAGTACGGAACGAAAACAATACGATGAAGGACAACAACAAAGGAATACAGATAATAGTAAGTTAAACATTTTTAAGTTTTATAAAGTAATAGTTTAACTTTAACTGTTTTTTAGAAGCAGCCACATTCAGCTTATGGAGTGATCATAAACGCCTAGTAATTGAAAAAGGAGATGTAGGGGGCTTATGTGCAGAAAACGATCGATCAGAAGTAACCCTTTATTTGAAAAGTTCTATGGAACCGCTCGAAGTAAATCCTATAAAATGGTGGCAACATAATCAGCACTATTACCCACGTTTGGCGCCACTTGCGTTAAAAATGTTATCAACTTTAGCTTCTTCAGTGCCATCCGAACGACTTTTTTCTAAAGCAGGCGAAACCATAACTCAAAAAAGAAATAGTTTGCAAGGTAAACGGATTTCCCAATTTCTTTTTCTGCAATCTGTCGACAAACAATATTGGGACCTATAATTAATGTTGATAAATGTCAATATAAGACTAAAAGTTCGGTATTACATGTAAGATGTTGTATCTTCAATATTTTAATTTTTTAATACAATATAATATTTGTTTATTTTTATTAATATATTCATTTTTATCATAATACGTTTTATTGAAATTGTGAAGTTATTAATTAATAAATTATCTAAAATAACCTGTAAAAAGAATATTAATATTGTCTTTAATAAATTAAAATTAAAATAAATCTTCTGAATATTTAAATATAATAAATATCGTATTATAGCGATTTTACGATTGCATTACCACTTACCAGGCGCACTGTATAAGAGTAAGTATAGCATCGATGTTTACGAAACATCGATGTTTAATAGCCAATGTTTTTAAGGCATCGATTTTGTTCTCCGATGTCAACATCGATGTTCAACATCGATGTTATGCGTCGATGTCCCAGCACTAGTCTTTAGTGAGAACTAAATGTTTTTTTTCTAATCTAGTACGTTCGCGAACTATTAACCTACCTATTAAGGAGCAAACGATAATCACATAAACTGCCAACTTTGCTGAACGATTAACAATAATATCGAACTAAAAGAACTAGTTTGTAGTAACGAGAACTAGATATACGATTTGGTAGTCGTTCACCAGATCGTCTTTCGAGTTTCGTTTAAACAGAGCTTGGCGTGAAGCGGCATTAAATCTCGGGAGTCGGAAGAGACGATCAGGGTCCAATCTAGTTTTATTTGTTATGTTGCCGTAATGACTTTATAATGTTCTATCAAACAAAATAAGTAGATTAGTTTTTTTCTCATTAATATTAATTCTTTATTATTTAAAATTAGAAATCATTACAAATAAGGTAATACTACCTTAAAAGTTAAAACAAAAATTTAATGAAACATAATGAAATACATGTATTAAAGTTTAAAAACATAAAAATTAACAATGCTTTGAAAATATTATAAAATTTACAAAAAACCTAAATAGGTTGCGCTAATTTAAGAACTAAAAGTAAAAACTATAAATATACATACGAACAAAATTAAAGTTATTTACAAATTATGATTTAAAAATAAAATTTCGTGTTTTTTTGCAGATAACCTGCTTCTTCGCTCGGACATGATTGTTCCTGCTTTTGAATATATTACTAATCGATCAAACGAACTCACCTGTGAAGTTCGATCGTAATTATACGAGTGTCCAATCCGAAGATATCACTTAGAATCACTGTGTAGTCCGCCCCTAGATACTAGCCACGCACCATGTTTAAAGTAAAAATTCCCCTGCCACCGCTTGCCTCTACTCTATCCTTGCCCGTTGGTTCATTCCTTGAAAGTACCTATGCTCGCAACTATCGGCATATTAGGTGTGGGTGTAAGGGTTTGTGATATCTTCGGACTGGACACTCGTATAATTACGATCGAACTTCACAGGTGAATTCGTTTGATCGATTAAGAATTTATTTTTAGATTAGAATCACTGTGTAGATGTTTAAAGTTGAATGACGATGTTGCGAGCAGGATAATATATTTTATAAAATATAATGTTTATCAGTTTAAAATATAAGCCAATTTTCTTGAAATTTATTAAGGAAACATCAAAATATAAAAACAAACCGGACAAGTTAAAATAATCTATACATAATATGACGATAATATAAGTTTATGCAATCTTATTCTACTAAACTTAGTTAAAACATAATACGATGATATATAAGTAGGTTATCAATCTTATTTTATTAAACTTATATCTAAAATAGCCTTGGCATATGTGTTGTTTGCTCTTAAAGGTTTGTTGTAAAATTTTGCGAAAGTTGAATCTTGCGACCAACCTGCAGTCTTACAGATTATATCGACCGGAATTCCGCTGCGTAGAGCTGCGGATGTAGAAGCATGCCTGACTGAATGCGGTTTGAAATGTTGTGTGTCAATTCCTGCAGATGTAAGCATCTGTTTGACCCATCTACATATAGTTTCTTTGGATGCCGCTGAATAAGGTTTTTTGGTGGTAAGAAACAAAAAATCGTGTTGCTTATTGGTTGGGTTCTATTAATATATTCTTTGATTGTAATAAAAACGCATAAAGATGGTTTTTCTTGGAACTTAGGTATATGTAAGATGGGTTGAGGCTTTCCGATACGGGTTGTCTTGATTGGGTGAGAAATATTGACAAAAGCTTCCGTTTCATTAATTCTTATATTGGATATTCGGATGAGAGATATGGTTTGTAGTCTTTCCCCGGTTACTATGGCCAACAGTGTTGCCAACTTTTGAGACAATGTTGCCAAATTAAGAACTGAAGTTAATTTCTCAATATGTTGCAGAAGTGGCAACGGATCCCAGGTACTATTTTATTTTGGCCGGGATGGACGTAATCGTGACAAGCCTTTTTTAAACCTTTTGATCATCGGATTTGATCCTATATCAACCGAAGATATTAAGGAAAGTGCTAATGTATGGGAATTAAACGTCCCGTATTTTGAGTCCTGGTTATTGGCCAAAGACTGGAGAAATGATAAAACATTGTTTATTGTAGGTTTAAACATTTCGATTTTGTTTTCCAAGCAATAATTCCACCACAACCGGTAAGTTCTATTGTACTGACTTAAGATTGAAGTGGTTATCGAAGAAGTAATTGTAGCTATGGCAGTTTCTGGGACGTCTTTATTCAGAAAAGCTTGCCGGATAATTTCTCTCCAACCAGGGTAATGCTTTCTGCTAGAGGGTGTTTCCTAAAAAACGGAGAATGAAGTAAATTAGGGGATGGTGATAGGTATATTTCTTTTCCGACAATTAGTTTTTGGAAAGTTGGGTACCATAGTTGAGATGGCCACCAGGGCACTATAATAATGCCTTCAGCCTTATCTTGGATGATTTTTCGAAGACTGCGGAGAATTAATGTAAACGGAGGGAAGGCAGAAAAATAATAGTTTTCCCAGTTAACCGTGAAAGCGTCAACTGCAAAAGATCCCTGATCTTTATGCCAAGATACGTACTTTTTACATTTTTTGTTATTTTGTGAAGCGAATAGGTCTATTTCTGGTTTCTCGAATACTTTTTCGATCTTGCGAAAGCCTTCCTGAGACAAAGACCATTCAGTTTCCGTGTCAAAAAAAACTATTTTTTGAACTGATATATGATGCATAGAGCCATAAGCTTCTATTTTCGGCCCACTGAGCATAATTTGGGAAATTGAATACTACCCATTCTATTTATGTACCATATAGCAGTGGTGTTATCACAGCGTAGTAATATGTTACAATCTAGTAGGTCGCGTGCATAACACAAAATTCCGTAAAAAATTGCTTGTAGCTCCAGAAAATTTATATGTTGTAATTTTTGGGAATCAGACCAGAAACCGTGTGTTTTTTCGCAACAAGCACCCCAGCCAGTTAGCGAGGCATCGGTAAAAATTTCTATTTCAAAAGTGTCGTCTCTTATGTCGTTATAGGTATTGTGAATATTTAAATACCACCAAGATATATCAGCCTTAAGATATTTAGGGATGGACATTTTTGCGTTAAAGTTCATATTATTTTTGTGAAGTGCTTGAAATGTTTCTCTTTCTAATGCTTTAGTGTAGAGAAACCCGTACTTCACGGCAGGACAGGACGAAATCAGGATTTCTATGAATCTGGCAAAATCAGGAATTTTGCATTCGTCTTTATTTTTAAAATAAGCTGCTAATCTGATTATATTATCCCTTTTTTCTTAAGGAAGTTCTATTTTGAGATGAGCGCTATCTATCATAAATTCTAGAAATTTTTTATACGTACTAGGTATAAGATGACTTTTCTGCACGTTGATGACAAATCTAATGACTCTAAAAGCGTTTTTATTGTACTCGTTTTTAAAAGACAATTGTCATAAGAATCTCCATATATTAAAAAATCATCCAAATAGTTAACCAGTGAAATATTTAATCAACGCAAATAAGAGACAACCGGTTTTAAAAGTTTAGTAAAGCAATATGGAGCAGAACTTAGGCCAAAAGGTAGGCAAGTGAACTGATAGATATCGCTTCTAAATTCAAAACTAAGATACTTTTGATAATCGAAGTCTACAGGAATCAGGAAATAAGCTTCCTTAAGGTCAATTGTTGTCATATATATTTTTATGCGTAAGTTTAATAGCGGTACGCAGGTTCTCTGTTTTAAAATGAGGAGACCCTACGAATTCGTTAAGTTTTTTCAAATTTAGGATAAATCTTTTTCCACCATTTGATTTGTCTGCCAAAAATATAGGTGAAATATATGTATTAGTATTAGCTTTACGTTTAACTATGGCTCCCAGACTTAATAATTCATTCACAGATGATTTCATTAAGGTATCATCTAATTGATGCTTATATATACCGACAACATGTGTCGTCAGTGGAGGCATGGATTTAAAGGGGATTTTATACCCTTTAATCCAGGATAATCATTCGAAGTAATATTTGCCCAAGCATCAACAAAATATTTTAAACGACCAGCAAATGTCGAAGTACTTACTTCTAATGTTTCTTTGGTTGGTAATGTTGCTTGTTTTGTTTGGAGGGGTAGTGCGCTTTGTATTGCCTCACCTCCCTCTTGTAGTGAGCTGGGCGATATCTGCTTAAAGAACTTCCACTTTTATTTGACTTGTTTCCCCTCCCCTTTTTTTTTCAGAGACGGACCTGTAGTCGAAGTGGATTGAGATTGGAACCTCGTACGGACTACAGGTAAACGCAAGTCCTTACCTGTTTTTTTCAGCAATATTATAGGTTTTGCCCGTTCCCCAAGGTCTGGGCCAAATAAATATTCTCCTGGGACTGTATTATCAGCCATTTCTTTAATTCTCTTATCCAGAACTGGCCAATTAGGTATTTTCTCATTGTTGAGATTTCGTTGTACAAGCCCGCAAAAATGCGACCTGAATCGGTCAAATGACGTAAAACTTTTTCTCTAATCGATTTTGGAATGTTCTGTTCTCCTTCTAAAATCTCGGTTAATGCCTTGCCTAGGGCGCTTAATCCGCTGCCAATATTCGATTGATAACTCGAGTGAGTCGAATCTTTGGTAGTATGAGGCTCTGCCATAATTAATTTTGCTTCCGGGTCTAGTTTGGGGGCTATTAGTAAGCTACAATTGCTAGGCGCCTTATGTTTGCCCAAATGTTGTGTCATTTCATCTTTTGGTAGACCATGCGACAAAATATATGCCCACCTGGAGGCTAGTGCCTCATGAATTTTAAAATCCGGTACTTTTGATTTGTCCGGATCTTTGCCTAGAATTTTTAGTGTGTCCTCTGACAGGTCATTTTCCTCATGGATAATCAAGACGTCTTCTGCATCTTTATTTGTATGCATATCAGTCCCTGAATCCGCCTCTGTTTTAGCGTAGAACTCCGACCCGCACGAGGAACGGCCGTTCATGCTACGTCGGCGCTCCTCCTGTACCCCACTGCCCTCGGCAAACGACTGTACTGGAATCTCTACTATACTCTACGGAGAGTTAAGGGGAGAATTATTGCCTGATCGGCTGGTTGAATTGCTTTGCGACCGATTTCTGTGTCGTTCATGTCTCGATCTTGACCTTGGCCTATGTTGAGACGTGATTTGGTGATTTGTCTCTTTTTATCCGTTTTAGTTCCCGTTCTAAGAGCTCTAATCTTTTTCGCAAAGATTCGTGGTTGTCAGAGGACCTGCTGCGATTTCTTTTTTTTTTATTTACTCATACTAAGAACCCTACAATCTGTATAATGTAAACAAGGATTAGTCACATTACTCACCTGACTAAAACGGCTGCACCATGCACTATGAACTAGAATTTACGTAAGAAATTTAGTTGTACGACAATAACAAGCGGCTTGCGCGACGAGCACCAAAAAGCGGATGAACCAGCGGGCAAGGAAACATGGTGCGTGGCTAGTATCTAGGGGAGGACTACACAGTGATTCTAAGTGATATCTTCGGACTGGACACGAAGTATAATAACTATGAAAAGCTCACAGAACAATTCGATGCTTCTCTCGCGTTATGACGTTCAGATAATGCTACATTGGCAGTTATTTTAGGAGCGGTAAAATATGCACCACGCTACTGCAATGTTGCAATATTTCCGATAAATAGTTAAAATCATTTACGTCATGATACAACAAAAGCATTACGCGGCTTTTGCCTTTAGGTATTGTTTTAGTTGGATTAGACTAACCAAAACTAATCTAAAATATATTAAAAAAAACACTCAAAGTAGGGCAAACCGTACGTCACGTACGTTTTTTGCATAATTTTATTTTTTAAACAAAAAAATATACAAAAAAGAAGAAAGGCCGAAGTCTCAAATTCGTACCATCACACTGAAAATCGGCAACTCTGCCACGTAGCTATTAAACCACCAATAAAATAATCAATAAATCATTTGCTCAGATGTTCCAGACAAGGGACAAACTAGCGCCACTTAGTACGAACCAAACAATTAACGCGATTCCAATCCTACCTATATTTAGCTCTAGCTATATGTAATTTTCGTTCTCGACCACCTTATTGTTTATACATTTATTATACATTATTTATCATACTAATTACTAATTCATTCGCGAACTAGTTCTTTGAACTAGTTCGATTTGGGGACTAGTTCGCGGGAACTAGTTCATGAAAAAGAACGATTAAGCACATCTCTACACTCACAGCTTCTCAGGGGCGGCAGAGTCGGTCGGGCCGTACCAGAAAATATACAGTGAAAATTATCTTTTTAAAAAAATCCTAAAAACGCACAAAACCAAAATATAGTTTATTACTTCCTGCTAGACTTCAGCTACTGATTTACGCGGTACGTAGTACGTTCGCATATGTCTCCATGCTATAACATTCGTTGTAGCTTATATCACCCAAGACCGGCCCGTCTCGATGTGGCCGTATCTCCAGAATTTTTCTCAATTGAATACTACCATTTTTCAGGTATTAATTCTAATTATAAAATAATACTACTTATTTTTAAATTAATTTGGTTAGTTCTTTACATTAGTCATGACTAATGATGGTTAATATATTATACTAGTAATTTTCACTCCATGTTACATGTTTAAATGTGGTGACGAAATGTGAAGTGAATATTTCAAAATATCATTTGCAATTTGTTTTATAAACCGGCTGGCCGCATCGTGGTTCTTGCTGGACAATATACTTTTTTGTTGTGAATGTAGCTTTTAACATTGACTTTATATATAAAGTCAAAGCTTTTATATATATATATATATATATATATATATATATATACTTTCATATATATATATATATATATATATATATATATATATATATATATATATATATATATGGCATCTATTTTATTTTCCTCTTGTGGCAAGATACATTAAAATATAAAATTAAATTGACTGACTAGAGCGTTTTACTACCATTTTTTTCTTATTTATTAAATTTATACTCTAGCCTAGATCTGCTAAATATATATATATATATATATATATATATATATATATATATATATATATATATATATATATATATATATATATATATATATATATATATATATATATATATATATATATATATATATATATATATATAGGTTGGTGTATACCTATCATTACCGCCGTAAAACCGCCCTTGATTGGTCTTGAGCCTCGGATGACCCTAAATTTTATAGTACCAGCCGTCACTGAATATAAATAAACTTTTCATATAGATACGCTTTTTTACATCATCCCAAAAAAAAAAGAATCCAACCAAGGCAAACCTAAACGCAATACGCTTTTTAAAACACATTTTTTTTGTGTCAAAAATGAAAAAAAATGTTCAACCACGACTCGACAAGCTTCGTGACCCCTGTTTAAAAACAAAAATTTTGCTCGCGTTTGAGGGTTTAGGTATTCGGCAGTCTCGTCATCAAACCATACATTTTTCCGCAAACTTCCCTTCCATGCCAACATTACGATACACGTTAAGCATGGAACACAATGCAAAGCACGTCACTTGTTTCCGTCTATTTACTATTAACTTTTTGTTTGAAATATAAATTATAAACGCATATATTTAGTTCTAACGTCAAAACTATCTCATTTTTGTACTACAATCGGGTACTTCTTTTTTATGTTTCATGTAAGTTAGTTTTTACCTAAATCTTTTATGTAGTTTCATTGTGTTTTAAGCGTAACTGATTTTCTAATCGGCGGAGTATAAACAAGGTTGGTTAAATTTTTGGGATGAAGTTCTGATGGCGTTGCGGTAGGGTGGTCCAGTTACATTGTAAAGAATATGGGGTCATGACTTTTTTTTACAAAATTTATAATTTTGCATGTAACATATTACGAAAGCTTTCAGGCTGAAGTCAATTAAGAAATCATGGTTCCTGAGTTTAGACGTGTCAAATTGAAATTACTTTCCGACGTTCCTCCTCCGATTGCACAAGGCATCTTCACTGTACAAGATCTTTGATTAGTTAATGATCCCCAAAGATGGCTCGTGCAATCGAAGGCGGAACGTCGGAAAATAATTCCAATTTGACAGGGTTTAATATAATTAACACAAGAACGATGATTTCTTAATTTTATATGTAGTTGTGTTTTAAAAATAGGATTGCGTATTGTTTCGCCTTGGTTAAGCTTGGTTAGCTACCTATATTAAAACAAGAAGACAGACCTCACTGTTAGGTGGATCCGTCCCGTTAAGTTACTACCAGGTTTGTCAATAAAATAATCTAATCATAATAAATAATACAAAGCGAAGTCGGAAAGGACAATACAGTTTTTTGTACGATCGCGTCACAAAAAAAATGGGACAAAACATTTATAATTATACCACTTGTTTGTCAACAGCACTTTTATTTAAGGCAAAATGATACGAATAGTATGGAGTAAGGACAGTTTTTTCGGGATTGGCCATTAACCCTCCAGAGTCAGTCTTACTAATTAATGTTTTTTTTTGTTAATTTACGTTTAAAAGAGCAGAACGTAAAAAAAAACTCGGGGAATCTTCTTTTTTTGGTTAAAATTTTTTGTCTGCACGCTCCTAGATTACGAAACTCCCTCAGAAGCAATATCTATATACGCCACTGTAACAAAGATATAGTCAACCTGTTTTTAATTTAAAGGTAATTCTCACATTGAAGCGCTAGGCGTTACTGTTATTGTTAACTTATGAAAGCTGCATTTTCTTGTATCGCGCCGCTTTACAAGTGTGAATACATACCAAAGTCAAAGTCAAAAAAAGCTTTATTGTCTAAATACAAAATCATTGACAAAGCTAACCAAACAAAGATAAATCAGAATAAAAATATAAAAAGGTATGAACTTCCTTGCCCTATTTATAGAACACATTATTACAGTATTTACAAAATTGAACTAGAAAATTATAATAAAACATTTTTTGATCATAATAAAAAACTTAAAAGTTAATGTATTATAAAAAACACGCGCTATTAAATACTTAAATTAAAACTAAAGCCACATGCACTTCCAAAGAACATCTGGCAACGTCGGCATGGAGTGGGCTGTATGCGTAGCCGTTGAATCGTTGATATCTGTCGCATCGCGAAAGTGTCAATACTGTATAGTGCTGGGACATCGACGCATAACATCGATGTTGAACATCGGTGTTGACATCGGAGAACAACATCGATGCCTTAAAAACATTGGCTATTAAACATCGATGTTTCGTAAACATCGATGCTATACTTACTCTTATACAGTGCGCCTGGTAAGTGGTAATGCAATCGTAAAATCGCTATAATACGATATTTATTATATTTAAATATTCAGAAGATTTATTTTAATTTTAATTTATTAAAGACAATATTAATATTCTTTTTACAGGTTATTTTAGATAATTTATTAATTAATAACTTCACAATTTCAATAAAACGTATTATGATAAAGATGAATATATTAATAAAAATAAACAAATATTATATTGTATTAAAAAATTAAAATATTGAAGATACAACATCTTACATGTAATACCGAACTTTTAGTCTTATATTGACATTTATCAACATTAATTATAGGTCCCAATATTGTTTGTCGACAGATTGCAGAAAAAGAAATTGGGAAATCCGTTTACCTTGCAAACTATTTCTTTTTTGAGTTATGGTTTCGCCTGCTTTAGAAAAAAGTCGTTCGGATGGCACTGAAGAAGCTAAAGTTTAATAACATTTTTAACGCAAGTGGCGCCAAACGTGGGTAATAGTGCTGATTATGTTGCCACCATTTTATAGGATTTACTTCGAGCGGTTCCATAGAACTTTTCAAATAAAAGGTTACTTCTGATCGATCGTTTTCTGCACATAAGCCCCCTACATCTCCTTTTTCAATTACTAGGCGTTTATGATCACTCCATAAGCTGAATGTGGCTGGTTCTAAAAAACAGTTAAAGTTAAACTATTACTTTATAAAACTTAAAAATGTTTAACTTACTATTATCTGTATTCCTTTGTTGTTGTCCTTCATCGTATTGTTTTCGTTCCGTACTTCGAGGGGGTTTCATCAAAAAATCATATATAAATTCTACAGCTCTTGCACAGTGAAGAGGATTTTTGAAGTAAATTTTCTTAAAACGGGGGTCAAGAAGTGTTGCAACTGCTAAAATGTTTATCTGTTCAGCAACGGTTAATCTTTTGTTGATTTCCGATGTCAAATGTAATTTTAAAGTTTTTCCGACCGAGGAATCTTCCGTTTTAATTTTCTCGAGGCACAGCTGAAGATTGTAGACAATAGGTATAATGGTATTTCCTGTAGTGTATTTTGACCCAGATATTTCGCGAGTCGCAGATTCAAAAGGTTCGAGTAAGTTCTGCGCAATTTCAAGTTCCCGAATTTCTATTGCTGACAACATAGCCGGGGCTGTAATTTCTGTATTTACGATGGTATTAATGTGTATTCGTAACTTTAAAAATCGCTGGATCATAAAATATGTGGAATTCCAACGAGTTGGAACATCCTGTTTAAGTGTTAACTTGTTTGCTTCATTTTCGTTTTTTTGTGCTTTTCTTAACGCATCTGACGCAACGACGCTTTGCTTAAACCACCTTACTATTCCTTTAACTTTTTTAATGATTTCAGATAGACTTTGTTACGACTAAGTTCAATAGGTGAGCAAAACATACAATATGTCTTTTTTTGCCAAAAGCAAGATCTACTGCTTTCGTCATGTTGGCAGCTCCATCAGTAACAACACAATTAATGTTTTGATCTGGTACCTCCCATTCTTGGCATACGTTTTTTAAGCACTCTGCAATATACTCAGATGTATGGCGTTCCTCTAGTTCATAGATCCCTAATGTTGCATCTGTAATTTTATCTTTATCGAGGAAGTGTAACGTGACTCCAAGAAAACTTTTAGATTTCATAGTTTCCGTCCAAATATCGCTGGTTAGGGTAAAATTATCGGCCTTTTTAATTTTCTCTTTAAAAAGATTAGCAATTGCTATGTACTTATTATCAATTAGTTTGGACATAGTTTTTCGAGATGGTAACTTGTATTGTGGACAGATGGTGTGCATAAGTTGTACAAATCCCTCATTTTCAACAATTGCAGTTGGTTGATAATCGCGACATATCATAAACATTACTGAATTTGTGATTTGATGATATTTTCTTCCACCAGCTGTGTAAGATTTCAAGTTGGAAATACTGTCACTGATGGTGCTCTGCTTTTGATGTGGATAGGTATTTCTGGAATATGGGACGAGAGAACTGAAAGAAGAAGATTCTGATTGTAATTCTGAATTTGATTCTTCCGCTTCTTCCTGTGACGAGTTTATTAATACGATGGCTGGGTCATCTGGGTCAGATTCTGTCTCCATCTGAATACTGGTTGAAGTTGAAGGGATAGCTAAAGGAGCTACATTTTTAGTTTGATCTTTTTTAGTTTTCGAAGTGGAAGGAGTTGAAACGAAGCAGCTCGAAATTGTTTGTTGAGATTTAAGGTGGATCTGTGACTTTGCCACAGCGCTTGCCACAGCGTTTGTGCATAGCTTCTAAATGACATTTTAGGTTTGATGTGTTTCCCGAGGTTTTAATTTGTTTCGAACAAAATCTACAAATCGCAAAATTCTTGTCTTTGCCCTTTTCGAAATACTGCCAGAAGTTGCTTTTGGGTGGCATTCCTAAAAATATATTATTTCTAATCAATTTTATTTTTACAGGGTCATCTTTTTTATTTTATAGAAAAAAAATACATACAAAAGTTTTATGTTACAAAGTAAATGCATTTTACATATACAGGGTGTTTCAAACAATCTGGGCGTGATCCTACTTTCTTAATTGGGGCTCCATTATTTTATTTGATTTTTGAAATTCTACTCGAAATTCTAAAAAAATATATATTAAAATAATGGGGTACCAATTTGGAATAAGAAATTAGGACCACGCTTAGACATTTTGGAACACCCTGTATATGTAAAAAGCAACTAAAAAAAGTTACTTCTCATCATAAAATGTTTGTATTTATTTTTTTTCTATCTCTAAAAATAAAAAAGATCGAGGGGTGGCGAATTATGAGGAATGACCCTGTACCTACATATATTTTTTAAACTTACCTATGGATAATCGCTTTTTAAAACACTACTCACTAGCAGACAAAACCTATTAAACTTATTCTTATTATTCCCTATCACTAGTCACACTGACACGGTAAAGGGAAAAGCAGGAAGGCTCACTAAACTAAGCTAGGCTAGGCAGAGGCTGAAGGCTGAAGCTAAAATATACTAAAAGAAAAATGTCAAAAGAATTATGTAAAAACTACGAACACGAACAAAAACTATAATCCAATAAAAGTGCTTATGATATCGTATATAGCGTCGATGTCGATATTAATAATATTAATATTAATAGTACGTGTCAAACGTGCCGCATAAAAATAATAACTACAAAAATAAAATCCTATCATTCATCATTCCTATCCTATCTATAATATTACCTAATTCCTGTTTCTTATATCCTGTACCATGCTGCATTTGATAAATTTTCTTGTAATTCAATATTTTTTTCTGATATTGCGAGAATTCCTAGAAGGTCCTCAATGCCTCACATTATCGCACCAGATAACAAGAAATAATATAAATAAAATATAATAGTATACACGATAACACTTAACATTCCTATATTCCTAACCTAACAATAACAAAAACACTGAGAGTGCCAGAATCAGCTGAAACTGCTGAAAGTGAGCTGATCGCTGATTATCAAAGAGAAAACAAATTGTCCTTACCGTCATTAAATTTTATTGGTTTTGTTATTTTGTTTACGAGAAATAAAACGACATTGCGAAATACGCGAAATCAGGCCCAATAAACATTATGAACAATGGAATACTTTATTGTGAGTTTATTATTTAAGTGAATAATGAATAAACAAAACAAAGCTGAAAGCTATACTAAGATTTAACTACATTTGCAATATTTGCATGCTACGCTACATTAGTTAGTCATTAGTACTCAGTACTGATTAAAGGAAAACTTAAATATTTAGTCTTTATACCAGTCCTTTTCAGTCTTAGTGTCAGTCAGTCTTCATATAAGTTCATTTTGATTTTAAAATAAATTAATCAAGAACGTTTGCTCTGCAGAGCGCATATTAAACTGCATTGCATAGTTGCATACCTCTAACCAATATGAGCAAAGTGTGCCTAATATTTACTTTTGTTTTTGTTTTACTGGGTATGTCAGTTACGTGGTGTGAAAGTGTTCTTTTACCGTGCACGGATAATGTTGGACCTGCCGATATAGCTTTAGCAAGAAATATTTTAGATAGAGCAATTCCTCCGGGCTATACTTTGACTGATTTACAACCACGGGTCACCACGGGCAGAAATCCCCATAGATGGGTTGGATACTTCTCCAGAAACGACAATCAATACCGTTCAGATTGTTTATTTTTGGTAAACACAAAAAAGGATTTCAAACGATATTGCCCCCAGGGCAGTGAGATTAGCGTAGTTGCTGCTAACCTTGGTCCCAATGCCAACAACAAAAACATTGAGGTAGAATTTCTGGTCAATTGTTATTGCACCAAAATTGCTCACCATAGAAGAAGAAGTAATTACTACAACTATCCATGTCATCGCACAGGCTACACCACAGAAAAAACCACCTGTCCGGGTACATAGAGGGTTCCAGAACAAAGAAAAAATATTCTAGATAGGTATAACTATAAACGTACCTGTCTGTTTGAAAGTGGTAGGTAATGTTGTAACATCAATAAAAGAAAAATCTTGGACTTCCATTACCTTTAATTTTATTTTTCACAACGTTTCGGAGGTGTATCTTCATAAACCCATAAACCGTGGGATCAGTGCACTGATATTGTCATTTATCACTTGAAAACGAATGAAGATACCTGTATAAACGTACCTACCTAATACTACCTATCTACCTATCTTATCCTGTTCTAAAATATATTAAAATATGATGCTATATTAAAATTATTAAATAAATTAATAATAATAAAGTATGATAATGTGTTTTGACAACATCGAACATCGAAAGCAATCATCGATGTTGACAACGATGTTTACGACCTGAAACATCGATGGCCAAAACATCCGGGTACATCAGAATACTTTATTGGGTTCCAGAACAAAGAAAAAATATTCTAGATAGGTATAACTATAAACGTACCTGTCTGTTTGAAAGTGGTAGGTAATGTTGTAACATCAATAAAAGAAAAATCTTGGACTTCCATTACCTTTAATTTTATTTTTCACAACGTTTCGAATGAGGTGTATCTTCATTCGTTTTCAAGTGATAAATGACAATAATTCTAAATTCTAAGGCTACAAGCTTATATACTAAAGCGAGAACCCATAAACCGTGGAGTGCACTGATATTGTCATTTATCACTTGAAAACGAATGAAGATACACCTCATTTGAAACGTTGTGAAAAATAAAATCAAAGGTAACGGAAGTCCAAGATTTTTCTTTTATTGATATAAACGTACCTACCTAATACTACCTATCTACCTATCTTATCCTGTTCTAAAATATATTAAAATATGATGTTATATTAAAATTATTAAATAAATTAATAATAATAAAGTATGATAATGTGTTTTGACAACATCGAACATCGAAAGCAATCATCGATGTTGACAACGATGTTTACGACCTGAAACATCGATGGCCAAAACATCGACATCGTCAATAAAACATCGATGTTTCAAAAACATCGATGAACATCGCCCAGCTCTACTAAAGACTCGTTCTTTTTAATAGGTCGTTCGCGAACTACACACCTCTATATCACTGTTTATATTAAATCAAAGATAGTCCAACGCATAGATTACCAAAATGTCCAACGAAAGACCCGGCAAGCGGCGGCACTCATGCGGATGTTTATGAAAAAAACCGAGCGAACCGCGAGTAAATTTCATACTGATGGTTGCAGTTTGCAGTATTTCAAAATCTATCACGTTGCACGTCCAGATTTATCTGTTTTGCCGGATTTATAACGAGGCGATCGCGGGAGGAATGTTGAAATGAAAACATACGTTATTCCCGCGAAGTATAAACAACTTTTGTTAAATGTTTAGCATGGGCTTCCCAGCTTGGTGAAAAGATATTCGGTGTTGGAAGCGACGCATATTGCTCGAATCCCCGTTCTGACGTATGACCTCTTTTTAAGGTTAGGTTTTAGGGATGTACAAAAATTGAAAACATTTTCATCGATGTTTTTAAAACATCGGTATGAATTAATCGGTACTAACAATGTTTTCGTATGTATAATAAATACTGCAGCATATGGCAATCAATGTTATAAAGGAAGCTTTCATATTTTGTGAATGTTTTAAACATTTTGATATATTACTTCTCTCGTAAAATGGAAGTACAATACTTCCTCCGTGAAAAAATCACCCTCCGAAATTTTTTCAGACCTTTAAGATTCAGTGTCCCCAGATGCCGATAAACATGTTTTCTCAATTCCGTCGGTCTGTCTGTCCGCAGCATACTACTAATCCTATTGACTTCAAATTTTGGTCAAAAATTAAGGGTCATTATGGGGATGACCTGGTAACATTTAACCTCAAATTTTGCACAAAAATCGAGCGTTATGAAAAAATCAACCGGTGAAATAATTTGTTTCGAATTCAAAATGGCAAAACAAAACGGCGGTCTAGTGAAAATATTACTAATAAACTACTCATTTAGTTAACCTCAAATTTTGCACAAAAATCGAACATTATGAGAAAATCAACTATTAAAATTTTGATTTGAATCCAAAATGGCGAAATAAAATAGTGTCTTAATAAAATATTCAAAAATTCAGCATAAAAAACTGCTTAATGGATTGATTTCAAATTTTGCGCAATAATTAATTATAGTATAGAGATGAACTGGTAACATTATTGAACGACAAAGAATCACCAGGTTTTTACATATCTGAACGTTTTAGTGTCACTAGATGCCAAGAAATATATGTTTTATCATATGTCATCATCATATGTTTATTTGATGTCAACCCCTTACCCGGTTGACATCAAATTTTGACATTGAGGGTCATATGGGGACGACCTGGTATTATTTTTGTAAAATCTAGTATGGTGGAATGAGATCGCAGTCTAGTGACGTGTTAAAAAATTAAGTGTTTTATAATA
>JAUTXW010000530.1:0-162500 GCA_030620095.1 Kuschelorhynchus macadamiae | reverse complement strand
GCTTTTTACTTGATTCATCATAATATATTGCTTTCTATTCTAAAATATATTGGCTTTGGCCAGTCGGCGGTGGCAATGTTGGCGTCTTTCCTCTCGGACAGAAGCCAGAGGGTAATTTTGAATGGCAAACAATCCGATTTACTCAATATCACAGAGGGTGTTCCCCAAGGCAGCGTTCTCGATCCTCTTCTGTACAGTATTTACACATTTAATTTCATCAAATCACTTCGTCACTGCCTGTACCAGTACCACCTCTATGCAGACGATACTCAAATTTACCTATCTTTTAACCCCAATCAAGCCGAAATAGCAAACAATCAAATCAACCGTGACTTACACTATCTTTTCAGTAAATCCAAAGAACATCTTCTTAAGATTAACCCAAGTAAATTCGCAGCATTATTATTTTGTAACGAGATTGAACGCTTACGTCTTGAATCCACCATTAAAATCGAAATCAGCACCAACCCTGTTGCTTTTAAAAACTCGTCTAAAAGTCTCGGGCTTGTCATAGACAATAAACTAAAATTTAATGATCACGTAACTTCATGCCTTCAAAAAGCATTCTCAGTATTAAAACCTTTGTACTTTCAGCGACATGTACTTTATCAAAAAACCAAGGCCTTATTGTCCGATACTCTTATTTTGTCAAAATTTCGCAGACAACGTTTATGGTCCTTTCCTTGATTTACAGGCTAAAAATCGGGTTCAAAAGGAACAAAATTCATGCATACGTTTTATTTATGGTATTAGATGAAGGCAGAGGGTTTCACATAAATTGGGCTGGCTTAACATGTAACATCGTCGTATCTTACACTCTATCTGCTTTTTTTACAAAATTTTAAAATTTCACCGTCCTCCATATCTTCTCGATGAACTTCAATACCGTACGGATGTGCATAATTTAAATTTACGCCGACAATATCTGCTATCAGTACCCTTACACAACAAAGAACAGTTTAAAAAAAGTTATTCTTATCAAATTGCTAACTTAATCAACAAATATAAAATAACCAGTACGTCACTGTCAGTTGCATCCTTTAAAAAACCAATGAAAAATAAATTGCTCGGCCAACAACTACAATAACAGCGGACCTCGTTAAACAAAAAACTAGTATTTATTTTCTCGTCCATCCCCTCTCTACTTTGCATATGTCTAAAATAACTAATAACTCTCTCTCACTTTCTGTCTCGTGCCTCAGTAGCATAGCGCTATTAACTTGGGCGCGTACTTTCTTATGTATATATATATTTTTTTGTTTAATCACCGTGCACCACTCTTTTTTAGAAAAACTTCCAACTAACTTTCTTTATGAAAGTTAATAATAATTTTTTTTATAATTATTTAATAGGCTTCAACAGCCCCTTCGCTTGTGAAGGAAGCTGATAAGTGGCCTTTTATTCCTATTGTAGATGTCTATGTTTATTTTTTTTTTAATTTGTAATTTTCTTTTGGAATAATAAACGTGTTTATTATTATTATACGAATAGCAGGTTTTTAGCTCCAAGTTTTTGCAATTTTTAGCGATTATAATAGTACAAGAGAGGAAATAATAGTAAATTTTCTTAGAATATGGTACTCGTCGAAAATACATACTATGGCGTCATTTTTGATGTTTATAACTTATTAGTTTATCATCACCTGGGTTATTTGTTAATACGGTGTCACTGAGTGTGCTATGTGGTCAATATTGTGTTTATGATCGTTGATTGAGGTTTATCCTCAATCATGATAAATAGAATAATTGCAAAATTGCAATAACTCTCGCCTAAGCCTAACCTAAACACTAACTAAACACTTGATTAGGAACCTTGACTAAGAACTACACAGTAAACTATAACTGTAAAAGTGATGAGCAATTTTAGCCATCTTAGAAAGGTAACAATTGGATCCATATCGACATTATCTCAACCGTCTGAATGTGAATGCTTGATCAGCTGATTGGTAATAAATAGTATTTTAGGCGTACTATTGCAAGGGTCAGTAGTACATAGTACACAAGACCTTAAAAATAGTACAAATACTATTATAATAGTACGGTTGGCAACACTTCATCGATGCACTAGATATCGGCCTTATAAAACATCGACGTGTAAATATCGATACTCATATATCGATGTTTCTGAAATACATCGAAAAATATCGTATAATCGTATTAAGAATGGTTTTGTTAGGTTGTTAGTTGTGTTGTACAGACAGCGGGCGGGTGGCGGGTAACGCGCCAGCAAAATTCTTTTCTATACTAAATATTACTAAAACAAGATTTTTTTTTAAACCTCCTATACTGAGGTGGATCTGACCCGTTATTCGTTAGGTCAGCCCAATTACTTTGTTTTGAAGTGTTTTATAGTTTTGCTTCTTTAACGCCCTCTAGAATCTAAACGGTTTAACGTAAGCAAAATAATTTTCACATTATCTTAGTTTTAATATATCTATCACCTGATATCAACTTCCGGTTTGTTGACCGGAAACACCGATTTTCACACCTTGGTATCAACCATATATTTATGAGAGGTGATACAGCGCGTTATAATTGACATTGCCATGTCGAAACAGTAGCAGCTAAGTATGTGAATTTTGGTATGTTTTTCATAGGCACCCGAGGGTATACGGCTATGCAAAGCGCTTGACAGCCAGGGTTCCGAATACAGCGCTATAACACGAAAAACAAACTATGTGAAGAAAGTTTATTATCGAAATGCAAGTTTTCGGAGGAGTATCTAGCTACGGGATCTAGGTTTCTATGGTTATTGGGCGCGGTTGGTGGACCGCTTGTCAAGTTTTTTTAGAAAAATAAAATTAAAGGAGGGCCGGTACGCCCTAGGAACCGAGAAAAAAACCTTTTTACGGGGAAATTAATGGAGAACATAATACTAAATGAAACAGGCTTCTGTTTCAAAGATCTCGAATTATTGTAACATCGTTCGAAATCTCGGAAAAAAAAATTTTGCTGAAAAATTTGGTAATCAATTTCGTTTTTTTTTCCAAGTCTCGTGGACACGTGAATTTTTTTACCTTACTCTACGATTCAATATCTTAAAGACGTATCTCGCCTATTGACTTTCTGTTTATATACAGAGTCTCATTACTTATTAGGCCTGGACCTAGGGCTCCTCGAAAAGAGGGCCCGTTGCTACGCTGCATCAAAAATCGTTTATATAATTTTTCTTGTTTCGTTTTATCAGTAAAGTTCTTATTATATTGTTCTAACAATTTTTCTGTGTGTGTCAATGCAAAAACTACTTATAAAATTTATTTTAAATTATGCCTAAGAATCAAGTGTGGCATAAGTAGAAACTGGTAAAATATTGGTAGGAATCCAAAATGGCGTCCAATAAAAATGTTTGAAAAGATAGTAATGACTATGTACTGAACTAAATTGAGCCACTCTTCATCGTCCTGCTAAAAAGTAAAAAAATCGAAACAAATATTTTACGTATTTGAATGGCGGTAACACATCACATTACTTGGATGCATGCAGCAATCAAACAATGCGGCAATTATTTGGGTGTAACAATTTAAATATTCATTTAAAAGTTTTCATTTTTCTTATTGTTGATACAACATACTAACTTGTATTTGATTACAATTCTCAGCAGTACAGTGTTTCCCCAAGTTTTTTCTAAATTTAAGATAGTATACCGTTAAGAAAGGTACCCTTAGTCACAAATAAATGTGCTAGTTTTCCCAAGATAAATAAAAGAAATTTAAATAAATTTTTGTAATAAATAATAAATACCCGTTTGTTGTGTATCAATCAATCATTGCCCATGTGTTAGACCAAGATATATGAGAGACTTCAACATCGCTGTGGAAGATTGCCGATCAGAGAGTTTTTGGAGCCAGCAACGGGTGCTTGTGGAAAATTTAAATTTGAAATTAAATTCAACTTCAACATGTTTTGTATTAAAATGCTTTATTATGCTTGTATTTATTTAATAGTACTGCTGATTCTATAATAAAACTATGATAGAGTGAATCTGAATATTTACACGCGAACGCCGCGTTACACATTGGTTGATTTTAAATTTTTGTAGCAACCAAAATAGAAAAAAAATTCCTTAAGCCGAAACTTCCCTTGTTATGAATATTTCCTTTCATTAGGAAAAGTAAAGTGGAACCCAATTTAGTTTCGCACATAGTCCTTTAGTATACTGTCTTGAAATATTTTTATTCCGCCCCGTTTTGTTTCACCACCACCATCATATTTTACCAGTTTCTATCTGAGCGGCCCAGCGACACTTATATTTTGGGCATGATTTAAAATAAATTGATTTTTTACTTCCTTCGTAAAAGGAAAATATTGTAATCGTGAAAAAATCACCCTCCGTAATTTTTTCAGATCTTTACTGTTCCGGGTCGTCGGTCTGTCTGGCTGTCTGTTCGCGGCATTACTAAAAAACTACTTAACCGAATGACTTCAAATTTTGGTCAAAAATTAAGGGTCATATGGGGATGAATCCAATATGGCAAAACAAAATGGCGGCGTAGTGAAATGTTAAAAAAGTTATTACTAAAAATATAATTATCCAATTTATCTAAAATTTTGCACAAGAATGAAGTATTTGATAGGAATCAAAAATTCCACCTGAAAATACTATTTAATGGACTGATTTCAAATGGTGTGCTATAACTAATGGTTGTATAGAGAAGAACTAGTAAAATTGTGGTACCAATTCAAGATAGCGGAACAAAATGGCGGCCAAATAATTTTTATAATCGTGAAAAAAAGCACCCTCTCAGGTTTCACATATTTTCAAGTTTTAGCGTCCCTAGATTGCGAAGAACATGTTTTCTCAATTCTTCGGTATGTCTGTCGATCCGCCTGTACGCAGCATATCTAAAAAACTACTTGCCCGATTGACTTCAAATTATGGTGAAAAATTAAGGGTCATATGGGAATGACCGAGGGAAGGATCAAAATGCCGGCCTAATGAAATGTTAAAAAAATTATTACTAAAAAACTACGTATCTAATTTATCTCAAATTTTGTAGAAAAACCAAGTAAGTATTGTAACTGGTAAAATTGTGGTACGCATTCAAAATGGCGGTTTAATAAAAGATTTAAAAATTCAGCCTGAAAAAACTACTTAATTGACTCATTTCAAATTGTGTGCTATAACTAATTGTGGTATAGAACTGGTATAACTGTGGTATTAATTCAAGATGGCGGAAAAAATGGAGGCCAAATAAAATATACCTAATAGTGAAAAAAACCGTCTAAGATTTTATATATTATCAGGTTTTAGCGTCCCTAGATGCCAAAAAATATTTCCGTCGGTCCGTCTGTCTATCACGTCGGGGCATAGTTTAAAAACTATTCATCAAAGTCACTTCAAATTTTAGTCAAAAATAAAGGGTCATATGGGGATGACCTCGTAATATTTTGGTAAAATCGAATATGCCGGAACAAGATAACAGCCTAGAGAAAAAAGTATTATTAAAAAAACTTATTATTCAATTTCCTCAAATTTGGCGCCCAAAAACAGGTGTTACGTAAGCATACATAAACCTCAGAATAAACTGATAACAGATTGGTATCATTATAAGATAACAAAACAAAATGCCGATCTAAAAAATCGGCCTGAAGAAACTACTCATTAGATTAATTTCAAATTCAACGCGACGTAAGAAAATCGCGGTGTGTGTCAATGTAAAAAATACTTATTGAATTTGTTTTAATTTATGCCCAAAAATCAAATGTGGCATAGGTAGAACTCGGTAAAATATCGATAGGAATTCAATATGATGGAACAAAATGGCGCCCAATATAAATGTTTAAAAAAATAATATATATATATATATATATATATATATATATATATATATATATATATGTGTGTGTGTCTGTGTGTTATTGATTGTACTATGACCGTCATTTTGAATTCGAACCAGTTAATCCCTGTATCATAGTCAATTTTGCTGCAAGATAATAAGTCAATTGAATAAAAAGATTTTTTACATTGATTTTTTTAGACATTTTATTCGACCGCCATTTTGTTTCTCCGTCTTAAATTCGTACCACAATTTTAACAATTAATCTCTATATGACCCTTAATATATGTCCAAAACTTAAAATGTATCTAATAAGTAGTTTTTAGACTGATTTTTTTAAAAAATTTATTAGGCTGACATTCTGCTTTGCTGTTTTGGATTCATACCAAAATATTTCAGGTTGATTCCTTGGTTTTTGTGCAAAATTTGAGATAAATTGGATAATTTCTTTTATAGTAATAATTATTTTAACATTTCACTAGGCTGCCATTTTGTTCCGTCAGATTGGATTTTTACCAAAATAATACCAAGTCATCCTCATATAACCCTTAATTTTTGATCAAAAGTCAATCGGGTACATATAACATATTGTTTGGCATGTAGGGACGCTTTATAAGTACGTAAAACCTGTAATTTTTTTCAGATATTTTAGAGTTCATTCGAGCTAAATTCTTCTAAAACGGTATTTCTGGTAAGCGCCTTGCATAATTTACCTTAGAATTCTAGAAACATAAATTTTGCTTTAAAATTCTTTGAAATAATATAGTAATTTTATCTTAAAATATTAATAAATCATGTAATTAGCTGCAAATAACAAACAAATAAAGCACGCCATTAACCTAGATTTCGGCAATTCTTGAAAATATACTACCAACAGCACCCCTAATTTCTAAAACAGCGTAACAAAATCTTATGTTTACCGTATTTTAAAAACGAGCTTATTCAATAGACTCTTGAAGTAGCTCTTTATCTCGGATTTAGACTCAAATACATTTTATAACTAATATGTCTGACCCCTTCTCAAGCATATTTCTGACCCAATCTCTGTCAGATATTTTTTTAAATTTATATCAAGTAAATCTGTTATTAATACGATTCACGAAATTAGGGCATTAAAAAATGTATAGATTTTGTCATCGTGCTGAAATATTCTATTTGCAAACGAATGTTTCAACCTAGTGAAATGCTGGGATTTAGTAAAAATTTATCATGGACCTGAAATTCGGCACTTATAACGAAAATCATTAAATTCGTACATTTTATCAAAGAGCTTAACAGTTGTATCTACTAACACAGGTATTATAATTGCACAACAAACGACTTGTGAAGAATAATAATTTTTCATCATTTGCATTTCATTTCAAAAATGCTAAATGTTACGCTACTGTAAGGGTGGCGTTCTAACCTTAACCTAACCAACCTGTGAAAGGACAATTCCGGCCTAAAAGTACCTAGTTTTCTACAAACTTGACAGTGGAGAATCATTTTAAGCACTTTCAAAGAGTTATCTCACCAAAAAAATACAAAACACACTAAACATCCACAAAAAGTACAAATTCCGACTTGAAGAAACAACGCACGACGTAGAATACTATAATATACTCTACGGAGTTTTTATGAAGTAATAATACGTATCGTGACGTTATCTGCAAAACATGACGAACGAACTTGCGCGCGGCGTTGCCACTCTTGGCCTACATTTTTACAACACGGGTTGAAAATAAATGAGTAGTAATTATTACCATTACCAGAAAATATTTCTGTTTGCGGAAATCCAGCTACAAGTGCAAAAATGTTTCATTAGTAAATACTTAATTATGAAAGGGTTCTTTACAATTATCTATAAAACTGACAACACTGTTTCAGAGAAAATCATATTGGATTATAGCTAAATAGATAGATCAGGAACACACGTAGAGTAGCAAATGTGATGTTTGATTCTTATAAAATGTAAATAGATATATCTCCTCTTGGTTATATATCTATGTTATGGACGATACAAAGTCCCATTCACATGCTTCAATGAAAAAAGCTGATATCATTTCTTGGTTACAAAACAAAAATACAAGATTTCCACAATTGCTACAATTAGTAAACGGCAGTGGGTCCTCCCGCGATTTTCAGTAAAGGGCCCCCTCTCAAAACAGAAAAATAACTGGTGACAAAAAAGGTCCCTTTTTGTATAGCCGGAAATTATATGAATTATATGAATATATTAAGAAAAAAGTCTCATTTGCAATTATCGCCGGGCCACCTGACCCCGTGGGCACCCCTGCACCGTGGGGGATGGCGGGAGTGTAACTACGCCACTGGTAAAACCATACAAAGCAAATTTACGATATGTCGTGGATGAAATAATTAATAACATGGGACACCAAGTTTTGAGATTACCACCCTACCACAGTGTTAGATGTTTGGAAACGGGCGTTACAGAATGTTTTTACTTTCTGATTTCTGATTTCCTTTCGTTATTCGTTAATAGGTACATTTTAACCGAAGCTCTGCAGTTCTATAACAAAGTTTAGTCCGGATTTGAGCAAAATCCAAGCATCGACATCAAAGAGGATGTTTCAACCAAGTTTGAAATGTAACCACTGCTGTTTTCAATAGATAAACCTAGACCCAAGAAAAAATATTAAAAAATATATATAAATAAAAGGTTTATATATATATATATATATATATATATATATATATATATATATATATATATATATATATATTTAATTTCTATAACGCTTAGTTTAAAAAAAAAAACGGTAGAACAGGGTAAATTTATTTTCTTCTCTTTGCATATAAGAACAATTTGTTCCTTACTCTAAGAGAATGGAGCAGCTCCCTAAAAATAATATTAAAATATTAATTGTTTTTTAAACGGTGGAATATGTTTTATTTTTTGTATATAACATAACCTTAACGGCTGGGTTCTATTAGAAACGTAACTTTTGGTTGCCACCAACTTTTGTTACACCCTGTATAGGAATAAATTAAATGTTTAAAGAAGGCCTGAACCTTTATCTACAACTTTCATATAAAACATTTTTTGTAAAAGCAAAATTTGAAAAGTTATGGGAGGTCTCCATTTATAGTCAATCACCCTGTAAGTCAATGGTTTTCTTAAGTTGAAATTTATATGTAAAAAAATATAATAAATTGGATTTGTTTTGCGGTTTTTAAAAATACTCTGAAATAAAAAAATATTTTTACTTTTAAAAAGATTCCTTCGTATCAAAAACAATTAAAATTTTAATATTGTTTTTAGGGACATGTTTCATTCTCTTAGAGCAACACTATATAAAGGAATAAATTGCTTTTATATATAAAAAAAGAAAATAATTGTACCGTGTTTTGGGTACACTTGGCTTCAATTGCAGAGCTTATGTGTTCTATCCTCGTCGGGCAATTTTTTTTTCTATCAAAATCTATAATTTTGTATTTACCTAGTTATGTTTTAAATATCGGACTGCGTTTTGGTTAGCCCTGGTTACGTTTTTTTTTTGTTAATGTAAAAAGTGTCTTGCTAGAACGCTAAAACAATAATTTCTATGAAACCGTGTTTTAAATTTCGAAATGCGAGTTTAGTTAGCCCGGGTTATTCTTTTTTTTTCGGTTGATATAAACAAGTGTATCAATATTAAAACAATAAAAAATATATTAAAGTTTTAATTATTATGTTTTTTTTTAATAGCACTTGGTGTGAGAGCACAGTGATTAGCTACTAATAAGTCTTCGCCGGTTAGTTTTGGCGTTAACAGGAATGAACATTTAATATAGAGGAAAAATATCCGCAATATTCCAAATTTGCACCTAACCTAACGGCAATAATTAGGTGCTGACCACACTTAATAATATCAATAAAAGCTTACATAGTAAATACGATTTAATTGATATAATTCGCTATAAATGCAAGGCAACCTCACTTTAATATATCCATGATTTAATTTTCAATTATTGATAATATTTAAATTGTTGATAACATCCGCGCTAAACTCAGTACCTAGTAAAATACATGGTTCATTTGCAAGTTGAAAAAACATAAAAACGCAATAAAATTATATTATTTTGATGATTCATCGACGCAGCGAACCACAACAAATTATACAGATGTAGATGTAAAGTCTGTCATAAATATAATTAGGTATTATTATTTTTTTAAGTTAAGGTTAAAATGACGCTTTATCCGCCCCGATTTTTGTTTCACTCGTAATCATATATTAGAAGTTTATTATTATTCTAAAAATCTTTAGAATAGATAGAAGCATTTTATTTAATAACTCATGGTCATCCATAACGTCCCTACAGAAGAACGCCGAGGTTTCTATAGATTCCTCTCTATCTTAATTGTTATCAAAAAGCAACATTATAAAAATCAGTTATGACCCACTAACATTTGAGACTTTTTACTTGATGGTTAATACAAACTCGAGAAAACTCCGAAATAGTCACATTGGTGATTGAAACCTTAGAGTAAGCAAGCTTACTCTAAGATTGAAATTATGCAAAACGTGTTTAATCCGAAAAATAACTTGAAAAACAAACACATTATTTACTGTTCTATTCATGATTATTATTGCGCAATAGAGGGCGTAATTTAGGGGTAGAACTTCAGTTGAATTATTTAACTTAGAAATTGATTTGTGTAGAAATCCCTTTTAACTTAAACGTCGAAATGAATTCTTCATAAATTGACGGTATGACTTTAGATAAAGACGTAAAAATATGCATAACGCTCATACTATCAGCAATAATAATAGGATATCACACAGATCTTCTCTTAATTTTACCTTACTCATCACTCACCGTATTTCATGTTCAGATTTTTCGTTTTCTGTAGCGGATTTTTGGGAATTTAACTTAGTGTATATTTGTTTCCACATTAATTCTTCACTTTCCATATCCCCCATTGTTTAAGAAGATAATTAAATGCAAACTTGTATTATGTATCTATAAGTTAATGTAAATCGGCACTATTCTAGCTCGCACAATAATATTTTTGCTCTAATTTAAATATTAACACATACACTATATCACGGCGCGCCGCCTTTAAACTGGTTTATAAAATACCATATACTATGAAACCCATGGAACTAAGCTGTATGTACGCTGAATGGCACCATTACGTATAAATAATTCACATTTTACGGCAAGATTTGTGACTCACGCAAATCTTTTTAAATCATCTGCAGTAATAATAGTTTAATACGTCATTATGTTGTACATTTCTTGGTTGTCCTTGTTTAAAATGAATGTTGCAAACCGTGGGTTCAACGATTCAACGTAGGAAATCTATCTAAATTTGTATAAGGATCCAGTGGCGGCGATGGGCAACATAGTAGTTTTTGTAAATGCATGTATTTCTTATGTTAAATAACATATTGTATAATGGTAGTGGGTTAAGTTCTAGTTACATATTACTTTTTTAAGTACAATAATTTTACCAGTGAACATTGCCCATAGTTGAAGTGAATAATTAAATAAATAATGTAATTACAATTCAGCAATAAATAATAGTCTTAATACAGTGGGGTGCCGAGTTTTTAGGGGACATCCTGCTCACGCAAGATTTTTCTTGGGGACCCCTGCATAATTTCTCTAAAAAAAATAAGTAAACAAAAAATGTCATAAATTTATTAACAAAAACCATAACATAAAATAAAAAACAACTCTAGCAAAAAAAAGATATAAAAAAAAAGGAACGGACGAAATACATTTTGAGATTAATAGGTATAAGTAATATTTTTTTATAGAAATATTTATAACCAACAGCAAAAGTTATGGTACGAGCGGGGATCGAATCCGCACCTCTGGATCACTAGTCCATTGCTCTAACCAATTGCAGTATCGTACCACTGATAAGCAATTCGTTAAAACTTGTGTTATTTCACTTTGAAAATGATCTTTCCGATTGAGCTGAGGTTACAGGAAGGACAAGAAATAATTGGAATGCAAAACGCAGTTTTGGTATACTACTTAACAATAATTAATTTTTTTCGAAACTATGGTTTGCGAACTTACGAGTTGTATTAAGGTGTTTAATGTGGTTATACAATAATGATTTTATCTGAATTAGCTCAGTTGCTAGTTGAGAAGTTAAATCATTTATTTTCTTTCGAATAACTGAGCTTTTTCCAAAATTTCTGAGTCATTTAATTTAATTAATATCTGAGGATTTAGAATTGAAAATGTTAAATAAACTGTTTTAAACGCAGTAAATCTTTTATCTAAATTACTTACTATTATATTTAAATACGCATTAAGTACTGTCACTTTCAAATGTTTCATAGGGTTTATATATTACGTTATCTTATTTGACCATTTCCAATGTTGCAAAAATTGCGAAATCCGTGATTTTTTTTAACTATGGAAAAATATTTTATTTGAACACCCTGTTTAATTTGGGAGCCCCCTAGTAGCCGGGCCCCCCGCGCCGCGGGCCCTGCGGTGGCACGCCACTGTCTTAATAACTACAAACAGCGGTAAATAATTAAGCAAATTATATTCACTTAGTTACGAACTAGATAAGCTTCGAGCCAACATGCCCCCTGTAGGACTGGAACCAATCCTAGCTATGTTAGGGTAACAAGTCAAGACATTCCTAAACGACTGGGCTTGAAAAGGAAGTGCAAAGCTGCAATAAAGAAAGATCGATAGAGTAAGAGCTGATGAATCCAAAACGGCCAGGCCGCTCACAAGAACCAGACGAAATATAAGCTCCCTCGTAGGAGTGCTGATAGACCACAGTCAATTAAGACACCTGTCCCGGATAGGCATAGATAGAGGAAGACTCGACCTGTGCTGTATGTGGTGAGGAGGAGGAAACTCCCGCTACACTATGCGGGTGCGAATATAAATAGATCTGGTACATGTAAGGAATTGCTAGAGGTTGGATAGTTGCTTGATGTGAGCTCTTTGGTGAGGCCGCAGGGGCCAATTTTGGCCTACCGGCTAGGCGTCGGAGTCCCCTCAACTATTAAAATTTAAAGTAACATAAAAAACAGTAGAGGTTGGTGAATAATTATTTAAGAAAAGAGAGCCGGACTGCATAGAACCGAATAAGGAAGATATACTGACCAGCTGACTAAAAATAAAAAAACAAGATAGCATATTTATAACGTTTAGTTCCCGTCAAAATCTTCCTGCGATTCTTGTTCCTCTCTATATTTCTTTTATTTCAAATTATATAATACTTTTCTTTTCAATTAGTAGGTCCTTCCCTTTTAATCTTAAACATCCTAATCAAACGAATTAAGTAACTGGAATAAACGAAGTAAAATTCACCTTTGATGTCGCTGTATTAAAGCACGCGTGCTATGAAAGTGTGGATCTCCACATGCTGCAGCTCGCGTGGAATCTAATGTCGACGAGAAGTCAGGCTTATGCCACCCGTGTGTGTTCGGGATTTATATAACCCCTGTATAATAAGATATATAATGGTATTTTAAATATAACTCAATGTAAAACGAAGGGTTACACTTTCTAGACAGCGCGCGCTAGCTCGTATCGTGGCGTGGCGTACCAAAAATGTATTCCAGATTCCAGGTTAAAAAAATTGCTTGTCCATACATGGTAATAAGCGGGCACTAATTGTATGTATTTTTTACGGCTCAGTTTTCCCCCCTGACAAAATCGCGAACGTGAAATTGTACCGTACTGTTTTGTCAGCAACCAACGTACTGTTCTGTCAGCAAGCAACCTTAGAGTTTAAGATTTTGTTTTGTATGAAGCCATGTTTGTCAAGTTTTTAAATTTTTACTAATTTGTATTTTGTTATTTCATTTATGTAGCTACACTTTGGCCAATGTTTCTGTTAATTTACATAGTACTAAACATTGTAATTAAGTAAGATCTTTAATTAATAGTTTTTAACTAATATTTTATATCTTTAAGGATACACTAAAATATGTTTGTTGGTTTTTTGTCTTGTACTTGAATTGTTTGTAAAATATATCAGTAAACAGTGGCATTATTACGATAAACGATAAAATTAAACGATTAATATATTATATATCTAACCTTTCATTTTCAAAATCCTTAGAGCTCTGCCTTTGAAATTTTGAATATAAAGCGCTCCACATCACTGTAATAAGTATAATATTATTAGAGTTACATCAACCAAAAGCTAAACACAAAATCGAGGCAAAATTAAGAATATAATATTAAATTATGCATGCACCATGCAAGATTACCACCGGACTGGTACTGAAAAGTTAACATATTATTTTAATATTTCTCCAATTAAATCCCACTGTGGGAATCCCGACCTACATAAATATAAAATTGCATGTTTTCACTGGAAATTAACAGTTCTCATTCTACGAATTCCTCGATTGGGCGTATTAAATAAACTGATTTTTCACGGAAATTTATTTGGTTTGTACTTACGAAGCAAATTGGTTTATTATGTCCTGCTAACCGAGGGCGTCACTAAGGGAGGGTCGCCCCTCAATGTCTTGAGCCCTTGTGGTTGAAGAATAGAGACAACCAGTTTATGGTAAGTCTTTCTTTCGGTGGTAGTTACGATTCTTAAATTTGGCAGGGAAAAAAATAAGTTTTGGTGTTGGTATAGTATAATACAAAGCTCTTCGAATAGTTAAATGAGATGAACAAAATATTACATCAAACGTGTCAGATCTAGTATTTACATTGTGATTAGATAGTTCCAATTTTCTTTTTATATATACTGGGACATAACCCGGGCTTTACCAAAGAGAACTTTAGTAGAAAATAGTTTATTTTTATTTTTAACTATTATTTTTGAGATTCCATTTTGTGGTATAACAACATAACTTAAGAGAAGAGAGAGACAGCCAGTGCTGCCAACTATTTTTTGGGGGAGACCGTACGGCTAGGGCAAAAAAATCGTATTTTAGACGAAGCATTTTTTTGTGTTTTTTTAAGGTGTGCAAGATTACTGGTATCGCAACGGGTGTACTAAATGAAAAAATCAATTCAATTGGTAATATATAAAATAAATACTTGAAACATAATATTCAATCAAAAAGTTTTAAAAAATCATTGATTTTTTATATATATTATGCATTTTACAAGAATTATTTTCATCTAACACTTTTGCACATTTTGTTATTTTATTAGGATTTTTTGATGCACCTTGCATTGCATTTGCGTATAGGAAATTAATGCATTAACATTAAATTCCTATTTATCACTTCAACACCCTGTATTTTGAAATTTAAGCAGTTTTGGACTTGTGAGTATTTAATTGTTAAAATTATCTTGAGTAATATTTAAACGCACCTGCCTTTCTATACCGTGTGATACAGGAGACAGGGTACAAGCCGCCGTTTTTTAAGTTTTAAAAATATCAATGTGAAATTTGAGACATTTCTATAAATTCATAAAAACAAATTTTCCACACTTCAATTTAAAAATCTTTTTGGGTAATAAGAGAATTTTTTATTTTTTTCACTTCTTGTTTCACCGGAAGAGCAATTTACTCCAATATCTTAATGGCACCGTGTATATTTTTTTCAAAATGACTATAAAATAGCCACTTATTTTAAATAAAATCTATCCTATTTTATCAAAAATGGCGGCCTGCACCCTGTCTCCTGTGTCACCCGTTATACACATTAAACTAAACCATACAATAATTGTTATACTTTGTTTGGCACTTTTTTACACTGTCTGACCTACCGATCACATAAGTGAAACAGAATAAAGGACTAGATTTAAATAAGTCAATAAATAAATAAAAACGACAATAAATAAAAGCTATGGAATTCTCGGAATTAATGCGGACGGACGGGCAGATTTGTTCCATATCCATAGCAAAGTATATTAATTGTGTTCGTTATTCATAGTCTCAAGTGACAAATAATAGCAGAGGATTTCCCCGGTTTCTGACGAGTAGGTTTGTTGTATAGACAAAAGTGACAACATCCTAGAGTCTTACATTTTTTAAATAGTTTATTCCAGATTTGGAAGTTTGCTTTGCTTATAGGTACAGAATTTCCAATTAATTAAGCATGCTTTATTTCACCAGCTGTATATTCAAAAATTATATGCGTACGATCGACAAGTTGCGATCGTATGTACAGGGTCTTTCACTGAGGAGGAAAACGATTTTGTCCCCCGTATTTCTCAAGAAATTAAAAATAGCCAGTCGATTTATTTTAGCTAGGAGAATTGAGAATTCGAAAATCGTAACAAAAAACCAATTGAATGAGAAACAAAAGACTTACGCCAAGGATGTTGCGGTTTTTAAACGGAACGCACTATATATTATTACATTTTTGGATTCTATGTAGTAGATTGTAGATGTAGATTCTATGTCTAGTCTAAGTGTTTTAATAAGGGTACTATATGTCTATCTTCAATTGTTTTTCATTTATTGATATTTGAAAATTAACATTTTTGCTTCTTTGAGCCGTCGTAGCAACTGAACGGTTGGACCAAGAGCAAAATAATTTCTACATTTCTGTCATAGTTTTTGATAAGCTATCTTATGGTGTCAGTCAAACAAAAAAACGGAAATTATTTTGTTACCTATTTAATTGAATATATTCATATGAAATGCAGGATGACCTTACTTCAAAATCCTGTAATGTTTTTGTTTGACTGGCATCATAAGACAGCTGATCTAAAACTAAGATAGGAATGTGGAAGTTACTTTTGCTCTAAGTCCAACCGTTCAGGTGCTATGACGGCTCAGAGAAGCAAAAATGTAAATTTTCCGACATCAATAAGTCAAAAACAGTTGAAGATAGACATATAGTACCCCTATTAAAGACACTTAAAATTGACCATAGAATCCAAAAATGTAATAATATATCGGGTGTTCCGTTTTAGAAAACGCAACATCCTTGGCGTAAGTCTTTTGTTTCTCATTCAATTGTTTTTTTGGTTCGATTTTTCAATTCTCCGAGCTAAAATACATCGATTGGCTATTTTGAATATTTTGAGAAATACAGGGAAAGACAAAAAAATACCATTTTTCCTCCTAAATAGAAGACCCTGTGCATCCCACGGAGAGTCAAAAAAAGTTTGGCAACGCTGATTACAGCATCAGCAAATAATATAGATTAGAAATAATGGTCTGTAAGATCTGAAGTATAACTAAATTAATTAAAACCCTAGAATCGTACTGTCTTGCCATTATACATTCCAAAATAATTTAAATATTAACAGTTTTGCAGCTGTCACTTTTAATTTTTTTTAAAATATGTTACAGAAATACTATCCCTGTATTCAAGACACTAAAACAAAACCGTAAAAAGATCTGTCAAAAGTTTTTTTTATCGAAAATATCAAAGATTTTATTTGTCACCCAGAATCCGAACTCGATGTTTTTAAAATTTGAAAATTACATTAAAATTTTTTTCACAGCTGTCAAATTAGAAGTTTCAATAAAATTCATGAATAATCCTTTCAACTCCTTTATACCATAAATCAATATTCTAAACCGTTAAACAATACAGACAGCTGTTAATTATTAATTACAATTTACAAAAAAATCTTATCTATAACCAAAGTTAATCGATAACCAAAAAAAAATTAAAAGTTTCAGTAGAAGAAAACTTTGATACCTGAAATTTTTTTAAAGTTATCAAATCCCAAATCTATATTTTAAACCGTGTAAATTTCCACAGAAAATATCTAACAGCCCTCAATCCAGGATTATTAAAGAATTATAAACCATTTTCTATACTTTCCCTATATAACACATACGCTTTTGTGTCCTTTGATCAGAATATTTTATTTTTACCCGTCCAGTATACAAAAATCCCTATTTAATACTATCACTCAGTGTGTAGAATATACGAAATCCTTAATGGTCCCTGATGATGAATATTTTTCTCTGTTTTATATACGGATTTGGTCGAATTGTTTTGGAAGTTTCCGAACGCGCGGCCAGCAAAGAGAAGTCGGGTACTAGCTAGAGATGTATTTAGGAAAATATGGGCACACAATAAAATACAAAATATCGTTTGATCGTCGGGTGAAAAATTACGCGAATATGGAATATTGTACAAACCTTTCATGTAAGTAATAGTACTTCTACATCTGCAAGATGAGAACAAATACGGCAAAAATATTATTTGTTTTTTACCTAAACAAAATACTTATCAAAGAATATCTCGGTATGTCTATTAGCTCACGAGTTAACTGGACTAATTTTGGGCATAATCAATTTAGATGAAGGATTTAAAAGAGGCATGAAATGACAAAAAGTTATTTTTAGGGTAAAATCACGTAGTATTTTCTTATTATGGATTTTTACGGATATTATACACACTTTTAATTGTAAAGTTGGTGGTCTTTTTTATGGAAACAAGTTGGCGTGTTCTTTTTTAAATGGTTCCCGTGAACATACAATGCTATTTTTATATATTTTAGAGATACAAATTCGATAATTCTGACTTAAATAAGCATATAAAATTAATTAAATCACGGAATTTTGGGCACCCTAAAACAGATTTAAAATTGGACACGTTAGATTTTCCATTTAAGTAAAAAAATAGGTTGTACAATTTATTTAACATTTCAATTCAAAAATTGGTAGGAGTTTAAAAAGAAGAGGAATAATACTTTAGAATATCCTAAAAAATCAAGTATTAATATGTTATTGTTTCAGATATTTTTTACTACCCATATCAATTTTAATCGTAACACCCATTTAATAATTTATTTAATGTGTCTTTAGTAATATATCAGTTAGGGTATTTTTTGATGAATTAATTCTATTGTTATCACCTAATCAACATTTAGTTAGAAAATTAGAATTGAGGCTAAAAGCTGGAGGTGAGTTCCATTCAAGATTTCCAAAATAACTCTTTATCATTTTTATAACCCATATGGTCAAGAATACTCAGCTTCACTGTTTTACATTCAGGTTACGTTTACGAGACGTCAAAACAGAAATTTGTTCGAAATATTAAGCTGAAACATATTGTATATTTTATTTGAAATATATATATATATATATATAACTAACTATAATTTAAAAGAAAATATAAACCATTTTTCGACGTGTTGAGATACCCAATAGAAGCACACAGTAACGTACTCATTTTCGCCAATCCGAGTCTGTTCTGAGACGAAACGCTTGAACCTCGCAGCTCAAACGACAGATCTCAACAGAAGCGCTTTGCATGCTGTCAACAATCTGCCTTTTTTTGTCGGCAGGCAGAATATATTTGTGAGAGTGGGACTACTAGTTTATTTCTACTATGCTGATATTAGGGCTTAAAGCCGAACAATGAAGGCTCATACACGCTGCATTTCTAAAATTTCTCAACGTTCTCTAGGAAAAATGTAGACGTTTCTTCATTAAATTTACTTGGTTCACCTAGGATCAACGGTTCAGATGCCAGCGCCGAAAGTAAAACACATCGAAAACATGAAAAAAAACGGAGCGAAATTTTGGAGAGGTGATTTTCAACCGCCTTGTGGTACTCTAGGGACAATGTAGAATATTTTCGGTCGGACTTACCGTTTTCGAAAAAAAAAAAAGTAAAATGTGTGAAAATTATAAGGATAAAAACAGTTTTTTTTAAATTTTTCTGCCCGTTAACCATAAACGTTGGATATGTTTGGACAAGAAATTCGAAAAGAATGCCCCATCTTAGAAAATTGACTTAGCGACTTGAATTTTGAATAACCGGGGTTTCGGATAAATTGCCCCTATCGGACGCCACTGCGCAGTTATTACATGTTTTGCAAAAATTATGTTTAATGAAAAAACGCGCCCATTTATCCCTTAGACTAATAAAACACTCTAAGATGTATCCTCTACGTTTGGGCCCCTTCGACGCGTTACCGGCGGCGGCGTTTAACGCCAGAACGGAGAATAATTTGAAGGTTACGGTTAAGTGAATTATTCTTTCGGATCTAATCGATATAAATTATAAAAAAATATAAAAAAATGTAACCGACTTAAAAAAATGCACTAAAAAGTGAAAAATAATATTTAATTCCACCTTGAAAATTTTACTCCGCGAAGTCGGCGTCAAACTAATAGACTGTAAGACCTTATACGCATATTATTAGACATTAAAACACCGAATTGACTGAATACATGATTATATTTTTGTGAATAAATAATTAAGAATAAGTTTAGCGCCGACTTCACGCAGTAAAATTTTCAAGATGGAATAAGGTGGAAGTAAAAATCAGGTTTAACGAATGGTTCACTGAGCAATTTTTTCCTGATATATTGGTGGACGCGTAATCTCGAGACAAAAGATTAGAATATTAAAAAACTTTTGGCAATATATCTTGGCGCAAAAAACAAAATGGCGCCATTCCGCCATTTTTAAAATTTTTTTAATATTCTTAATTTCCACTCCGGCAATATCCTAAAGGTCCCTTGAAAATGTCATCGGTCAAATCACCGCGGGGTAATCGATGTATACACATGAAAAAAAAAAAAACAACAAAATATCCGGCATTCTGCCATTTTTAACATTTTTTTAATATGCTTGTTATATTTTAAATGTGTTCAGATTATTTGTTGCGTTTAGATTGACAAACAAAAAGCTTTTTTGGCTTTTTCGCAACTGAATAAAAATATTTAACTTTAAATTAATTGAAACAAAAATGTAGACTAGTCTGTCTACGGAATATTTCGATACATAATATAAACAATATTATTAAACAAGCATATGAAATTATGTCGTTTACCTTAAGTTTTTATAGACACATAGTAGTTGTACAAATACTTTCATCCTATCGGGACTCATCAGTGCGCCGATCGTAAGAGAGAAACATTAAATAATAGAAAAGAATTGATTTCAAAATTTAAAAACTTAAGGTAAATGACATAATTTCATATGCTTGCTTAAATAATATTGTTTAATTAATTATGTATCGAAATATTCCGTAGACAGACTAATCTACATGTTGAGATATGTAATTTTATTAAATATGTATTTGCTTCAATTAATTTAAAGTTAAATATTTTTATTCAGTTGCGAAAAAGCCAAGATTTTTGTTTGTCAATCTAACCGCAACAAATAATCTGAACACATTTAAAAATAACATTAATAATGGCTGCAAACTATCATTTTTTTCACATCTAGGTTACATGTCAAACAAACTGACAAATTTTAAAATTTTGAAATTAATTCTTTTCTATTATTTAATGTTCCCCTCTTATGATTGGCGCACTGATGAGTCCCGATAGGATGGGAGTATTTGTACAACTACTATGTGTCTATAAAAACTTAAGGTAAAGTACACCACACAGATCTAAAACATCGACGAAAGGGGGAGGTATGTCAAAAGCATGCCCTTTCCATGGATATACAAAGTTGTAGCCAACCGCCAATGATCATTGCACCCTTTTCATAGTTACTCACATTCTTTTCATCGGCTCAGATTCGGGTGCCAAACTTTAAATGACATAATTTCGTACACTTGCTTAAATAATATTGTTTATATTATGCATAGAAACTTTCCGTAGACACACTAGCCTACATGTTGAGATATGTAATTTTATTAAATATGTATTTGCTTCAATTAATTTAAAGTTTTATTTTTTATTCAGTTACGAAAAAGCCAAAAAAGATTTTTGTTTGTCATGCTTGCTATAGGACCACTCCGGCAATATCTTGAATGTCCCCTGAAAATTTCATCCAAATTGGTCTAATCATCGCAGAGTAATCGATGTACAAACATAAAAAAGAATACGTAGGGGCAAACTGATAACCTTCTCCTTTTTTGAAGTCGATTGAAAATTATAATAGGGGTAGTCGGTTAATAACGTATTATTCATAGCGAATGTACATTTTTCGAATAAAATGTCAAATAAAATACTAGATTTTGAAGTTGCACATTTTTATGGCCACCCTGTATACATAAAATTACATAACAGGATAGCAAAAGAAAAACATTTTTGCAAATGGGGTTGTACGTCTATTACCTCAATGCTTTAATTTGAAAAGGTTATTAAAAAAAATGTAAATTTAATTATAAAACTGGCTGCCTTTATAGCCCTTATATCCGTGTTGTTTATATATTATTATTACAAAAAAACGGGTGAACGGATTTCAAATTAAAATATATGGGACCACCAGAGAAACGTCCTCTTTAATTTGGAGTTCATCAAAATCGGCCAAGCCGTTTAGACAATACCGGTCTAACCTAATTCGGTAAGTGAAATGTCACATGTAATAATGTAAGTGAAATGTCACAAATAACAATACTTATGAACCCTAGGTTTCCTTTTATTATTGTTATTTAATTGGTCTTTTTATGTTGTTGTGGTTACCTTTTTGTTCGTATTTATTTGGTTTCCATATGTATATGTTTTATATTTAAGAAAAAATGTATTTAAAAATAAAAAATAATAATTCTTCAGTATCGAATAATTATATTTCCTAAGACTAAAACAAACATTGTTTTTAGATTAATTTAAAAATATTCAGTCATTGTTAGCCTTGTTATATTTTATTAATTTATGTTTGTATCCTATGAGCGGCCATACTTTAATTAAAAAAAATTATCTTTTCAGCCTTGAAGAAGACGACAAATAAATCGTCGAAACGTCGGCCAATTTTTAAAAACTGAATTGAGGGACGCTACTTTCGTCTACTGTCGGAATAAAAGCCTCAAATCACTATATGTCTTTTGTACATTTCTATCTGTATCTATCAATTATATATAGTCCTTTCTAATGGCCAACAATAGAACGTTTCATTTAGTGGGATTTAGTACTAAAGAGCGTTGTCCAGATATTTTAAAAATGTTTTCCAAGTCCTCCATGCCATCTGTAATAGGGCTACTCTTGGGTTATGAGTTTCGCCACAGGTGGCTATATGCTGCTCCGTGGTAAATAGAGTATCAAGTCATTCATTTTGGCGCTAGTTGTACTCGTCTTTCAACTAGTTGACTGTACTGATAAAGATCTTAAGTCAGAAACACGTGCCTATGGTTAGCCAAATTCCATTGCTTTAGCAGTTATCCCAAAGAATCCATTTTCTACTATATACTAGTTCTTACCGTGTTATATTTTTTCTACCTTTGATTTGGGTTATGAGTTTCGCCACAGGTGGCTATATGCTGGTCCGTGGTAAATAGACTATCAAGTCCAGCGAATATTTCGGATGTTCTCTTGGTAATCTCACACAACTAATTCTTGAATCTCAACACTGCCGTAAGGATTTATGAATAATGGTCGAGGACGCTGCGGAAAAAGACAGCTCGACAGAAATAATCATGACCAAGCAAAGGAAAATAGACCCACCAAAAGTGTTTTGCCGGCTAAGCTGGCACCCACCAAGGCGGGAAAGGCAGAGCAACGCATGAGCCGCATTAGAGAATCGAGCGAACGAAGGCCAAAATGAACAAAATTAAAAAGAATTGGGTCTCACCAAATTGTAGAGAAAATCCACTCGCATTACGAAACCTTGACACTCTGAAGCAAAAATTATCCGTGTGTGCCGCAAGACTCCGAAGATACAAAGAGTCAAATGAAAGAAAGGACGCTAATAACCTGTTTCGAAGAAGCGAAAAACCATGATCAATGAGGAGGCACGAGAAATAGAACCACCGACCAAACAAGAGATCACAGAATACTAGAAAAGCATTCGGTCAGAACCGAAACTACACAATAATAACGCTTTATGGATTAAAGCGGAAGAAGACAGACACAAGTGCTTGGAGGAACAAGAGGACTTTGCAATGGCAACACAAGAAGTTACAAAAACAGGCATAACTGGAGATGTCCTGGAATAGATAACATTCATAACTTCTGGTACAAACAGTTTACCTCCACACATGAAGCTCTCACTCGTCAAATTAATGAAATTATTTTAAAACCTAGCACACTCCTCAGTTTTCTCACCCAAGGAATAACATAACTTAAACCCAAAAACTCAGACAATAAGGACCCGTCAAATTACCGACCTATTACGTGCCTTCCAACCCTATATAAGATCATCACAGCCATAATTACCAGGAGAATAGAATAACATATAGCACATAAAAAAATTCTAACGGAAAAGCAAAAAGGGTGCAGGAAAAACAGTCGGGGATGCAAGGAGCAGCTAATTATAGACAGCGTCATCATAGAACAAAATTTATAGAAACCTTCATACTGGTTACATAGATTATAAAAAAGCCTTTGATTCGATACCCCACAGTTGGCTAACCAGAGTGCTAGAATTATACGTCAATAAAAACAATTCAATTTTCAATTTCTTACGCAAGGTATAGGTAGGTATATTCCAGGGAGATTCACTCAGCGCTTTGTGGTTTTCCCTCTGTCTCAATCCACTCTCAAACACACTGAATAACCAACACAACTGATTCCAAATTAAACACCAAACAAATAACCTACACAAGATAAACCATCTCTTGTATATGGATGTCATAAAATTATACGCAAGCACAAAGGCACAGCTAAACGAACTCCTTAAAAGAACAGAAACGTTTACCCTGGACATCAACATGGAATTTGGTATAAGTAAATGCAAGCTATATCAATAAGGGACAGTGGAAAGACCACCCTACGACGGAAACAATCAACAATGAAACCATAGATAACATGCTCAAAGAAGAAACATAGTACCAAAATTAACCACACTGATATCAAATCAAAGCTCAAGATGGAATTTTAAACCAGATTCACAAAAATACTAAAAAGAAAACTGAACTCCAGAAATCCAACAAAAGCTATTAACACCTTCGCCATACCTATTCTTACGTATTCGTTTAGTATCTTTAAATGGTCACACGCAGACATAGAAAACATTCACATTCTCATACGCTCTGAATTCACTAAACACAGGAAGTTACATCCCAACGCACGCAAGGAAAGGCTCACCATCGAGAGAAAAGAAGGTGGGAGGGGAATTGTAGATATAAAATCACTAAATAAAAAACAGATTTACGAACTACGAATTTACAAACTAACCTCCACAAAGAAATAGTGAAGGCAGACGCCGCTTGACCTGTCTCAAACGAGCCATGCAGTAGACGCACACAGTCACATCCAATCACGACTAGAAAAGATGAACACCTGGTCTGAAAAAACACTTCACGGAAGACACAGATACCACATAAAACAAGACCACATACATTGAAAGCTTTCATATACGTGGTTACAAGAAGGGCAGCTGTTCCCCGAAACAGAAGGCGTCCTGCTTGCCATCCAGGACAAAGTCATATCAACCAGAAACTACCGAAATTACATCATCAAGGACACAACCATTGAAGACGACATGTGCAGGAGATGTCACCAGCAGAGAGAAACGATCGGTCACATAATTGGTGGATGTAGAATAATAGCCGGAACTGAATACATCGGGAGACACAACTCAGCAGCGAAGGTGAAGGATTAGCCACATCATACAAACTAACGGAGAACACAGACCCTTACTACCATTATACACCAACATCCATACTTGAAAACGAAGACTACAAGCTCTACTGGGACATTGACATCCGCAAACAGACGCGATATCACCTTTCAATCCAAAAAAGAGAAGATCACTTATTTAATTAACATGGCTGTCCCAACGACGAGAACATCCAAGCGAAATACAGTGAGAAGATCGCCAAATACACCGACTTGGCAGTGCAAGTAAAAAGGCTGTCGAAACAGGAAAGAGTCATCATTGTTCCTCTCGTCACATCAGTAACAGGTCTCACCCCAACAACGTTTACACCGCATTTTGGCTCAGTTAGGACTTAATATAGGCATTCACAGGAACATCCAGAAATCGGTCATTTTGAAGACGTAGCATCGTTAGATCATTTCTTAATACACAATACTTGTTTTTTTTTTCCTTTTCTTTTTCTTAAGTACGGCCCATAGGTGTCTTTTAACCTATGCAAATTGCTATAAGTTCACAATGCTTTTTTACTGCTCTTTAAAACCGCTTTTACTTGAAGGCAGATTTTCGAGTTTGAAGACAAATTTGGTTCTTTATACATTTCTTTGCAAAGTTTTTCGCTAAAAACAAACGAAAATCTATATGGAAATTATTTCGGTTTATAACCAACTAAATAAATGGTCATGTTGCTTTCCTCTCAACAAGGGAAATATTGAAATCGTAAAAAAATCACCTTCCAAGATTTTTTCAGACCTTTACGCTTCAGGGTCCCTAGATGCCGAAAAACATATTTTCTCAGTTCCGTCGGTCTGTCTGTCTATTCGTTGCCTTCAAAAATTAATAAGGCAAAACAAAATGGAGGCCTAGTGAAATGTTAAAAATATTGTTTTAAAAAACTACTTATTCAATTTATCTCAAATTTGGCACAAAAATCAAGTAGTATGTTGGAATCAGCTGGTAAAATTTTGGTTTGATTCCAAGATGGGGACATAAAATGGCGGCTTAATAAAATATTTAAAAATTCAGTATGAAAAAATGGATTAATTTCAAATTGTGTGTCATAACTAATTGTGGTATAGGGATAAACTAGTAAAATTGTGGTACTAATTCAAGATGGTGGAACAAAATGGCGGTCAAACAAAATGTTTGTAATCGTGAAAAAAATCATATATATCAATTCGCGGCATAGCTTAAAAACTTTTTACCAGATTAACTTCAAATTTAATATAAAAATAACCTGGTAATATTTTGCTAAAAATCAAAATTGCCAGTACAAGATGGCGGCCTAGAGAAACGTTAAAAAAATAATATCCAATTAACCTCAAATGTTGCACAAAAATCAAGTGTGATGAACTGATAACATTTTGATACGAATCCAAGATAGCAAAATAAAATGGCGGCCTAATAAAATATTGAAAAAAATCAGCCCGAAAAACTACTTCTTTAATTAATTTCAAATTTTGTGCAAGCATTAAGTGTGATATAGAGGAACACTGGTAAAGTTGTGCTACGAATGTGTGTGTCAATGTAAAAACTACTTATTGAATTTATTTTAAATTATCCCAAAAATGAAGTATGGTATAGCTAGAAACTGGTACTATATTGGTAGGAATCCAATATGATGGATAAAAATGGCGCCCAATAAAAATGTAAAAATGTATGAAAAGACCGTATATATGACTAAACGTCAATGTACAGAACCAAATTGGATCACATTTCACTATTCCTAGTAAAAGGAAAGAATCATAACGAGGGAAGTTCCGGGTAAAGGAAATTTACCGATTTTTATTTGCTATAATTTTCTCACGATTTTTTAAGAAAAATCAAAAAGTACTTTTCTTCGTATAAAAATGAGATAATTCTTGAATATTTTGCAGTAGAGATACAATATAGTATAATATTATTCTAAGAATATTCTGCTTATTGTATTTAATTATAACATTGGACATTAAATTAAAAATACACAGGATTATTTACGGTGAGTGATCTATTATACAAAAATATATAAAATATAATTTCTAGAAATATTTTTCAATTTATAGGGTCCTTCAATAAAGATAATTTTAATGGATAAGCTTCTAAACATGTATAACCTATAACATATCCTAAGCCTAACTTAACTGTTTTCGAAATATTGTCGTTTAAATATTGCCAGTCACGATTTTTGAAAAGTTATAAAATCTAAACGGTTTGACCTAGGGCAAAATGGATTGTTCATTCCTATCTTACGTTTTGTGGTCTTTAATTATGGCATTGATTTCCAACATAAGGACAAATAAAAGTATTTTTGCTTAAAAAAAATAAAAAAACTTTAATATCAAAATAATTCAACTTAGGCATACGACATGCATGTTATATAAAATATGTTTAGAATCCAAAATGTGAAAAAGAAATAGGATGTTTTATTTAAAAAAATAAACTGGACTATGTCCTGCTTTTTTTAGACGATTTAACATGTCATTTTTATACTTCAATATAATTCTTCTTATAAACAACAATAGTGAGTCATTAATATTTATCAACCAAATTATTAATGCGATATATTATTTTTATGTTTTTACGATGATTAAATAATAATAAAGAAGCGTAAAAAGCAAAAAAGACAAACATAGTACGCTTATTACTGTAATCCACATAAAAAACTGTATCTTTAAAGGAAAGGATAAATACTTGAAATTGTATTCATATCCGAAGATAAATATTTATTTTCAAGACAGTTTTTGGGGTACTAAGCACAAATAAGCAACTTATTCATCTAAAAAAATATATATATTTAAACGAACCTAGTGGTTTTAATCTCCTCCGAAGTTTGCTTTTGTAACTTATTATTTAATTCTTTCCACAAATTTTCTTCTCGATCCATATCCACAACACAACACTTTACCGAATTCTTAAATATCACTGAAACTGAAACATGTCTTCACTAAACTAAAACACACATCTACCAAAATCACTTGCTTGCAAAATAAGTTTAGTATAATATGGGTTTTTAATGGTTTGGTAATCCGTTTTGTAAATACATTAACTAGATCTGTTCTTAGTACTTTTACAGTCATTTAGTGCGGAGGTAAAATCTCATTAGTCATATCCTACGGTTTTAATTATCTGGTACACAAAAACGCTATTGAATTTCTTCATTCTTCTTTTAAAATTTAAATCCGCAATTTGCATTTAAAAATTTTAATACCCACATTTATTATTTATCTAAGATAATATTGTGTTACATGTAGATTTATAATACATTCTTATCAAGCTTAAATTTAGGAAATGATTCATTAGACCAACACAAATGTTTAAATAATGTTATCGATAACAGTGGCGGTTCGTGAGTAATGAGTTTGGAGGGGCGCACCGGAACTCAAAGACGAATAACAAGTACAGAAAATTGGGTGACACTTTATTTTTTTTTTGGTTTTCTTGTAAATGTCAAGGTGAATGTCTCCTCCCGTTTATTTTTTAAACTAATTGATACAAAATTTTGAAATTTGGCACATTACAATAACTGACTAAATTCACGTTTTTTGCATACTTCGTGATTGAATTAGTCAAAATAGTAAGTAATTAGATGATACATTTTTTGAAAAATCTTTTCAACTTTAATTCATCCTCAAAATATGGAGACAATAAAATTACCCATTTGAAAACGGAAGTTATTCGTAAATTTGTCAGAACCTTAATAACAGAAAATAATCTCTGAAAATAAACTTTTTTAAAAACTCACAAAACTAAAATACTTTATACCTCAAGTGATTCCTAATTCAAATATTCTTATAAGAGTTTGTGGGCTAAGTAAAATATTTTACTAGTTCCAGGATGTTTTATACAAGAGAAAGTTTGAATTTACAGTACTACGGCTAGGGACCCTCATAAAAACTTTTCATGTAAGGATCACGTGACGCATAAAATATTTAATTTCTGTAACTTTTTAAAAATGTTTACTCTCCAAATATTCTGGTTCTACCACATTTAAGAATTGTCGCCATTTGGAAATGAGATAGGTATGTTCCCATAATTTGGGGATGAATTATTGTTTAAAAGGACATTTGAAACATGTACAACCCGACCACCTTTTCATTTCATGTTTTTCTTTCAAGACTTTTTCATCTGTAAATGTCTTTTAATTTATTCTCTAATTCGCCAGTAAAATGAATTACCGGCAATTTTTTAAATATTCCTTGATTTTCAGAGGATTCGCTTCCATCGTAGCCTCTCAGAGCTCAATAAAAAACATTACAAAATTTTACACAGTTAATAACTATTTTTAGAATGTTTAACAATTCTTTCTCAGTATACATAACTCAACTGCGATAAAATATTTACCTCCCAGCACAGCAAACAATGTGCAAGAATTAAGTTGTTGTTTGTTTCCTCGTTTTCGCAGAAAGGTGATGTAAATCTATATAGTGTGAAATATAAGGTTTTTTGTTAAATTAATTATTTATATTGAGCAACTGCCCTAATTTATTAAAGGATAATCCGCCTCACCTACATTTTCCAATCAATTTACTTAAAAATAAAAATATTTTTAAAATATTAAGCATTTTATAATCTACATATATTATAAAAACGTAGTATGTTTTATATAAATTCACATTATTTACTTAATTATACCATTATTTTCTATCAAAACTAGTGCGTTATATACTCAAAAAATAATATTGATTTATTAACGTAGCGCGCTGAACACCTTTCCATAAGAGCGACCGTTGAGGAACCACAATCAGCAGTAACAAATTCCGCATCAGCAACCGGCAGTTGCTATAGCAACGCAATGGTGAATATCCGTAAGCCAAATTAGAGATGGGAGCGGCATAAAACTGCTGCTGCAGGCTGCAGGCGCTTGTTCGGTTGTTGTAGAAGTTTTGCATCGATCGAATCGAATCGAAATTAGCCTTAAGATATACATTTGTTTTTTTTTAGATCCAATCGAAAAATGTCAACACGCAAGATTTGTAGGAAATTAAAAAGTAAGTTGGGAAAAACAAAAAAAAATAAACAAACTAAGAAAAAAATAATTAAAAGAAATCGAAAATTTTCAAGCGGTGAAAAAGTTTCTACGCCCCGAGACGTATTAGAAAAAAAAATAAGACATAACTGTTTTTTAAGAACAAAAAAATATATTTAAAATCTTATAAATTCATATTATTTCCTCTAAGTATTAAAAAACGCTCCAAAGCTATAGGTAATTAACATCATAAAAATGTTTAAAGAACAGCCATTTTGGGCGGAGCACTAGCTATGCTGCGCTTCTGAAAATCCACGAGCCGCCACTGATAGGGGCACAAATCAAACACTAACCGATTATAACAAAATTCGAAATCTATATATCTAAAACACTAAGCCAAATCTTTCGTGAGTTGTATGCACAGATTTATATGATTTTTTTTAGAGACAGACCTTTTAATATTATTTTTTGAATTGTAAATTTATACAGGGTGTTTCAAAAAATCGGGTCACTGATCACGAGAATCACAATTCTGCTCAAACCGCTTGACTTAGAAAACTGAATTTTGGCGTGAATAAGAAGGGATTTTTCAAAACTCAAATTTCAAGGAGATAAAAACGTTAGTTTTTCAAAAAAAAAACAGTTTTATAAGGTATATTTTATTTTATTTTTTACATATTTTTTAAAAAATACATTTTTAAGGGTCTTCCAAAGAATCGTAAATAATTTATAAACAAAAATCTCCCAAGCCCCTGGTGACAAAAATTGAAAGAAAATACAACAAACAGCGTGGTTTATAAAGAGGTATTTAAATAAGGTGATTTAAGTACCTCTTTAGTCTTTTTATGTCTTTCGTTATCGCCAAGTCGCGGGTACTCGATAGTCACTTATAAATCAATTAACACAAATACGTGAATAGAAATTAAATATAAAGTGGTGCGACCCAACTGTTTCAGGTGTCGTGTTTAAGTGACCCTCCTGCGGGAATGGGAATGGGGAGCGGTCTTTATTGCAGCATCGGCATTATCGACAGTTTAACATTGTAAAGCTAAAATCTTTACAATGGGGTTTTCATATTTACCTCCATCAACGTTAACAAAAATTATTTATTAGAAACGAATTGTTCGGGTCAGTTTGATTGTTAAGTGATAGTCCCGTGTGTTCAGGTCTGTTAATTTCTAAATATTCCAGTAATTCTAATTTTATACCCTTTTTTATATGTAAAATTCATTAAAGTTATCTTTTAAGTTAATTAAATGACTAGCATAATTAAATCTTTCATCTCCATTGACAAAGCATTTATAATGCTCATTTATCCTTTTGTCGAAACTTCTGCCTCTCTGATCTACATGCATTTTTAGACAATCTTTACAAGTTAAATTTGTGTATTGTAAATTTGATTCATAATTTTTTAGGAATTTGTCTAAATTAATTGCAAACATAATTTTAATGAAACTTTTGAAGTTTTACAGAAAAGAAAGGCATTAAATTTAATTTACTAGAATCTTTAGAAATAAACAAGCTTACACACACATCTATTACTTAAGGATCAAACTGACCTGAACAATCCACCTCTAGTAAATATTTTTTATTAAGATAGATTTAGATAAATATGAAAATACCATTGTAAATTAGGTATTAGAGGTTTTGTTCCTTCATTTTAATTGTTCCATCATTTTTCTTAGTGCTATAAATCCCTGTATTTTCGGTTTAGGACTGGGTGGAAGGCTAAAGCTTAGAGAAAGAAACAAAGGAATGGTTAAAGTACAAAACTAGCAACCTAAACTTTTCTTTTTATTTACTTGTACGTATAACGTGATTTATTTATTTGCACTTATAACGTGATTCATATTAATTTTAGGGTGGGATAAACCCGCTACTGCGCTAGAGTATCGTTTTTCCTTAAGTTTGTCCTGATGACTGTCTAACGGGACATTATTGTAGATGCTTTCTACTTCATATATCGCTCATTCTGTTCTATTTTAAAAATATGTATAACCTCTACAACATGGTTAGAATTTTTAACAACTAAAGCTCAGATAATTTGTAGCAGATATATCGAAAATTCGCTGGTTGGTGAGTTCCTGAAAATGGTTCTTGGTTTAAACTAAAACTCAACTCTATTCCAATAGCACAAGTTTGCAAACAAATGCATTGTATCGTAACCTTAGGAAAAAAAATATAAAAGTTAACCGTTATTAATAGAAGTATTTTATCAGTTTTTTAAATTGTGAAATATTTTTTATAAATATTTGATCAACAGTAAAACTATGGTACGAGCAGGGATCGAACCCGCACCTCTGGATTTCTAGCCCATGGCTCTAATCAACTGAGCAATTCTACCACTGAAAAGCAACCCGGTAGAACTTGTACATATTCAAACCCACCAGTATCATAACCATTGTTGATACTGTCAAATATTCTAACCTTATGACGCGGCGTTAGGACATCGCTATTAGGTTTCGTCCATAAGTAAATTTATAATTTTTACGGTTTGCCCATATAAGCCAAATTGTGAATAGAAGTATTTTATCAGGTTTTTTGATCTGTGAAATATTTTTTAGAAATTTGATCGACAGTAAAATATTCTCTAGCTCATTGCGATGTCAAATAAGGTTAGAATATTTGGCAGGATGGTTATGGTACTCTTGGATTTGAATGACAACAATAATTAATAAGTAAGTTCTAACGAATTGCTTATCATCAATGCCATCATCGATTTAAAATCAGGGGAAAGTAAGGACTTTCAATTACGTCTTTTTTTATGTCAAATGGGTTGGACTTTCCTTTACATCTTTCAACTGTTTCAAATCCTGTAGAATTTACAAATGTATGGCTGGTTCTATACTTGCGCCCGCGCAATAAAGAATTTTTGACAATACATCTGTTTCATTCATACATCTAACAATAATTCAGATTGGGACGAATACACTTTTTTCATCTCGACAACTTTATTTTTAAAGATTTTTAAATCCAGATCTAACATACATACATAGGTACATATATACTTACATTCACATTTAGAAATGGTAAGTGAGTGCACTTAAGGCACTTAGCATACCTACTGAAATAAAATCACTGCTTTGACATTCCAATATACTATTTCTTTTGTTTGTTTTTAATTTATTTTTAATTTCATTATGTTTTATTTTTCACAACTTTATTTACATAGCCTATATAAAATAAACTCTTGCATTTATTATTTCCTCCATAAAAAGAAGGTTTTATTCTAGGAAATAGAATTTTATCTAATTTTTAACATCTTATTAGGTCTTAATATATTCTTATTTCGCGTTACACCAAAGTCACAACAAAGATACCGTGATCCCGGTGTGGACCATGTTCTGCAATGCCGCAGATGAAATAATCTATTTTATATAAAATAAACTATTTTATTTATTATTTCCTTGATAAAAAGAAGGTGTTTATTCCAGGAAATCGAATTTTTAGACATTGCATTAGGTCTTAATATATTTTTGATCACATTACACCAACGTCACAACAAGGATACCATGATCCCTGTCTGGACTATGTCTTGCAATGCCGCAGATGAAATGAACCATTTATGTCAAACGACGATTGCGATTACGCTCATTTTAGACCCCTAGCCTAGCGAGCCCCGTGTAGGGCAAAGGCACAAAATAGAATCACAGAAACAACTACTCCGCTAGCTAATTTCACGACCGGCATTGAATTACACTATTGAGTCCTAACTTTCGTTGGGAGAAATAATGTTAATATATTTTTATTTCACGTTCCACCAACGTGACAACAAAGATACCACGATCCCTGTCGGAACCATGTTCTGCGATGCCGCAGACGCAATGATTCATTTGTATTTTATTAGGCCACCATTTTGTGTTTCCATACATGATTTGTACTCAAAATGTACTAGTTTGGATTGTGATTTTTTAAATAGTTCATTAGGACCCCATTTTATTCCGGCATCATGGCTTCACATCAAAATATTATGCGTTTATTTTTATATCAAACTCAATTTTTGTGCACAACTTAAAATCAACTGGTTAAGTACTATTTTAATAATAACTTTTTAATTTATTTATTAGGCGACCATTATCCAGGAACTTGCAAGAGAGCGAGTGAGGTTTATTGGTTTTTGTTTAGAAATATTTGTAGGCGTAAATCAATTCGGAGGTACGAAACTGCTACATACTCGCAACACTAGTCTTGAAATTGTGCCGAGCTACGCGGAATTCTCTCAATGGATCTCTACTATAGGAAGTACAATGTAAAGTTGGGATCTAGGGGTTGTTTCATTTAACATTGGATGGACTATTATTATCTGTCTTTAATAATGTGCAGTTTTTTATTTAAATTGCTTTCCTCGAGCCAAGAGCGAGGACTTCTCTTGACAAAATTGTATTCCTCCCTCTCATATTTTCTCTTTGGTCCGTCCATGTTCTGAATTGACTAAGGCGTCTGTGACAGGCTTGTACAAATTAATATTGTTGAAAATATAATAAATAATTTTTTTAGATATTTGTAATAACGTATTTTTACCTGGGTTTCTTTAATTAAAAATTAATTTGTCCTCTGAGTTAAAACTTACCTACAGGTTGTACATAATCGTATCCAAGAAAAATTCGGTCAACAATATTTAATATCAGCAGAATTTAACAGCAAATATTTTAAGTTTCAAGAAATTTTGCATTCTGTTCTATATTCAGTTTACCGCAAGGCTACAAATTCTTGATTATTCTGGCGTAGGCAACAGTTGAATTTTTTAACTAGTCTGAAGCCTTACCAATATATATTTAATATTATTTAGTATAACGCTTTAAATCATATTATTCCAAATTTAATTAAACATATCTTTCAACAAAATATAGAGAAAAACATGAACATAGTTACACAGTTGTATGTGTATGTATTAGTATTGTTTGCTAAAGAAAATAAAATACGTAATGTGGAATACATACCCAAACTTGCCAGACATCTCAACAAAAATGTTATAAACGGATAAATTGGGCGAACTTTTATTTTAAACTGCTTGCATTTTCGGTCGCCACATGATTTGCAGTATAGCGTCGGCGTCTTGGCGCCATACAGGGTGATTTAGACCTATTTTTGTTGGAGACAGAGCAGAATGTAAAATGGCTCCGAAAATGTTATATTTGCAATTTATTACTGACCTAGCAGTTTTTAATTGAAATTACATATTTTGTAAAACAAATATCACAAAGTATATTATTAGTTTTATTTTATTTAAGTAAATATTTAAATTATTTAAATCGTTTATTTTGCCAAAAAATTAACGTATAGTGTAATAAATTTTAAAACACTCAGATTTCAACTAATATCATAAACTGTGCGTGACTCTAATGTGGAATAAATTCATGAAATGAAAAGCAATTTGTTGCTAAAAATGCTTAGACACGGATTAAGATTCTAATTTTTTTTCATTATTTTTTTATACAGGATGTATAAAAAGTAAGTATTTAAAAATAGTGAGCGAATACAATAGTGGTAAGATCTTATAAACTAATTTTTGCTTTCAAACATTTTGCTTGGGTTATTAGCTCTTTTGCCCTCCTCTGAATACGCCACTGTCACTTGCTGACTATACCCTAAACGAGAGTAACAGTCGAAGTCATTTAGGATATTTGGAAATATCTGTGGTGCAATAAATCTAAACTCATGCCCTCCCCGTTCATTTGAATACCTCGTTGGGACAAACACGTCAGAAAAAAAAGGCCCTGATTTTTGTTGATACAACATAAGCATACCCCGAAAAGGTAATCAAGGGAATAAAGGTCTGCAGATTTTGAAATTTGTAGACCATATCCGAAGTCGTCTTCAATCTGGAAAGTGCATCATCTTGTTGAAACCAGAGATTCGAGGCAGCAACTTCTTCAAAATCCGTACTTTATATAACCATAATAAGTTATTATTCTTGTAAAGTGCCTAAGTATCTTTCTCTATTAGGATTATTGTCGAATAATATTGGTTCTATCAAGTGCTATAGTTATTGAGTACCTGGCTACACTGGGTGTATCCAGTGGGGACTCTTGTCTGCCCGAGAACGACAATTGAGTCGATTTATATGCATTTAATATTTAAGTTCATTAATCAGAAAACATTCCTTTGTAGAAGTATGCGTGTCAATCAAATCCATCGTTTATTCAACAAGTCTTCTATCTTTACATAATTTGATGTTGATGAAAATGTTGCCGTTTAAGTATCCTTAACCCTAAAATCTGGCTAATTCTGTTTTCACTGGCCAACTAACGCATGACGTATATCAACATGAGGGCTTTCTTGAATACGTAACAGAACCTTAACCTTGAACTCCTTGAAGTCACTTTGTCGTTAAGCGTCTGTTTTTATATAGGTCCCGAGGTTCGTTTCCCCTTTTAGAGAATCCTTCCCTGTAGGATGATCGACCGGTTTGGCCATCTGGGGCGTTCTATTAAGCCCTGGTGTCAAGGTTGCCTTCAAATCGCACATTTGATTTTTGTGGGTTTCAACCCCTTGTTAGGAATGGAGGGCATCTTCTGATGAGGGGTGGCCTAGTTCCAATCTCTTCGAAAGGAGTCAGTTTCGTTGACCCTCACTCGGGTTTCTTGGGGCATTAGCGCAAATATTGGGATAAATTCTCTTGATGCTTCTTGGTATAAAACTGGTTAAGTTCACCTCCTTGGTTTGGGGTGAGAACGTTAGGATACCCTTCTGGGACTTCGGAGTTCGGCAGGGGGATACCTGTCCTAATTCTGAGAGAAGGTGGCCTTGCCGGCCCTTAACCCGTTGGGGGTGAAAACACCCTCTGAATATGTTCAAAATTCATCTTGGTTGGTCTTGTGTTCCTACAAGTATTCTGTCTTCGTGGATTATGCTGGTGGTTCTAATTCGATAGTACCCTGATTAGCAAGTGGCCTACTTACTTAACCACGAGCCGTTTTATATACACTGTCCACCAAGGTCTGGAGTGACCCAGGCGGCGGGGGCACGATTCCCGGATGGCCTTATTCGACAAACGTTCGCATTAAAAGATTGTTTTCAATCCCCAAAGCACATCTGAACTGAATGCTATGGTACAACGGCTGTTTTTGTTATTGAGTCTGAGACGTTTTTTTATTGATCTTTCTTTAGCCTCCACTACATGTTTTTTTTTAAGTACGTGGTAGTGAGTTACTGGTGTGGTCAAACTTAAACCAAACTGAAACCAAACCAAAACCAGACTGAGAAAAAAGTTCCTCGCGCGATATTTATAGTGCCCAAAAATGTACCGTGTACCGTAACATTACAAACTTTTATTTAACTTTAGTCATCCTATGTCTCTTTGGTATATAATATATACTGTGTCCAAGATTTTTTTACTTACAATGCTATCTCGAAAAGTATTATAGTCAGAAAGATGATTAAAGTAGGAAAGTTGTCCATAATTTTATTACAAATTTGATTCTGAGTGATTATTTAAATTATCTTTGGCGGTTTTTAAGATATTTATGAAAAACTAAAAATGAGTATTTTCCATACTTCTCTGTAGCTCACCAAATACGAGAGACTACTTTTGAGTAAAGCATTATAGTCTGAATAAATTCTATCGGGATGCCCTTAAGAATCTTAATTTTTAATGCTATTTTATTATAATTTTTTTATGCTATGTACTTTTTTTTTTGTTAAATGTCAGAGGGTTCATGTTTGGTTTATTCAATTTTTAATTTAAGTCTACACCTATGTATATTCATGTGAAATGTGTTTTTCGACAGCGACGATAGTACATTGCTTTAATCCAAGTCATGTTACTTTATCTTGGATTCTGTATTATTGTCGACTTGTTTTAGTTTTGTAATTCTCGCTACGAGCTTGTTACTATTTCTTTTCTGTTTCTTATTTCAAATATTTATATTGGTAGGGGTGTTACCTTAGATCATATAATGTATATGCTTTGTCAACAAAAAATATATTTTTTTTGGCTAATAAAGTACTTTTGAAATTGAAATTGAAAAAAAGACCTTTTTTAGAAGAATCTGATTCCGAGATACATTTAATTTATATGTAAGTATACAGTGTGTCCAAGGTAAGGATGCACAGCATGGGGATCTCGGAAACGGTAAAAGATACAGTGTCGGTTAAATTAGACAAAAGTTGCGTATTTTGATGCCCAACAAAATCCCGTTTTAAAAATTTAAAATTCTAAGCCGTTCCGGAAATATCCGAGAAAAACCGAAATATTGCGATTTCGTTTTAATTTTTTTTCAAGCTATTTGAAAAGATATGAAGAAACGGAAAACACTTTTTCATTTTCATTTTTTAAAGTGTACAATGTGAAGTTAACAAATTTTTATTACAACGTTTCGTTTCAATGGAACCACCATCAACTTTGATTTTTCTTATGGGACGGAAAAAAGTACACCTGGTATTAGATTTTCATTGCGAATTCAACGATGTACAGCACAATATGATTACTTATGTTTTTATCCAGAAAAATGGCTTTTTAATACATTTCTAGCGTTTTATTATAAGTAGGGCATGATGAATTTTAACGATAAAAGGAAGAAAAAACGGTTGACAAGTTCGAATGAATGTATTTATTTATTTACTAACTATAACAAATGATCAAACAAATTACCTCCATTTTCTAAACAGAAGTACGCCCGTCTCACGGTAGACTCCAAAATATGACTTAACTTTTCAGGAGTAATTGTATTAAATGCTGCTCGTACTGATTGATATAATTGTTCCTTGTTGTCAAAACATTCCTTAAATACCTCATTTTTTATGTAGCCCCAGAAGAAAAAGTCCAAGGGAGTTAGGTCCGGCGACCTTGGAGGCCAAGGTGTTTCACTGTAACCGTTCAGCTAAATATTGGCGAACTTCTATGGAGTTATGGGCTGGAGAACCATCTTGTTGGAACCAACAGCCGTGTACAGCGCCTAACGGTAATTTATCTAATGCATCTTCTAAATCGTGCCTAATATAATAAAATGCTAGAAATGTATTAAAAAGCCATTTTTCTGAATAAAAACATAAGTAACCATATTGTGTAGTACATCGTTGAATTCGCAATGAAAAGCGCAATCTAATACTGAGTGTACTTTTTTTCCGTCCCATAAGAAAAATCAAAGTTGATGGTGGTTCCATCGAAACGAAACGTTGTAATGAAAATTTGTTAACGTCACCTTGTACAGCTTAAAAAGTGAGAATGAAAAAGTGTTTTCCGTTATTTCATATCTTTTCAAATAGGTTCAAAAGAAAATTAAAACGAAATCGCGATATTTCGGTTTTTCTCGGATATTTCCGGAACGGCTTAGAATTTTCAAATTTGTAAAACGGGATTTAGTTGGGCATCAAAATACGTAACTTTTGTCTGATTTAACCCACACTATATCTCTTACCGTTTCCGAGATCCCCATGCTATACATCCTTATCTTGGACACACTGTATATACGGTGTCCACATTTTTAAATTTTTAATAACTTTTTTATTTATTATTATTATTTAATAAAACTTTTGAGATATATTCACAGATATATTAGCTATAGAACGACATACTTAAAATGATTAGGATTCAATTTTTTATTCTACAGGGCGACGTAAAAGATGAGATTTTTTAAAATGCTCGCAAAAAATATTTTCATATTTTCAGGATAAGCGTAAATAACATCTTAAAGCCTTATATCTTAGCAACAAAACTGCTATTTTACTTTATTAAATATTTCAAATATTTATTTTATTGCACATTTAGTGACATCGTACGTGCCTCATTACATGGGAAAGCAGTGATATACATTTTAACAAATTCTCTGCGGTACGGTTCATTCCGCAAACCACTACAAAGAAGAGCCAGCAACCATAGAATTCAGTCGCAGTGTCGGGTTTCTTCTATAATATTCTTGGGAATTCTAGAAGATCAGCAGCCAACGCCACTGCAATTTCAAAATCTTCAATTAGTATTTATTATATTTAGACATCACCTTTGTCACTTTTGTACAATAGAGATGCATGTAAGGCAACTCTCCACTTTAATTCCAAGTGTGTACATACTTTTAATAAATCGTCAGTGTTTTGAAATATTAATAAATGCTGACACGTAGACTAAACAATATTTCGTTTGTGCAATCTGATAAAATTTCCTTTAGTGGTGAACCTTTTGATATTTTTGTCGGCGCTGCTAAGCTGCTACATTGGATATTGGATTCAATCCATAGTTTCCCTTGGGCTACGTTATCACCGGGCCCGTGGCATCAGTGGGGCCACGCCGCGCCGCCCACCCGCACTGCGGGAGTTAGCGGGGCTGTAGCTATGCTACTGTAGCAAGTTTAAACGAAACTGGGTTCAAATTCTTTTGTATGACTTTTTTGTTCCACCTAACGCTTCGAACTTCGACAGTCAATATGCCAATTGGTTAGGGTGGTTGAGTTCAAAAGTGTATACTTTATTAGATCTCCGGTTAGTATTATCGATAGTAATTTAAGGTGTTTATTATATAGGTTATTATTACAAAGTGTCTTAACACTATAAGGTTTAAAGTAAAATAATATTGCACAAAGATGCACTAAAAAATTAGGGACTTACGACATTTACGCCTCAGAGACCATTACCGTCAAACCGCGTTCTGCAGATGAAATTGATTATGGTCAAATTTAGTTTTTTTGCAAAGTTTTTTAACTAGAATTATTTTTTTTGAGATTTTTAAAAAAATATGATTTCGTTTAGTAAAAACGCCTTCTATTTACCAATTTATGACCAGTTCTTTTGCTCGTTTAACCTTTAATAATGGTAACCATATTCTGCTCTGAACAAATCAACCATATTTTGAATATTAATGTATACGTGTTATGCACCAAAAACATAATTATTATCTATATTAGTTTGAGTTACTTAGCAAAATAATACATACACATAATTAATATTCCTTACTTTTTAATTATATTTTGAAAAGAAACAATAAATAAACCATCTTTTATACGTAGAGCTTAACGGTATTTTAAATGTACCTATCAGACAATGGATGTTCGTATTCCTTATAAAAATTCAGAGCTTCACTTAAGCGTACTTACGTGGTACATGTGATAAACTATACGCGACTTGGGCACGAATAGATCATATTATTTTCATTCTCAATTTTTTGTGAATGGTGAAAAATGTAAAACAAGAGTATATGTTTAATTCATATCGATAATGATTAAATTTGGTATAATCGCAAGACAAAAATTCAATTAATTCAGTATTCAGAATGGATGTTAGTGCTTTTTGGTGCTTTGATTAGTTTCGTTAGTGCTTTCTTACTTTTGTAAAAATTCGCTAACCTTTGTTTAGGCTTTTCTGATCGGCCTAAACTAGGTGTCGTTCGTTAGTACTTTTTAGTGCTTCAAGTAGTTTCGTTATTGCTTGCTTAATTTTGGAAATATTCGTTTATTTTGTTTGAAAGGTCAGCCCCCCAAAGTATTTCCGATCCGCTCAAATTTGGTCTCATCCGTTAGTACTCCTTAGTGCAGTGCTTCATTTAGTTTCGCAAATATTTTTTTTTATTCAAGGATAGCCCTCAAAGTTTTTCTGGTCGACCCAAGCCAGGCATCGTTTGTTAGTGCTTTTTAGTGCTGCGATTAGTTTCGTTAGTTCTTTTTTAATTTTGTAAATATTCGTTTACCTTTGTTTTGTCAGCCCTGAAAACTTTTCTAATCGGCCCAAAGGTGTTGTTCGTTAGTGCTTTATTAGTACTTTTTAGTGCTTCAAGTAATTTCGTTTATTTTGTTTCAAGATTAGCCCTAAAGTTGTTCTGCTCAACTCAAACAAGGCGTCATTTGTTAGTGCTTTTAGCGCTCCGATTAATTTTGTTAGTCCATTCTTAAATATTCGCTTAGCTTTGTTTTGGACCAGTCTCCAAAGACCCAAAACAAAGGTAAGCGAATATTTACAAAAATAAGAAAGTATAACGAAACTAACCGAAGCACCAAAAAGCACTAACGACAGATGCCTAGTTTGGATCTATCAGAAAAACTTTGCAGGCTGACCTTGAAACAAAATAAAACAATATTTCTACTCAGCAATATAAAACACTAATGCCGACATCTTGTTTGGGTTGATTAGAAAAACTTGAGGGCCTGGACCTTGAAACAAAATAAACGAATATTTCTACTCAGCAATAAAACCCTAATGCCGACATCTTGTTTGGGTTGATTAGAAAAACTTTGAGGGCTGACTTTAAAATAGAGATAAGCGAATATTTACAAAAATAAGAATGTACTAACGAAACTAATCAAAGCACCAAGAAGCATTAACGAACGACGTTTAGTTTGGGTCGATCAGAAAAACTTGTGGGCCTGGACCATGAAACAAAATAAACGAATATTTCTACTCAGCAGTATAAAACACTAATGCCGACATCTTGTTTGGGTTGATTGGAAAAACTTTGGGGTTGACCTTAAAATAGAGATAAGCGAATATTTACAAAAATAAGAATGCACTAACGAAACTAATCAAAGCACCAAAAAGCATTAACGAAGCACTAACGAACGACATCTAGTTTGGGTCGATCAGAAAAACTTGGGGGCCTGGAAACAAAATAAACGAATATTTCCAAAATTAAGCAAGTAATAACGAAACCATTTGAAGCAATAAAAAGTACTAACGAATTACACCTACTTTGTATCGATAAGGTAACTGAACTGGAAATTAAAAAATATGCATATTATTTGAGAAACTGAAGTAGTATTAACAGAACTAAATGAAGCACTAGCAAAGCACTAACGATTGAGACTTAATTTGAGCGAATTGGAAATACTTTTAGGATGACCTTTAAATAATATAAACGAATATTTCCAAAATTAAGCAAGTAATAACGAAACTAGTTCAAGCACTACAATTAAAAGCACTAACGAACAGAAAAACTTTGGAGGCTGACCCAAAACAAAAGTAAGCGAATATTTACGAAAATAAGAAAGCACTAACGAACAATGTCTAGGTTGAGTCGATCAGAAAAGCTTTGGAGGCTAAATTAAAAAAAAAACAATATTTGCGAAACTAAGAAAACATTAACGAAAGTAAATAAAGCACTAGCGAATAACATCAAATTTAAGCGAATCCGAAATATTATGGGGATTAACTTCATGGACCTCAAAAATGTGTATTTAATTAAAAATTATTAATAGGTTGTATGCAAAATAAAAAAACTTACCCAAGAACTTACCAATGCTCATATACGTTTCTGTAGCAGTTATCTCTCTGCCTACCTATAGGAATGCTATTTTAACCATGATGAATATATTTTGCTTAAAATGTTTATGTCTTTTTTATCATTTTTTATAAATTTTGTATACGTGTATTTAAAAGTATGTTTTTTTTTGAGATTTCATGGATTATTAGGGCAGTAGTATTTTTTTATAGTAACTGTGGCTTTTCAATCTATTTTCTAGGTACTAGGGAGTGTGACCAATATAAACACCAGAACAATCATTGCACTGAATTTGATAAATATTGCTTTTTTTTTTGTTTTTTAAATTTTGTATAATATCTGTCAAGTAGGTTAAAGCCTTTGTGACACACAGTTATGTCTTGGTTTTCTAGAAGTTTTTTTTAGTTGTTCTGATAAGCCTTGTTTGTATGGTAAAGTTGTTTTATGGATGGAAAATATTGAAAATTTGGTCAACTAACCTTTTGGGATAATTATTTTTATATAGGGCATATTTTGCTTTAATAATGGATCTCGTGCTGTATTCGAAGTTGAAAAGAGCGATAGCACGATCCGCCAAACCAATTACTACAGATTTTTTTGGCAAACTGGACGTCAGGAAAGAAAATTTAGATACCTTGCTGCACAGATTTTTTTTGTAAAGCAATTGGTTCTTCAAGGGCATGTAGCGAGAAATTGAGTTATTTAAAGTAAATAGTATTTATGCCTCGGCAATTTTTAAGCAAAGAAAAGCGAGAATTAATTTCACTGATGGTCAAAGCATGGGGCTAAAGAGCACCAATGAAATAAATGGCGTTGCGAACAAATAGCAGGCACTATTTAAAAAAATCATAAAAGCAAAGAGAATAATTATGAACTTATTATATATATTTTATTCTTTTAATATAGATACACTTTTTTACATCATCCCAAAAAAGGTCTATCCAGGGTTAACCAAAAACGCAGTCCGATATTTAAAACACGATAGTAGTAGTATAGTAGGGGCGGTCCTGGGACACCTCGATGGCATCTTGACCACCGATCGGTCCCTTTTGTGCACCTGTCTTAAGCGTGACACCTGGTTTGCACAGGTAGCTGTTATTTTTCAAAAAAAAATTCCAAGAAGCGAGCTTCGCCGAGCCTTGCGTCATCACAAGAGCCGAGCCTCGCCTCGCCGAATTCCGTAATACCGAGAATTGTTTTTCTGTTAATTAAAATTAATATGTTCGACGTAAGACTAGAGGTCAGGTTCGCAGATAAAAAAAGGTCGAGGATGTAGATAAGGAGATGTTTGTGTAGTATTGAGATGAGCAATAAAAAATTGTTTTATAGATAAGTTAAATATTTGTTTCGAATAATAGCTTATAGCAGGTGATAAAAAAAACGTATAGCGCTTAAAATAATTAATATAACTAGATTTGTTTTCAACTATTTAAAATTTATGTGTTCGAGTCTGGTTTAATTTTTTATTAAAATAATGGAATAAAACCCAACTTTGAATAATTTGGATTTATTTAAATTTTCAGATAGAAATATAAAAAAAAGTTAAAATTTTCAAATAATGTTTATTGAAACAATATTAATAAATTCACTATTCTTGAAATTTTCTTTTCTTTCTTTCGTAAAAAGCAAATTGTGCAATATTGTACGAAGTTTCCATTTTAATTCGGGTCCAGTAATTTTGAGTCGAGTTGTCACTGATGTTAGCATAGAAATAATCTTCATCCATCTGTCGCCATCCCCAATCATCTTGTGGCTGTGCTTGATAAAGATGAAAACATTTGTCCATTTCGTTTGTCACAAGGTTACTTTTGGTATCCAAAAACTGTTGTTTATTGGGAATGGAACAGCTATGATGTGGCTATAACAAAAAACATTTCTATGACTGGGGTATTGATTCCTTGCAGTACAAGTTCCGACGTCGTTCCAACAAATGACCGTGCTCTGTGAATGCGAATTGATTCCTGACAAAAGCAGAAATGTAGCTTACAGAGGTGACAGTAAATTGTAGCTAATGGTTCGTGTTTTCGTTGTGATCCGACATCTAATTTAATCCGTTTATTTTGTCTTGTAGTAGTAGCGGTAGTATATTTGACAGGGGTCAAGTTGTGAAATCTTTTGGGATCATTTGCCTCCAAATATTTGATATCAGTCGTGGTTTGAAATAATATTTTCAATTTAAATATTGCATTTATATTTAAAATATAACTATTTACCTCTTAACTGGATGAGACGGAATTTTTGAATATAGTAGATTACCCGTAACAAAAGAAGAATAAATGAAACTAAACATTATTATATCCCCACGGTAGAGTGTCTGTATTTAACTGTTGGTAGTAGTTCGTGTAGTTAACTATTCGCTTGTCGTCAAAAGGACTCAAAGCGGTTTTAATTTGATTAATAGTAAATACGTTATGCTTTTTGGATCTAATAAAATTTTGCGCAACATCGATGGTAGTATTGTTAAAAAGACACTGATAATAATCATGAAAAGAAATTTGTTTCAATGCTGAAGATTGAATACCCTTAGCTTTTTTAACAATTTTTTCTTTGTTTGCAGCGCTGTCTTTATCACTAAAAGTTTTAACACAATACATTTTAGATCGCAAGCCGATAAATTCAGTCATAACCTGACCACAACATTTATCCTTCATTAGCCCATAAACTGTTTTATTTTTTTGTTGAATATTGTATACGTTTTCCTTAGGGTAATCTGACGTATCAAACATATGTATATTTTCCCTAATGCAGTCATAAATATTATAATTTGAAAATAGATAAATAAGACTGTCAGTGTCGGTGTACATTAATTTAGCATTAGACTGGAATTTCGGTATAATAAAATTGTAATGAAAATCGTATATTATCGTTTTTGAAATATCCAAAATAGACATACCGATGTAAATTGATTTATTAAATTTTATGTTTAATCGGTTCATTTCAATTAAGACTAGATTTTCTGTAAAAATTTCACAACTGTGAAAATTAGATTGTGAAATATAACAATTTGCACCATATCTGCCTGACCATTTCGAAACTAATTTTATATCACGATATTTGCGTACATTGTTTTTCCATATGGTGCGTTATTCATCAATTTAAAGAAATTTTTTACAAACTCGTTTTTACTATTTATTCTGAGAGTAGTATTTAGGTCTATATATATTTTTTAGCCATGGAGATTGTTTAAATTTTAAACACCTATGAATTTTTCCAATTTTAAGACCCAATTTGGTGACTAGCTGCAAATTTTTGTAATGAATAACGTAACGTTTCTTATCATAAAGCGTGGTTAATAGTTTGGGAAGTGAAGTAGCTGAAGTTGGTGGTACTAAATGTTCAGGACAGAGTGGTAAATCCTTATGTGTTTCAAATAACTCCTTTGGATAATAAAGGTCCACTTCAAAAATATACCCGTATTCACTATTACCGGCTACATCTAAAATATTTGTTTCCTGATAGATATCTTCAACCTACTGAAAGTCTTCAGTAGGCAGAGGATAACTCATAGCAACACCATATAAATTTACAACATCGAAATACATGAGATAGCTAGATGATTTGTCAGGGTTATAATCTGCCCCCATATATTCATTGTGAAATTCCCCCTCTTATACCCTTTTCAATAAACATGACCATATCAATATCTGTTAAGAGGTCCAATTTTACTTCACTAATTTTTAACATGCTATCAAATTCTAATCCTGGTGCTGTATAATAATGTAGAGGGTCCAATTGATATGTTTCCAAACAGACTTTGCGAAAGTTTTTAAAGACACCAACTAAAAGTAGGACATCGGTTTTAAGATATAATTCAGCATATTCTTGAAGCCTTTTAATTTTAAACGTATCCCACACCGTAGAAGCATGTTGATACTCTTCGGTTGATATGTTTGAATTAGAAATAGAACTATAAAATAGCTGTATTGGAGGTAAACTGTTATCTTGCAGCCTTTCCCAAGAGTCTAGATATTGGTAAGGAAATACCCCCTTCCTGGTCACTAGTTTAAATTTAACATCATACGGATAGTAGTATCTTGTAACAATTTTTTGGTGATCCTCTAAATAAGATGCTAGTTTTTCCAAGGAACTTGCCATAAAACGAAATGAATCGATAAATCTAAAGCTAATATCTGAATTTTCAATGTGTTTAGCGAAGGATTTGTATTTTTCTTTATTAAGTGGAAGCAAACTAATTATACCTTTCACTTTTGTAGAAAGGGCCTTGATTAAGAAGTGACTATCGTACCCTGATAGATTATGAAATATTATAGGCTCAGTTTTTTTATCTGAAAATTTTAAATTACGTGATTTATGTGCAGCTCCTCGGAATAGCCCCGTTAAATGACGATGGTATCTTACTTTATAGTTATACCCTAAAAAAGGTTCATTACAAGAATGACATGTTTTTGCTTGACAATTTCTTGTTTACTTAGAGGTATCATAGATTGTAGGTTTGAATATATTGAATTAACTTTATAAGCAATTTTGCCAAGTTCCCTGACAAACCATTCTTGACACTTTTCTCCTGTATATGAATGAAATTCCGATAGCGAATCATCATAAGAACATTTTAGAAAATATGAAATACTAAATGGTTCATGTTTTTGATATTTTTTTGATTTCTTAGTTCATTGCTTGTCTTCATACTTGACAAGCATGCTCTCTAAATCTGCGCAAATTGCAAAAGGAACTAATAATTTATTTGAGAAATTTTTAAAAGTTAAAATTTTTTCATTTTCCTTTGGCAATGTAATTTTACATTTATTTAATAACTGACAATCTTTGGAATGTTTTATCAAAATGGGTTCAGTTTTAAAATGATTAAGACAGTGCTCGCAAAACCATTTTTTGTTTTCTATTACCCATTTGGGTATTCAATAAAACACTTAATTTTTGTATGCATGCAAAATGAAATGTTGTGTTTGCAGGTTCGAGAAAATATTGTGTATGTTCTAATTCAACGTTATTACAAGGTAGTCTAAGTAAATTAACTATATCTGTAAAATATTCTATTTTGCTTAATAATAAGGATAAAATTTCTCTCTTTCTTAAACAAAACACATTAATAGCTAAGTTGTTCATTCTTTCAAACTTGGAAATATCTTTTAGAGCAATTGGATATTGAATTCCGTCATATTTCAAATAGTGACTGAAATAATCATAAGATGACGCGCGTGAAACGTTTTTGCCTTTTCTGGGTTCACGTATAGCATACATGATAGCCCACAAAAAACAATAAACGTCTTTATTTTTAATATTGATAACACTTTTAGTTTTTTTTATGAATTCAGGCAATTGCACATAAGTGGACGACCCCACGCTTATTGGATAAAAGAATTAATATTTACTTTCAAGTACCAAATTTCACACAAGGCCCAACCACTGTCTCTTTCTTGAAATTCTTCAAGTTGAACCAAAATCTTATCAGTAACGTGTATCTTATACCATTCAGTCAGATTCGTAGATGGTTCAATTAGTGAATTTTTTGTTGTAAAATGTTTAGCGGATTTTTCTAAATTTTGAGGTTTTATAAATAAACCTGAAAACACAACATTTACTTTAATCATAGAATTTTTAAGTTCAGTTTTAACCCTGTTTGAAAAAATACGAAAAGCACTATTTAAAAACTCTCTTGGTTCTTTCATCTTTAAATTGTTAATAATTCCCGTTAATTATTCTCCCTTTAAAACAAGAATCAACATCTTCCCAAACTAATTTTCTTTTTAATAGACCCGTGTTATTTTTTAAATGCAATTTGAGACGTAATAAAAAGTGTTTTAAAATTGACAAATTACTTTCCACTCTACTATAACTAGAAACACATGAACTATTTTTTAATAATGGCAATTGTTTTTTTTTAGATAACGAATATGTGTTTGGTAATCTTCTTTTGTTTTAAGTAATCTACTTACCATTTCAGTTTTCTGGACCGCCTCACTTGAAAATGAATCTAGGACTTTGTTGCTGCTGGACATTTTGGTTTTTGTTTTCTTTTAGTGTAGTGGCAAGAAGGACTACAAAGACTGCAGTGTGAATAAGTTCGGTGTGTGCATGATAATTTATATACAAAATTCTTATCAATCATTCGCGTCATTTCTATTGACAATACACACACACACAAAGTAGCATGGTATAATCATGTATATGTAAAATTTTCCAGAATATAAGTCACGTTGCACCAAAAACATGTTTTATCAAGTATAGGTCACGTTGCATGACCTACATTGCATTTTTTGTTTCCGTTAGCAAATACAAGTCACGTTGCACGACGTACATTGCATTTTTCTTTTTTCGTTATCGAATACAAGTCACGTTGCAAAATATTAGGAAAATTTCTGTTTTTGCTAGTAATTATGATAAAAGATAAAGAAACATTTACTGTGGACGTGGTGTTGCAATATGTAACGCAGCAAATTTTGTTGAAAATTTCCTTTGAAATTAATGAGTACTTTGATCGTCGTCTACGTCAAAATTGTTAATTTTTTTAATGATAAATTTGTATTTATACTTATATTATAGAGTTTGCGTTTGGTATCAGTTCTCTGTCTATCCGTTTTTTGGAAACAGCCAAACGAAAATACTCAAGATGGCATTAGTACCCAGTACACTTGTATTTTCTGAAGATAAAATAAACTTTCCTGTGCGTCACGTCTTGGTTGTTATGAAACAGGTTTTTCAGTAAGTATTTGTTAATTTTTTTTAAAGTGTTAGTGAACGTACCATTTATTACAATAACAGCTCCTTTTATTACATTTTGTGCATGAATTTGTTTAGCTAGGTGCTATAGCTTATTTTATATTTTCCATCAATTTATATAGCATTGATGGTGCAGTAGTTGCGTAGCCTGCCATACCTACAATTTTTATTTTATTCCAGAATTTTTTTCTCGATCTACATTTACATTTTTTTTTTTTATTTTGGAAGCTTTTCAGTGAAGATTTTTGCAAAAATACTGAATATATAAAAATGATTCCTATGAGGTGTTATAAAACTTGTATTTAGAGCAGTTTTTTTTCCTTTCAGATATGATGTTGATAGGATTCTCGAAAGGGATGATAAGGTGTATACACCTTACTTATAGTCCCCGGAGAGAAACCTTGAAACGAAAATTTGGAAATCTCCCCGTACGCTATCTACGGACAAAAATAAATAATGATGAGGAATTTAGGATACTCGAAAGAGTGGTAAAACGGTTCAAATTTAATCTTGTGGACGAGAATGTGGAAACAACTGTTAGTGAGCAGCAACGACGAACACTACCATCAACATCATTGTCGTCGTCATCGTCGTAGTCGAAACGGCAAAAGTTGACTGTGGAGGAGGTCTATTCCTCCAGCGAGGATGAAGAGCAACAGCAAAAACAACAACAACAACAACAACAAGAACAAACAAATGTAAATTAATTTTAGTAATTTTAGTATTCTTTTTTCAGATTTAAATATAGTTAGAATAGTATATTTATTCTTTTATTACAGATAAATCAACTAACTTTGATAGAAAGTTATAATTACCTAAGCTTAAAAAAGTGTTGGACTTCAAAATCATTACATGATGTGATTGGTGCTGAGGTTCTCGATGAGGTAAAAACCATTAACCTATTAGTAAAATCTTGTCCGTGTAGATCCTTTGTAGCCGGTTGTTATCCTAGTTATTTAGTAGGTCAAACCAGAACTTACGCAGATATTGACATGTTTATTGAACTTAGTCCTGTATGTGAAGCGGTATGTTTATTGATTTTAAATATACTGATAGAGAAACTTAAGGAAAATGGTTATAGAAGTGTACAAAGTATAACAACTGTAAATAATTACTCAACTAAAATTTTCTTACGAAATGTTGTCGTCAAAAAAGGTTTTTTATTACAATTGATATTTTTGAAAGAAAACTCTAACCATTTAACTTTTTAAGAACTAATTATACATACGATAACTAATTTTGATTTAGATATATGTAAAGCTGCTTTATTTAGGCAAAATAATTCGTTACATACAAATGCAAATGAATCAAATGAAGAAAATTGAAAATTTTATTCCAGGAAATCTTAATCGTCGTGATAAATATATAGAAAGACGCCTTGAAAATGTATTGAATGTAGACACCTTAGCAATGATATGTCTGAAAAAAATAACATGTTTAAAAGTAGGATAACGATTTGAATAAATACAATTTACATAATATTTTAGTTTTTTATTTCAATCTTCATTACAATTTCTACATTTAAATGTATTCCAATGATATAAATTAAAGACGTTTTCCAAGGTACAATTTAATGTATTACTATCATGTTGCTGACAACGATACGACTTGAATACATTTTGTAATTCGGCCAAGGGTGGACATCCTCTTGTTTCCAAATCAATAACTGTGTAATTTGTTTTGAACAATAATTGGGTCAACCACTCCAATTTTTGATTTTCCTTTACTGCAATGATATTGTCGGTGTAGTCGTTATTCCAAGAGTCCACAGTGTCATATTCATTTTCTACATTAATAAAATCTTTTATAAACTCGGTCAAATTTTCATATTCCAAATATTCAAAAGCATCGTTTGACCATTCCAAGCCATGTACGTTGTTAGTTAACCATTTCATGTGATTTCTAATTTGGTGTTTGCAAAAGTCAAATTCAAAAGGAAGTTTGACTGAAGCATGTTTATAATTTTTATTTGAGGTATTAAGAATTGCAACTTCCTTGCACAAAAAAGTTGACCTGCCATATTGAAATCCATGTATATCTATTACAAACATGACTCTTTACAAAACGTTCACTATACTGCTGCTGCTGCTGAGACTATTCCACCTTTTACCGCGAACAATCGATAACTGACGTTTTACTTTTGACACTTTGAAATTTAATATACGTTAACTGTACTGGTTAAAGGATTGTATTTGACTAAACGATCATGTAGAATCAAACAGAATGCTGAAGTATTGTTTGTTATTGTTTTAGTTGTTTCGAATTCAATTCGAATATCAACAGCTCCACCTTTTAGGATGTCTTCACCCGGACGTGAACAGTCAACAACAATTAATGCTGCTTTAGTCTTGTATGTTGTTGGGTCATAACACGGATCACTCTGATTTTTATAATAATAGGATTTTTAAAATTGTTGATACATTTCATACGCAAGCGCATATTTATTGTTATCAAAGTCCAAATTTAGATTATCGTATGGAAACATATCAGAGTTCAAATACACCTTCAAATTTAATAAACTGCAATGCTGAAAATGACTGAAAACCAATGACGATAAAACGAGGCTTCTCCAATGATTTCACTGCCCATCTGTGGTTTTTGCTTTGCTGCAGTTGTGGGTATTCATGTAGTTCCCAACTTCTGAAAGCAATCGTTAATTCCCTGTTACTTTCAAATTGTTTAAGTAAACGTAATTTTTGAGTATCACTAACGGTAACATGAGGCATTTTCCACAATATCTTACTCAGTGTAACCTTTCATTGTTGTGCCTATGCCGGGATTTCGAACCCGATCAATAACCACTCCTCCTAGTTCATAGCGAATTTCATCAAACAAATGAACAATTCCGTTATTGATAAAAGTTACATTATCACTATAGGTATTATCGTTTTAAAGTAACTTTATTTCAATGTATAAAAAGCTTTGACTCGGCAACGTGTATAAATCTTGCGTTTGTATTGGTATTCTAATTTCATCGTCATTCTTTAGAGTTGTTGAGGAATAAGGTTGATGTGTATGGTCTTGATAATTTATGATTGAGTCATCATTTAGCACATTTTCTCCCACTTTTAACATGCTATAACTCATTGTTTTTGTGCCTATATCTACACTTGCAAACTAATATAATAAAAATTCTTTCCAAACTTGTAGTAATCCGTAATTTAAAACTACACCAAAATCTTTGTAATTTTCCAATTTTTAATTTTGATTTTTCTTTTTCTTCTTCCCCTCCTCCTGTAAACTGAATCCCAGTGAGAGTAGTGCACGTTTGTTTTTAGATGTTAACTCCTTAAACGTTCTGGTGGAACCAATAGTTGTCTGTTCATCTAATTGGGTTTTATGACAATTTTCAAACGAGTCCTTTGGTATATTTAAAGAATTATGATTATACAGAAAAACCATTTTAAAGTATTCGCTTCAAATGTTACCTTATCGTTACTAGCTCGTTTCTGAAATTGACTAATTTCTTATCCTGATCAGTTATTTTAAGGATTATCTCATCGATATATCGTGTGCTGATTGGTAGATAAATAACATTCGATGGCTTCTCGACTATTTTGAAACCTGGTGGCACTGTGGGATAAAACAAATGGATAATATGAACTAAATCCCCATTATTATAGAAATTTGTCACTAGATTACATTCTATACATATTGAATTAACTTTAAATATATTTACAGGATTATCGGAAATGTGTCTTTTATTGGGCTCGAGTTGCTTGCTACCGAATCCCAGTAAACTGCCAATTGAATTTTCTTTGCTGAAATCAATTTTACGGTTACATTTGATTTCACACTGTAAAGTGTTATGGTTCGCTTCCAAACGAAGTGTGATTGGATCCTTTTCTTTTGAATGAAATCTCAGATACGTCGTCAAATATTTTTGAATATCGCTAATTTCGTAGGATCCTTCAGGTATAACAACGTGCTCATCTCCACAATGAAAATTGTTATTGCTACTATCAATGTTAGGAATTAAGTTGTAACTTTCAAAATTTATTAAACCCAAAACATAATTTTCATTCAAAACAATAGGTGGATAAATTTTGGTTGAAAGTACAGACTCCGTTCCCGATAAAACAAAAACTATAGTTATATTGGTATTTATTCTAAATCTACAGAATGATATAAGAATTTCAGACATAAGTGACCACATATAAACGAGTCATAAAGTTGGTAACAATGATGATTATAAAATATGTTACAAATACCATTAGAGTTAAAATATTTACACACTTCCAGAGGAGGTTTTAAATTTCCAAAACTATCAAAATAATAAACATTATTTCTATGTTTCCAATAAGCAGTCCAATGCGTTCCCGGTCCAGAAAAATTGTCTAAATTGATAATACCAGATTCGCTTTGGTAAATTTTCTTCGGTAATCGATTCTTCATAAACACTCCTCGAAAATAGGGTATTTTGAGTAGTTTAGTATACTTTTCAATATCAAAGTTACTTAAGGCACGGTTAGATAAGATTATCGGTATTTTTTTCCTGTGATGATTTCCTAAAAAAAGGCCTAAACCTGTTTTGTATGGTTTTAAAAAGAGACCTTTTCCCAATGCAATGGATTCCATCGTCTTGTTGTGGCGTTCGCTTTCTTGCAATTGTTGTTTGGCAGCACGAGCGTCATCGTATCTGGCCTTTGCGATGCCGGTAGCTCCTCCACTTAACGCACCTAATGCACTCAGTGCCGCAAAAATAGGGATCAAAGGAAGAAAACCTCCAGTTTTTGGAATTTTAATTATTCTTGGCTGTCTGATTTTGGTATTATTAACTGCTTTCATAGCTATCTTAGCAGCATCGGAAATATTGGATGGTTTTTGATTTAAAATAGTACCTTTAATCTTTTTCATAACTGATTGAAATTTTTTTAATTTTGTACTGCTTCTTTTTTTCCCGCCAACTTTTGGTCTTTTTACCTTTTTGCTTTTCTGCTTCCGAGGTTTACTTTTTTAATTGCTACCATATTTACTACTTTCTGTTGGAAAAGTTTTTAATACACTAAACGTTGAAGCCAGATAAATGAAAATATATACTATTTTTTAACTTTTTTTTTCAATACGCCACTAGCAAATTCCTCATGAAAATTATCGTCATCGTGATCGTTTAATTTCCGCTTGTTGGATAAGTTTGCCGATTTTGTTTCAAATTTTAGTTTTTTCCCATTCATTATATCATCATCAGAGCTAACTATCTTTCGTTTGAGTGCCCTATTTTGATGTTGTTGTTGTTGCAAATCTTATTCAATCTCGTTCTCTAAGTTCTTTCGTTTCTCATCATCATTCTCAATAAAATTAGAAGGGTATTTCATTTTTTCCTTTATTTTCTTCTCATGATAATTATCGTATTTTTGTTCCCTTTTTGACTTGTTTTCGATACACCTTTTCAGTTTGACCTTTTACTTTCTCGAGTTTGTTTAGCAAAATCTCTATCTTTTTCACATAATCACGCATAGCCTTCACACTGTGTTCCATTATTGTTTTAAGATACTTGTTACCATGGATTCTATTGTATGACTGATTTAAATTGGGGTTATTACTCAAACTTATATCCCCGCTGCTAGTACCCATACCTAGCTTTGTTTTAGTTTGCATTGCAGCTGAAATACCTGCAGCGGCTAATTTTTCTTTCCAGGATGCATTCGATGAATTTATTCTGCTTAAAGCGTGTTTAAGTAAAATTTTATCTGCCGCATTACGATCTGATATGTTTTGATATTGTGAATAGGCAATATCATGATTTTTACATGCTTCATCTAACGGGTTAATTCCTTTATCACCACGTCGTAAACGTTTATCTAATTTAGTTCCTGGACCACAATAGTTATACCCTGGAAGATGTAATTCAAATGGAAGTTTGTTTATCATTGAGTTTAACAAACCTTCCCCATTAATCGTTCGTTGGTGTTGTCGATCAATCGAATAATACCTCATTTTAAAAGAAGTAAATAAAGACAGAATATAAATAACAGCGTTTTATGGTTTTATAATTAGTTTTACATGGGATATTTAACATGGAGGAGAAAAAGAAGAAACATCTCAAAATTGTGAAACAAAGAACATCTTTAACAGTAAATAATCATGATGTGAAAAAAAAACAAAAATATTAAACACAGTATATTATTACCATCTACTGTACGATGCATCATATCGGGGCCTTCAAACTGTGGAAAAACCAATATCATGCTAAGCCTTCTTGATCATCCCAATGGATTGAAATTTGAAAATGTCTACGTCTATTCAAAGTCTCTGTATCAACCTAAATATATGTATTTAGAGAAATTATTAAAACCAATAAAAGGAATCGGTTACTATGCATTCGATAATAGTGAACAAATATTATCTCCATCTGACGCTAAAGCAAATTCAATTTTCATATTTGATGACGTCGCGTGTGATAAACAGGATGTTGTAGTACGGGACGTCACAATAATATTGACTGTTTTTACTTGTGTCAAACATATGCAAAAATACCCAAACATTTGATAAGAGACAATGCTAACGTCTTAATATTATTTAAACAGGATGACTTAAATTTACATCATGTATACTCTGATCATATTGGTACTGATATGTCATTTGACAGCTTTAAAACCATATGTTCATACTGTTGGAAAGAACCATTTGGTTTTCTATCTATATTTAAGGATAATAAAATTGATGAAGGTCGATATCGGTTATGTTTTGATAAATATATATATCTGTAGTATCGCTTTTATAAATTATTACATAGTTGAACGTTAAAAGTTCATCATTATTATCATCATGGCTCCTGCTCGTACTACGAAAAATAAAAAGGAAAAAACTAAACATCAATCAGTTAAGAAAAGAATAATTTCAAAGAGAAAAGATAACTAGATATCTTAAAACATGGACAAATAGCCCACGAGAATGTATTTCAGCCTATAACAAAACATTTGGAGGTGATTGAGCACAAACTGGATCGAAAGAATCGGAACTTAAAAGAAGGGAACAATTTTCTCATGACGATAACTATGATGATGATGATGATAAAGATGACGAGGAGAAACTTTTTGGGGACTATAATAGTGAAGAGGAAAACGAGTCAGTGAAATCGGAACCTATACCCTCCACTTCTATCCCATTAGAGTTTAAGGATACTCCTACAGGAAACAAAATCACACATGCATATCAAACTGCACCAAAAATGAAAAGAAAATTATTTTCTTCCACAACAAAATCATCGTCGTCGTCGTCGTCACGGAAACCATATAATCTTAGAAAATTAATAATAAAAAACGTGCAGGATGAAATCGAAGAAGAGGAAATTAGGAAGCAAAGGGAATATGAAAAAGCACTAAATTAAACTATAAGAGAAAAATCATTTTATTATTCTGATCAATATCATAGTTTACCTTTAAAGTACAAAAAGTTTGTAAAGGATCCAAATAGTAGTAATTCTGATGGAAAATTCCAAGTAAAGTTTGATAAGGATATCGAACGGTTTTCTATCGGTAACAAAACGATAGATTTCGATGGAACTGATTTGATAATTGCAGGAAAAAAATATAAAGGCACTAATGGATTATATGGCTTGTTATTTAATCAGAATGTTCCCACCATCTATACAAATGATGATGCAAAAAACTATACTCACATATTATTTAAAGCAAATGCTATCAAAAATGTAAAATCAAGTAAAAATAAGAAATTTAGAAAATTTATTGAACCAATAATAAATAAAACTGAGAGTAATTATACCAGTCCAACTGATGATGATGATGATGACGATGATGATGATGATGATGATGATGATGTTTTGAAACAGGGGGAGGGAATGTCTATGAAACTTTCAAACAATCCTATTCATTACGTTTTTTGGGATGATCCTAATGAATTGGTTCAGAGATTGGAGCTACTAGTTGCGTCTCAGGCTGCTCATAATACAAATCACGTTAACGAGATTAATGCCATTATTGAAGAATTACGAGAAGCCAATATAATAGAATAAAAATATGTCTAAATTTGTAACCAAAGTAAAAAGATATTGTTGAAGAACTCTATAAACCATCAAGAGTAAATTTTAAAAGAAGAAAGGTTATTATCAAATCTCTATTGGACTTAATGCAAGCTGATTTGGTTGATATGAAAGAATACGCACAAGAAAACAAAGGATACAAATATATACTCGTCGTAATTAACTGTTTTTCTAAATACGTTTGGGCTTATCCGTTGAAAACAAAAACTGTCAGAGAGGTATCTAAAGCGATGGAAAATGTATTCAAAGAACAGACACCTATACATCTCTGTACAGAGACGCCGGCGGTGAATTTACTGGAAAAGAAATCATGATTTTAATGAAAAAATATAGTTTCAAACATTATTTAGTTTACAGTGAGAAAAAGGCATCTATTGTTGAACGTGTAAATCGAACCCTTAAAGGAATGATGTGGAAAGAATTTAGTCTTCAAGGATCATATTTGTTTATTCCTATAATAATCGAGTACACACTACCACAGGTTTAAAACCGGCTGAAATTTTAAAAAAGCATGAAAAACTGCTATTAAACACAGTTTATAATCGAATTAAAATGACATCGAAACCAAAATTCAAGATAGGTGTAATATGTGTATGTAAGAATTTCCAAATTTAGAGGAGTTTTCGATAAACAATACCAACCAAATTGGTCAACAGAAATTTTTAGCGTAAAAAAAGTTCAACTTACAAATCCAGTGACATACCTATTTAAGATGCAGAAAAACAAGACATTAAATATCCAGATATTTATTTAGTTGAAAACGTGTTAAAACGTAAAAACAATAAAGTATTTGTAAAATGGTTAGGTTTTAGTGATAAGCATATTAGTTGGATAGATAAAAAGAATGTAGAGTGACTTATTAAAATCAATATTTTTTTCATATACGTTTTATTAATTTATTTCCATGTTTTCTACAAATCATTTATTTATCTTCAAACAGAAAAACAGTATTTATAATTATTTAACAACTTAGCGTTTGATAATGCACAATTCCAAGTAGTGCCATATGGTTCCTTGTGAAAGTGACATTCGGGAACTTTCTTAAACTTGCTTAGCTTCGGTTCACTCTCCAGCGGTATTTTAAAAATTTTTTCCGCACTTATAAATTTTCTTAGAAAATTCACCTTTTCATCTCCTTTGACGTATATTTTTGGGACATCATATCTTTTCATCACATGTTCTAAGACATTTGCTATTTCGTTCGAGTCTACTAAACCAGACTCCCATATTAGACCATGATATGAGTTTTCGAGATAAGATATCGTTTTTAAACCCTGGCCTTTTAACATGCTTTTGTTATATGGTGGTTTGAAAAGAAAATTTGAACAACGTGTTCCATCATACACAGCTAGTTCTTTTGGAATAAATCCAGAGGCACAATTAAATCCTTGAATATCAAGACACAAAATTGAATTTTCTCCTGCCATAGTTCGAGTTACGAGACACTATTGACGCCTAGTTCAATCTAATTTCTTTTATAAATAAAACTCTACCACTTTTTTTAATTATTGTTCTATTGGTGAGTAAAAATCACGTGAATTTACATCACACCCACTAAGTAAAACTAAAAACAAAATAAAATAAACAATAGTAGTTTTTTTTACATTTTAATTTCAATATTTTTGTACTGTTCTATTTTGACAATAAAATCATAGACCTAATACTATTTATACCAAATACATAATTCACTAAACAAGTATCACAAAATTTTAATAACTTTACTCTATGTTTTAAGTGTTTATTAATATTTTTTTCAACTAAACAATTACACATTTGACATAAAAATTGTATTCTTTCAAAATCCATTTTGTGTAACGTACAGGGTCTTATTATAATAAATATGTAATTTGACATGTATTGTAAATAGTAGAATTTACACTAAAAATGTCTCCTAATTCTGTCTGATCAGTGCTGTAAACAGTGGAATGTGCACTAAAAATGTCTTTTAGTTCTACAGGCTATAAGCCTGTAGAACTAAAAGTTAGTTCTACAGGCTATAAGCCAAGATAAATATTTTTATTTCGAAAATATCTGGCAGTATACCAGTTACAATATATATCTGCAGGTTCATTAATATTCACAGGAATATATGTCACGTTTGATACACTGTCTTTTAAGTGAGGCACTAGACCTATTTGCTGATTAGCCAAATTAAATATTTTATCGTTTGGCTTTACATTTTCATCAGGTCTTACTAAATCGTAATGTATGTGAAACCATACATTATAACCAGTGTCTTGAAATGTTCTTAAACTAACATTTCTCAAAATATAATATCGTCTATTATTAATTAAAACAAAATTATAACTGCGCTCTTCTGGATAATATCTCTTTGTCATCGTCGCCGTCGTCGTTGGTTGACTATTAGTTAGGACATAATAATTGAAAAAAATACCAAAGAAAAGTAAAACAAATTTACTCATTATTTTGCAGCCTTCTCCTTCTTTCGTACTCTTCTTTTAAATAATACAAAACGGTATGTCTATTAATCCTCTTTTGTCCTTTACCCTCTTTGAAATTTTTCACAGCGGCAAAATGCACAGATGTTTGGAGATATTGAGTTCCCTCTACACTCTTGACACGTTCTGTCGACTGGAACAGGCATATATTACTACCAGTCTGGTTCGTGATTGACTGCTATTAAATCCTCTATATTTTACATATATATTAATTACTTAAAGTGATATACGTTTTTTTATCACCTGGTATAAGCTATTATTCGAAACAAATAATATTTATTAAAACATTATTATTGCTCATCTCAATACTACATAAAGATCTCCTTATCTATATCCTCGACCTTTTCTTATCTGCGAACCTGACCTTTAGTCTTATGTCGTCGAACACATTCATGAAAACAAGCTATTCTCGATATTTTTCCAAAAACAAATATTTTACGTATTTATTCAAACATTGTTCATCTCAATACTACACAAACATCTCCTTATCTACATCCTCGACCTTTTCTTATCTGCGAACCTGACCTCTAGTCTTACGTCGAACATATTAATTTTAATTAACAGAAAAACAATTCTCGGTATTACGGAATTTGGCGAGGCTCGGCTCGGCTCTTCTGATGACGCGAGGCTCAGCTCGGCTCTTCTGATAACGCGAGGCTCGGCGAAGCTCGCTTTTTGGATTTTTTTTGATAAATAACTGTTACCTGTGCAAACCAGGTGTCACGCTTAAGACAGGTGCACAAAAGTTGACAGGTAAACACTTCTTGCAGGCAGGTGAGCCGAAGAGCTCTTGGGACCGATCGGAGGTCAAGATGCCATCGAGGTGTCTCAGGGCCGCCCCTGCTATACTACTCACGATTGGATACAAATTTTTGTTTTAATATAGATACACATATAAAATGTGTCGATCTGGCTGCCTTCTATTTGCATATTGTTGTTGGTTTGGTAGCGTCTTGCTGGCGCACGACTGTTAAAATTTACTTGAGCATAAACACAAATCATATCTCCCATTTCACTAATGAAATATTCATTATGTACTAATGTACATATGTCAAGTATGACTACGTTAGTTTCTTAATCATAGCCTACTCCATTCTGTAATATGTTTACATGAAAATTGAAAAAGTAGAATTTAGTCGTATTCCCCATTCCCAAAAAACTCCCAATTTTATGTCGAGCTATAGAAAAATAACAATTTCGAAATTTAAACTTTAACACCCTGTATCTAATTAATGACCGACATTTTACTAAGGCATATTTGGCTCAATATCATTATTTTGACCAGTTTAATCTAAGATTGTTTTTTGGCGCATTCATTACCGACCACCCTGTATAGATACATATAATCGAAATTGCAATTATTTTTAAATTAATATCTAGATTTTCTCCAAAATAAGTAAATAGGGCGGGGGGGGGGGGGGGGTTATTTTAATTACGAAGACATTTTTTTACATTTTTGGATCTCTTGAAGATGCTTTTGGGAATTACAGTATATTTCCAAAAGTTGAGCACGTTTTGTTAAATCACTTGTAGCTTACCAAAATGAGGTACTTTTATAAATAATAACATATAAAATGTATCCAATACTACTAATGTATCCATGACTACGTTCATTTCATATATTGTTTATTGATGCAAAATGCCGCTATTAACTATTCTGCTCACATATCACGAATATAAAACTAAGCAATCTAGGTTTTAGACCTCATTGACTGACAATTTCCTATGCATCTTGAAGTAGAACAGTGTGAATTCATAGATTAAAGGCTGAAGTTAGACCAGATTTTAAAGTCTGAATTCAGAGCTTAAAGTCTGAATTAAGAGTTTAATTTTAGAGTTTTAATTCCGAGTATTTCGACTTTAAATTCTGAATTTTAATTAAAATATGTGCGCCATTTGTAATATCCGTCAAGCCAGCTCCTTGTAGCTAGCAACAAGGAGCCAGCAACACAAATTTACAGTGGACAATACACCTTTGACATAATATAAATACACAAGCAAAATGGTTCCAGGATGTTTCCAACGGCAAAAATATCTTCTTTATGTTAAATCTAATTGCAACAAAACTTTGCAAACTCTTTAGGGGTGGTAAACGTTAATGACGTAGTAAAAAAATCATTTATTTCTAAAAATACAATATCTTTTTTATTATTTCCTCAAATTTAATGAAATTTTATAGGTAGGTGGAGTAATATACACTTAATACATGGTCTTTTCATAGGTGGAGGGGCATACGACAGGGGCAGCGTAAAAAATTAATTTATTTATAAAAATGCAATGTCTTTCTTACCTTAACTTGAAATTAAACAAAATTCTGCAGGTAGGTGGAATAATATACCCTTATTATATGGTCTTTTCCTAGGTGGGGTGGCAAACGACAGGGGTGGTGTAAAAAAATAATCTAGTCTTAAAAATGCAATGTCTTCTAACTTGATATTGAACAAACTTCTGCATGTAGATGGAATAATATAGCTTTAATATATGGCCATTTCCTAGATAGGGTGACAAACGACAGAGGCAGAGTAAAAATTAATTTATTTTTAAAAGTACAATATTTCTTTTGACATTACCTCAAATATAACGAAATTGTGCAGGCAGTTGGAGTAATATACCCTTAATATATAGTATTTTCGTAGATTGAGTGGCAAACGACAGGGGCGGAGTAAAAAATTAATTTGTTTTTAAAAATGCAGTGTCTTTTTTACCTTAACTTGATATTGAATTGTAATATATAATATTGTATACCCTTAATATATGGTCCTTTTTTAGGTGGGATTACAAACGACACAGAGGGAGTAAAATATTAATTTATTTTTAAAAAATCAATATTTCTTTTATCATTACCTCAACTTTAACGAAATTTTGCAGACAGAGGCAGTAATGTACACTTATTACATAGTTTTTTCCTAGGTGGGGTGGCAAACGACAGGGGCTGCAGAATTTCATTTCATTTCAAGTTCATGTAAGAAAGACATTGCATTTTTAAAAATAAATTAGTGATTTACTCCACCTCTGTCTTTTGCCCCATATACGAAAAAACCATATATTAAGGGTATATTACTCCAACTGCCTGCAGAATTTCGTTAAATTTCAGGTAATGTCAAAAGAAATATTGCACTTTTAAGAATAAATTAATGTTTACTCCGCCCCGTTGTTTGTCACCCCACCTAGAAAATGGCCATATATTAAGGCTATATTGCTTTATCTACCTGCAGAATTTTGTTTATTTTCAAGTTAGGGTAAGAAAGACATTGCATTTTTAAAAATAAATTAATTTTTTACACCGCCCCTGTCGTTTCCCACTTCACCTAGGAAAAGACCATATATTAAGGGTATATTACTCCATCTGCCTGCAGAACTTCGATATATTTGAGGTAATGACAAAGGAAATATTGCACTTTTAAGAATAAATTAATTTTTACTCCGCCCCTGTCGTTTGCCACCCCACCTAGGAAATGGCCATATATTAAGACTATATTACTCCATCTACCTGCAGAATTTTGTTTGATTTCAGTATAAGGTAAGAAAGACATTGCATTTTTAAAAATAAATTAATTTTTTACACCGCCACTGTCGTTTGCTACCCCAACTAGAAGAGACCATATGTTAATCCATCTGCCTGCAGAATTTCTTTTAATTTCAAGTTAAGGTAAGAAAGGCACTGTGTTTTTAAAAATACATTAATTTTTAACTTCGCCCTTGTCGTTTGCCAACCCATCTAAGAAAATACCATGTTATAAGTGTCTATTACTTTATGTATCTGCAAAATATCGGTAAATTTGAGGTAATGATAAAAGAAATATTGCATTTTTAAAAATAAATTAAATTTTTACTCCGCCCTGTCGTTTGCCACCACACCTTGGAAAAGACCATATATTAAGGCTATACTATTCCATCTGCCTGCAAAATTTCGTTTAATTTCAAGTTAAGTTAAAAAAGACATTACATTTTTAAAAATAAATTTATTTTTTGCTCCGGCTATGTCGTTTGCCACCCTACCTAGGAAAAGACCATGTTATAAGTGTATATTACTCCACGTGTCTCCAAAATTGCGTTAAATTTGAAGTGATGATAAAAGATATATTGCATTTTTAAAATTAAATTTATTTTTTACTCTGCCCCTGTCGTTTGCCACCCCACCTAGGAAAAGACAATATATTAAAGGTATATTACTCCATCGGTCTGCAGAGTTTTGTTTAATTTCAAATTAAGGTAAAAAAGACAATGTATTTTTTTAAATAAATTAATTTTTTACTCCGCCCCTGTCATTTGCCACCCTACATGAAAAGATCATGTATTAAGTGCATATTACTCCACCTGTCTACAAAATTTCGTTAAATTTGAGGTAATGATAAAGGAGATATTGCATTTTTAGAAATAAATGATTTATTTACCTTTACCACGTCATTAAAGAGAGCAAAGTTTTGTTGCAATTAGATTTAATATAAAGAAGATATTTTTGCCCTTGGAAACATCCTGGACCTGTTTTTCTTGTATATTATGTCAGTTTTACCTAGTCGGCTGTAAAATTTTGTTGCTGGCTCCTTGTTGTTAGCTACAAGGAGCTGGCTTGACGGATATCCCTTTCTAGGCTTTCGTACATTTACGGTCTACTAAACATAGAGAACCGATATTACTAATACGGGGTCACGGTTCTTCGAGTGTTCAGACAAAGTTTACGATATTTATTCCGTAAACTATGGTTCAGATCTCAGAGTAAAGATCTCTGAAGATGTCTCATGGGATCGAATTCGAAACGTGGATTAATAGTTCTGATTTGCTACGGTCTAATCCCAGGAATCATGATTTCTTAAATAACTTGATATTGATAATATGCACATGTTCATAGTTATGTAAATGGGCAATTATTTAGTTAAGAACAATGTATTTGAAGTAATAAAAATAAAGTCGATATATTCTGTTTACTAACATAGTTTCTAAAATTCCCTTTTTATTACATATTTATAGAGGGAGCGTATTTTTCGTGCAAAGTTCAAAATAATTTTATGTAAACAATTATTATAAACGATTGCGACTTTAGATATTAAAAAAAATCATAAACCAGCTCGTATCTCTCTTTCAAATCGCGTCAATGCTGGTAATGTTTAAATAATATCCTAATTAAGTACTTTTATTTCGTGATAGGCCCCTTAAAATACTGAAATTCTGTAAGCTCACCTGGTGTCAAGAACTATTCCTGTGTTCGAAGATTCCCTTTTGTTCACATTCCATTTTAGTAGTTTAGATAGCCGATTTTCTTTATTTAGTAATTTCCTTCCCAAATTTGTTTTTATTCTTATTTGCTTCATTTGAAGAATTCTTAATCTTTTCAGGAAACACCTAAAAATTTCACAACATAAACAACAAAACAATATTCGCGTCCAGTCTGTAGAACATTTAAATTTAAAAACATTTGGTAGACCACTATCGCTTTTTCTTTTATTTATTTTTAGGATTCCAATGGCAAAGCATTATTTAATTACAATTCTCTATTATTAAACTTAAGGAAATATCAGTAAGGATTTACACTAGGTTGACTGCATTTCGAAACTGTTTAGTGATAACTTATAAAAATATATATTCGGGTCTGGGTCGCATAAAAACTTAGTCATATATCAACAACTTTTTTAACAGAAAAAAAAAATATTTGAAGGAAAATCTGCTATAATTAGCTTAACACATCATTTACGTTGTTATGGAATTTAAATTTAGATCAGAAGCAAAATAAAATGTTAATATTTACTAGGATTTCGCTGATGAATAGATAAGATAAAAATTAAGAGTGCATAATACCGGGAGTATGAATTACAAAATGTCTAGCAAATTTCGTTTTTATGTAATTATGTTTATTTATGATCAATACTAAAAAAAAAACTAAAGGATTTGATGCTTTAATGTTTGATGTAGCCATACACGAATAATACATATAAATGTAAATCAAGTATGTAATGTAATCAGTAAATAACAATATGTTAAAAAATCTGTTAAAAAATTGACATATTACTAATCTTGACTATATACTTAAATATAAGAGATTTATAAAATTAGTATTTGTTTGAAACTATTGAGAATTTAGGTCAGAATCAAACATGTGCGATAAAAATAAAATAATTAGAATGAATAATTTAACGACCTGTAAACGTGTTTAGCTTTTTGTAAATAAAAAAAATATTTATTCCTAAACATTTTTATAAAAAAAATAATAGCGACTTAAAAAAAACACTAAAAAGAAAAAATAATATTTTATTCCATCTTGAAAATACTTAATCACAAAAAGATATTTATCTATTGAGTGTCTTGATTCTAATACCACGAGTATAATATACACAATTTGCATAGCCTTTTCCGTGTTTGAAATACCGGGCAATATTGAAAATTTGCACTTTCCAGGTACCTTTCATATTTTAATTATAATATAGGCTAATGAAAAAGTAAAAACGTATTATTATAGAGTTTTTTTACGTAGAATGCAATGGGGTAGTCGGTTTGTTCTAGGGGCCTCAAATATTGAGTTACTAATCAAACTTGTTATTTTAAATAGAACACCCTGTGTATTTTAAAGCATCTAAAAGCACATGCTTTTCAAAAATATATAAAACTTAATATTTATTTTAAATATTAAGCCCGCATTTTGGAATTATTAATAAAATAATAACAATTTTACAGGTTGGCTGTGGTTTATAATATCAAATATTTAAAAAATCACCTTATTTAAACTATAGGAACTGTTCAAAACCGTTGCCGTTTTCTCGAATGACATATTCACGCAAGTTTGTAATTCTTTTTAATGCATTCAGAATAAATATTGAACGACGTTGAAAAAATATAGATCTATAGAACGATGGCAAGTCTTGTAATAGATGCTGTTTAATTGATTACGTTGTCAAGTAATTCAGGTACAACTCCCTAAAGAATTCCTACATAACGATGCGATGTGATAACTCCTTCATTTGTTTTCCTAAAATAAAACATACCCCGCAAAAACCAAAAGGTCCTTGATCCCGTCAAAAATGAGTTGATGGTTTTCTTGAGACCAATGCCGAGTGTTTTGGCGGTTAAAGATGCCTGAACTGGAAAACTCGGTCTCATTGGACCATATTATTGATCTTGCAAAGTTAATATCATTTCGAATTTGATCAATATACCTGTTGCAAAAATTTAAAATTAGGTCCGCATCGCCAGGATGCAAATGGTGTATGATTTTTATTTTATAAAGTCAATATTTGTATTTCGTCGATACTCCCTGTACCCGAGTCTTGCAAATAACAACTTGCTTTTTTGCAACGTGATATAAATTTGAAGGCTCTGCCGCTCTGCCTCCTCAGAAGCCAAAACATTAACATCATTTGTTTCTTGATTTTTTTGTTATATAATTTTGATCGCTGACGCATAAAATCTGCATGATCTTGTATTTTTTCTGATTCTTAAATAAAAATTTGGGAAAGGTTGCTTTCCGGGTGTCTATCAAAATAAAATTGCTTTAAGAAATTAGCAATTAGCAATTTATTAGGACTCAGTTTTCTAAATATAATTCAGAAGCTTCCTTTTCGTTTTCATTATATTGAATAAAACAAACTATCATGTCATATTTTTCGTAATTTTTATAGATTCTGATATTAGCCATTATTTAAACAATAAAATGACGTAAAGCACTGCACATCAATCAGATTCCGACATAAAAAAAAATGTGATTTTAGCTGCTTTAAAATAGACATTTAAAAAATACAAGTTTGGTCTGTAATTCAATATTTAAGGGGGCAGTTGCAGTCAATTAGCATTGAGAAAATATCGCGTAAAATGACCAAAAATAGGTTGTTTTCTGTGATAGTCTGCGAAGTTATAAAAAGGAATTTGAGGATGAGAGTTTAACAAATATCTTCTAAAACACTTCTAAATTAAATTGAGTATGTTGAATTTTTCATTTTAGCCTTTAAAAGTAAAAAAAAATATGTTTATATGTCTAGTAATTTTTCGAAAACAATAGCGGTACTAACCTTGAGCTTTTCTATGCTCAGAAGTAATTTCGTCAAATTCCAAAATACTCAAATTGGAAAGCATACATATAGGTACATTTCTGAAAAAAAATTGATCCAAAAAACATAGTAGTTTTTTTCCAAACTATCACCAAAGATAATTACTAAAATCTTGGAATGTTTTTGGGAGAATACGTTAGGTTGGCAATTGCAGTTGGTAACAGGTAAAGTTTGAACCCCTACCGCAAGAGGTCGACCCAAATTTTTCAATATTTTCTAATGGAAGGGAGAGCGCAATGACGTTAAAGAAAATAGAATTCCGATCGCGTGTTGTTAATGACGTCAGATAAATAAACATTTATCTCTCGCATGGTCTTTCGTTTATTTTTTATGAGATTCTAGGGTTTTTCTTTTAAATAACGTTTAGAATATTTTATAACATATCTTGTTGGAAAAACTAAGTAATCAGTAGATTTGGGCAAATGGAAAAACATAATTTTTTAAACAATATTTGTATTTTAAGGGAGAAAGTCGATCTTTCCTTGAACTATGTGGGATATTAAAGAAGAGGAATGTATGTTTAGGTCATATTTTAGTTTGTTATGGTGGGTTCGTGTAACAAATTTTAGTTTTATCTTATTCTTTAGTTAATAAGAATTCACACCGTTATTGGTTGTTTTTTGTCATGTAACATAAAAAAAATCAATCAAACTATTCTTAGTGACAAAAAATTATGCCAAATACTAAATTTTGGAAAGGATTTCTTAACTCAAAATTGTTCTATTCTAAAAAATAGAAATATATAGATTTATTTGACGGGTGTGTCTAATTTGCTGATCTAGAATGAATAATTGCCAGGTACTAGGAACACAGCTATAGGTGAGTCAAAATTTGTAGAGGTTCTAACCATCGATAGTACTTTCTGCCAGGTGGACCACCGATCCTCTGTCAATGTTCAAAAAGGTACTTTACTCTTAAACATTTTTACAAAAAAGTTAACCTGGACTACAAATCCTCTGGGAATGTTTAAAAAGGTACTTTACTCTTGAACATTTTTACAAAAAAGTTGCCAGGTACTAGACAAATAGCTGCAGGTCAGTCAAAATTTGCGTAAGTACTAACCATCGATAGTACTTTCTGCCAGGTGGACCACAAATTCTCTGTCAGTGTTTAAAAAGGTACTTTACTCTTGAACATTTTTACAAAAAAGTTGCCAGGTACTAGACAAATAGCTGCAGGTCAGTCAAAATTTGCACAAGTACTAACCATCGATAGTACTTTCTGCCAGGTGGACCACAAATTCTCTGTCAGTGTTTAAAAAGGTACTTTACTCTTGAACATTTTTACAAAAAAGTTGCCAGGTACTAGACAAATAGTTGCAGGTCAGTCAAAATTGGCGCAAGTACTAACTATCGATAGTACTTTCTGCCAGGTGGACCACAAATTCTCTGTCAAAGTTTAAAAAGGTACATTACTCCCGAACATTTTTACAAAAAAAAATGTTTTTTACAAAAAAGTTGCTAGACAAATAGCTGCAGGTCAGTCAAAATTTGCACAGGTACTAGACAAATAGCTGCAGGTCAGTCAAAATTTGCACAAGTACTAACCATCGATAGTACTTTTTGCCAGGTGGCCTAAAAATCCTCTGTCAATGTTGGAAAAGGTACTTTACTCTTGAACATTTACCATATTTACCATTACCATTGCCAGGTACTAGTACGTGGCAACTTTTTTGTAAAAATGTTCAAGAGTAAAGTACCTTTTTAAACACTGACAGAGAATTTGTGGTCCACCTGGCAGAAAGTACTATCGATGGTTAGTACTTGTACAAATTTTGACTGACCTGCAGCTATTTGTCTAGTACCTGGCAACTTTTTTGTAAAAATGTTCAAGAGTAAATTACCTTTTTAAACACTGACAGAGAATTTGTGGTCCACCTGGCAGAAAGTACTATCGATGGTTAGTACTTGTACAAATTTTGACTGACCTGCAGCTATTTGTCTAGTACCTGGCAACTTTTTTGTAAAAATTTTCAAGAGTAAAGTACCTTTTTGAACATTGACAGAGGATCGGTGGTCCACCTGGCAGAAAGTACTATCGATGGTTAGAGCCTCTACAAATTTTGACTCACCTATAGCTGTGTTCCTAGTACCTGGCAGTTATTCATTCTAGATCAGCAAATTAGACTCACCCTTATTTGACCCTACGCAAAGAAAACGAATTGATGTTTCATATAAGTATTTAGTAAGGTATACCTAACTGGACATTTAATTTCAAAATAAACAAGTTTATAAAATTTCCTGCATGCTTTTAAACGTCCTCAAATGTAGTTTATCATTTTTATATCGGGTATGCAAAATAGTCCATTGTATAAAAAACAAAATAGGAACAATTGTATAGAATTTAAAAGTAAAATAAGTACCTAAATGTACTATAATTCTGCCATAGCACAAAACATGAACAAGCATGTTGTTTCTACTCTTTTTTGCAAAATTACAAACAACTTTTTATGAACCATGACAAATTATTTTAGCATAAATTAAGCACTGAAATGTATTAGTCATGAAATGTTTTCAGGTATATCTGGGTAGAAGAGTGTTTTTTCTTTATTTTGATTCCAACTCCTACAATTTGTTATAAAGGTCAGAAAAAAATAAATTTCAAATACAAAATTTTAAAAAATATTTACAAGATTCTAAACATATTTAGCCTCATTTGAAATCTTAGAAATGCAATGTCAGTAAAATGAAAATTGTTCTGCTTTTACAAAAATAAAAAATTGTTTTGCAAGTTTCTGATGGGATTTTTCTATCTTCTGATAGGTCTAAAAGATAGCAAGAGAAAATATAAAAAACTCTGTTTGCGGGTTAGTCATTTATTAGGAAATAATAGCATTTACATAAATGGTATTTATATATTACAATATCATCATATACATTTTTAAGATTAGGATCTATGAGAGATGAGTATCTATCTACAGTAATAATGATTTATTGAAGAAACCAATAGATCTTTTATTTTATATAAAATGTAGTTGCTTAGTTGCTAACAGAATGAACTAACTATGTTTGTAGTCTAATTAATATATTTAAGCATTGATTAGATTAAAAAAAAAATAATAATTCAAATTATGTGCTCGAGTTGGTTAAAATATAAAATAATTATGTTTTTATTTTTGAACTACATATATAACCAAAGTAGAAATGAACATATTTTTTATTGGTATCCTAAAATTACTAAAGTAAATATTCTTAACTTACAAACCAGTAACTATGTTTTTTTTTTGCTTATAGCATTTAAATAAATAATATGTAAGATAACATTTTAGTAGCAATTGAAAGATATTTTTTGTAGTTTGGCTGGGTATTCATGAGCATGCTATCAAACTGTAGCACTTATACACTACGAATGTATAGTAGCTATATTAAATTATAAAATTCTGAGAATAGTTTGACTTTCTTGGGTGTAGTGTAGTGTAGAGGTAACATTCAGCCTATTCTGAATGGATTTAAGTTAAAACCTCCATACTCGAACACAAAAACAGCCAAAGTCTTAGAAAGAGCCAGTTAATACTTAATATTATTTATATATATATATATATATATATATATATATATATATATATATATATATTTTATTAATTATTTTCTTGGGCATAGGTTAGCTCATTGAAAAGTAAAACTATAATTCATATCGACGTTTCGCTCATTATCGTGAGCTTTCTCAATTTTTTTCTTGGAACCATGTCAGAATAAATATCTTGAGAAAGCTCAATATAATGAGCGGAACGCCGATATGAATTATAGTTTTACTTTTCAATGAGTTAACCTATGCCCTTATATATATATATATATATATATATATATATATATATATATATATATATATAGCTATTAACTGGCTCTTTCTAAGAGTTTGGCTGTTTTTGCATTGGAGTATGCAGGTTTTAACTTAAATCCATTCAGAATAGGCTGAATGTTACCTCTACCTTACATATAATATATATGTATGTATGTATATATATATATGTATATGTATATATATATATATATATATATATATATATATATATATATATACAGTGTCCATGAAAAAGTTCGCATCAAATGGGAATTTTTTTATTAGGTCACTCTCTCAAAATGTAACATAGGTAATAACTTTTGCTTTACTAAGGATGAAAAATGACTTAGAGGGAATAGTCACCTGACTTGTGTTCCCTGCCAGAATTGATATATTTCTTTAAAGAAGTCGCAGAGAAAGGGTATTTCTTCAAAGAAGTCACAGAGAAAGGGGTTATTTGCTAAAATAGGAGAAAGTGCTATAAAAAGGTGTTTCTTTTATGTCAAATTTTGGTCAGCAATTCTAATGTTCAATTTTTATAAATTTGTACAAGGCACTTAAATATTAAAAAAATAGTTTTAAATTTCGATTATGCTCCTAAATTAGTCAATTACGACTTTTTTGTATTAAGATATCTATTTACTATCGAAAATCTTTAATTAATATAATAAAATAAAATAATAAAATCACGACAACTTTGCATCAAGCTTAACATACGTTTGAGAAGCAATTTTAATTTTTTTCCAAAAAAGACACAGTTTATGTAATATTTAGGAATAAAAAATTAATATTATGTTAAGGTTACTAACAGAAAACTCTTTTTTTTCAAGTTAGACAATTATTATTTTTTTAGAATCTTCAAAAATCAGGAAAAAGTTAAAAAAATATTGGAATTTTTGACCAAAATTTGGTACGCATATGTAAAATTAAAAAATAAACAACTTTTCTTAATACAACTTTTTCATATTTTAGCAAATAAGACCATTTTTCTGTAATTTTTTTTAAAGAAATGTCAATTTTGGCAGGTAATGCAAGTTTTCTGATGTAAGTCTTTTATAAATGTACTATAATGTAACAAATAACTTGAAAATCATACCAGTATAGGTGAACAAACAAATTATTAATATAAAGACATGGCTGAGGCAAGCATCGGATAAATGGTCCTTATGAAATGTACACTCCAGAATGCTTCTACACATACCACATGGTATGAATTCGCAAACAACACAAATAAGTAGTAGTGAAACAATGCATTAATACTGAACCACTTACAGTGTATACAAAACAACAAACTCTCAATATAACATGACTATCAGCAACAAAATTGGGATAGCTATGGGGTCACCTTTACCATTTCTAAGTAGAAACTTTTTGTATTAAATATAATTCAAATATATCTACATAAAGAGATCTTATTACTAAATTCTGCACACAACAAGCACGCCTACTCATACTCATAAGATGCATTAACTAGTCATGGGGATTTACTACAAAAGCATAAACTGTTTAAATCTATAAATTAAATTCCTTTTCTGCTTTCTTCATCGATGGTGAGATTCAAAATTACATGGTCTATTGGCTTGTACAGTTTGTAGCAATAGACAGTTTTCTTGTGATATGTAGTTTTCTTTGTACCTAGAGAAAAAATAACTAGAATTAGTTTTTTCCTTGTTTAGTTCTCTACAATTAATACATACCTAACAAAATAAAAAACTTAAATTCTGTGTCAAAATTAAATATGTTTTATCAGTACTACACAAAAGAGGTCCAAGTAAAATAGGTATAAGTTAATCTTTAATTGTAAAAGCTTTGGAAGTTTTAATTTAATACTAGATAGTAAGCAAATTTTTAAGAAGGGTTTGTTGCATTTTACTTTCCTACATATTAGTAACAGGCAAAATACCTTACATAGATTTTTTGGCCTATTATTAACAGTAATGATATAGAACCAATTCTCTTTAATGCTAATTGGTAGGAAAAAAAGACGCAAAACCTAGCTTCATTAGCGAGATGGACTTGATGTAATAATAAAGCCAGAATAATTAAATATTATTTATATAAACTGAGAAGCATGAAAATAATTTTATTTATAATTTCAACTTAACAGGTGTTTTCCATTAGATTCAGGCAAGGCCCAAGCAAATAAAGAAAAGCAGGGGAAAAGTGCATATAAAAAAAACATGTTTATTTTAATCATTATCAACTGTTGTCATACATATAAAATTAAATTATAAACTATAGCTACTATTAAGACAAGCTACAGAACTCTAAAAATAGAACAGAAAAAATTTAGCAAGTTCTTTGAAAGAAAACATAATTGATGTACCACACCTTAGACCTAAAATTCTTAGTTATTGTTAGATAAAAAAAATAATATTTTAGTTTGCTTTAATATGATTTAAATGTTATCTTTTGAAAGAATAATTATATTACCTGATAATAATAAATGTGATTTCTTTTTATACTATATTTAATGTTTAGTCAAGTACTTAATATGTAAAAAGTCTAAATAAACAAATAGAATTTTGGGAATTTAATAGTTATAATAAAAAGTGTTTTACCATCAGGTGAAGCAGCTAAGTGGTTAAATTCTTCATGAATAAAATTGGCAGGTTCCTTGATTTTTGCATTTGGTCTTGACTGTGCGAATTTCTGCCCTGCAACACTCTCTTTTTGCTTTCCATAAAGTGTGTAATAGGTTTTAAAATGCCTTAGATTTATAATGGAACTGACCAGGTTATTGCAGGAAGTGTTATGTCGCCTTTTACATACTGTGCCAAATACTGAAGCTGTTAATATGTATTTTCTAATTTCTCCCTAAAATGGATTATCCTACTGCCCAACTGTATTTCTTGAAGTAACCTAGAAAAATGTTCATATATTTAAAAATATTAGGGAGCATGTAATACACCAGAGTATTATATAGAAGTATAAATGAACAAAGCCTAACAGAAAATGAACACTATGCAAAAACATACTCGCAAAGAGAGATGTGCCAACTCAATACATAAATGCAATTCAGTTGTCTTACTATATTAAGTTGCCCCAGAATCTTAGTACTCTATATAATATATTTCTAAAAATAGTAAAAACTATAGACTTTTGTGTTGTACCTCCCACTACTATTACAACCAGTATAAGTATAAATGAACCAAGCCTACAGAAAATGCAAGCTATACAAAAATATAATCACACAGAAAGATGTGTCTACATTTTCTCTAAATCAATACATATATTGCTGCCCTTCAGCCTAAAATTAATGACGGTCAATGTAATTCTTAAGGAGGCAATGTCTAAAGTAAATTCTATATGAAATGCAGTATACTTCAGGCATCGTTGTTTAAAAATCAACTTTTCCTTCTGCAATCAATGTGTTGAATACTATTTCAATTAATAATTTTACTTAATTTTTCTTTTTTTCTTTAATTTCTGCCTTATACCAAAAACAAGCTTAACATTGGATGGAAGTTACAAAATGAAAAACCTAATATTATTGAGATATAGTAAATATAGAGTAAAGAGAGAGAACAAAAAAGGCGAGTTTCAAAAAACTGTAGTTTTAATCTCTCAAAAATAAAAACTTTTTATAAACCAGTGGCATACTTTACTTTTTCTTTAATATGCCTATAGCCCCTTGTCATCCAATCAAATTTGCAATGCTTGACCAAAATCGTCGTGAAATATATTTAAAATATCTACAAAATTATTTCTTTTTATTAAGACAGCCTGTATCTCAAAGACAAAACAAAACATAGACTATAGGAAACATGTTTATATGAATTCAAAATGAAAGAATGACCTACTTAAAAATGAGCATAAAATTAAGGAACAATGTATATTGTTTTATGTTTTCTCAAACAGTCTCATGTAATATATATATATATATATATATATATATATATATATATATATATATATATATATATATATATATTAATATTAATCCAGTAATAATCAAGAACAAATAAAAGTGGTGTTAGAATTATATAAGTGTCAGTCTTATATGCTGCTAGATTTGTTTTCACATCAACAAACTATATTTCTCTTCATGTGAACCGCTTCCCTATCCTACATATTTTAACGGCCTATACCAAGACACATTTTTGCTTTTTAAATGTGGTTGTAAAACAGTACAACCAAGTGCCCAAAATTATGGAATAACGTTTCTGCAGCCAACACCTTACATTTTGCCACCTTGCATTGTTTGCCCTTACAAAACATGTCAGGGCAAACACCACTTGTGCATGCATAATCTTTTTTTTTTATTGTAATTTTGTCATGGTTTTAGAATCTACTTGAATGAAACCTTTAAAAAAATTTTTCGTAATTCATTTTGGCACATTGTATTAGGAATAGTTTTACTAATATGTGCTACTTTCAAACATTTTACTGAAAGATTTCTTAATTTATACCCACAAAGATATCCCTGGAGACCTCGCTGGAGACTCATCTTGGAACTTTAAAGGGGGAACCAAGTGAGGCTCCAAAAATAGAGAGAGCGGTGAAAGAAAAAAAATGTCAGGTGGATTTTAAGACATACATTTGAAGTGAAAAAATTGAAATAATAAGAATAAGAATCCAAAAAATATTCTATATGAAATGCAGTATACTTCAGGCATCGTTGTTTAAAAATCAACTTTTGCTTCTGCAATTAATGTGTTGAATACTATTTCAATTAATAATTTTACTTAATTTTTCTTTTTTTCTTTAATTTCTGCCTTGCGCAAGTTCCTCCAATGCATACCAAAAACAAGCTTAATATTGGATGGAAGTTACAAAATGAAAAACCTAATATTATTGAGATATAGTAAATATAGAGTAAAGAGAGAGAACAAAAAAGGCGAGTTTCAAAAAACTGTAGTTTTAATCTCTTGATCTAATATGAATCCATGAAATGGATAATTATAATCCTAATACTTTCAGCCCCTTGTCATCCAATCAAACTTGCAATGCTTGACCAAAATCGTCGTGAAATATATTTAAAATATCTATAAAAAATTATTTCTTTTTATTAAGACAGCCTGTATCTCAAAGACAAAACCGAACATAGACTATAGGAAACATGTTTATATGAATTCTCATAAAATACGCCAAAGAATGACCTACTTAAAAATGAGCATAAAATTAAGGAACAATGTGTATTGTTTTATGTTTTCTCAAACAGTCTCATGTAATATATATATATATATATATATATATATATATATATATATATATATATATATATATATATATATATATATATATATATATATATATATATATATATATATATATATATATATATATATATATATATATATATATATATATATATATATATATATATATATATATATATATATATATATATATATATATATATATATATATATATATATATATATATATATATATATATATATATATATATATATATATATATATATATATATTATATATATATTAGTAAATCCAGTAATAATCAAGAACAAATAAAAGTGGTGTTAGAATTATATAAGTGTCAGTCTTCTTATATGCTACTAGATTTGTTTTCACATCATCAAACTATATTTCTCTTTATGTGAACCGCTTCCCTATCCTACATATTTTAACGGCCTATACCAAGACAAATTTTTACTTTTTAAATGTGGTTGTAAAACAGTACAACCAAGTGCCCAAAATTATGGAATAACGTTTCTACAGCCAACACCTTACATTTTGCCACCTTGCATTGTTTGCCCTTACAAAACATGTCAGGGCAAACACCACTTGTGCATGCATAATCTTTTTTTTATTGTAATTTTGTCATGGTTTTAGAATCTACTTGAATGAAACCTTTAAAAAAATTTTTCGTAATTCATTTTGACACATTGTATTAGGAATAGTTTTACTAATATGTGATACTTTCAAATATTTTACTGAAAGATTTCTTAATTTATACTCACAAAGATATCCCTGGAGACCTCGCTGGAGACTCATCTTGGAACTCTAAACTCTCAACATCATTACCACGCTTCTTTGCAAAACTGGTTGAATATGTATGGCCTTTGTTAATATCATCCCTACAATAAAAGATGCATACATAGTAGTTGAAACTGTTGTAATATTATCTATTATATCCTAACAACATGGTAAACTGACTGGTATACCTATGGCACTTATATGATAATGCCCAGGGGCATACACTTTTGTTTTTGAGGTAACCAAGTGAGGCTCCAAAAATAGAGAGAGCAGTGAAAGAAAAAAAATGTCAGGTGGATTTTAAGACATACATTTGAAGTGAAAAAATTGAAATAATAAGACTAAGATTCCAAAAAACATATTTTAATATAAAAATATATTTATTTTACTTAGGATAACTTTAAACAAATATATATACGTAATATCTATAAAGTAGTAAAAGTAATCAGATCAATAAGACTTATAAAATTTTTGGAACATTAAATTGATTAGTTGATATGAAAAACATGCCAGTTAAAAAAAGAGGAATACATATTTGGATGCTTATTTACTTTACTTATTTTTGTTACATTTTAGAAATATTTTGAAATATACATATTGGTATAAAACGTAGTGGTGGTATCAACTTTTATTTTTTAAATAAAACATCAATTTCTTCTGGGTTTTGAATTTTGTCCTAGATTCTAGCTATTTGTATATAGTATCTTTACTTGTTTTTGAGATTTTGACTTCTGAAAATTTGTATTTTCATATTTGGAGAGGATGTAACATCACAAAACAGATTAGGCTTATTCGTATTTAAAATTTGAGGAAATCAAGGTTATCCCTCTCTCTCTCTAAAACATTGTCTCTTATGGGAAAATCTTAAATATGTGCTGTCCAAATATTAAGTCTGTTATATTATTAGTGTGGGAGGGTCAAATGCTTGTTAAAAAAAATTACATAAATTACCAAGCTTGTAAAAAACGAAAAAAAACTACTATAAATTATATTTTTCAAATGGGACATCCTGACTATTATATGTCCCTCAAATGGGTCTCTTCTTGCAGATTATTATTATATCTGGTTCGATACCTATTCACTCCACTATGTAATAGTGTTGTCCGTCTCTCTCTAACACACTGCCTCATATGGTTTTTCTTAAATTGATCGGGTGTCTTTGAAGATAAAGTTATCAAACCAGATATTATATTTATAATCTGCAAGAAGAGTTCCATTTGAGGGAAATATAGTATAGAGTGTGTGCCGAGGTGTATCCGATTTAAACAATACAACTTATGGTGATATCTTGTAAAATTAATAGTCTTCTGTTTTTCTAATAACCAGAAAAAAAGTTTTAAGTAACCCTACAATTGGTTTTTTGTTCACTCCGATAAGTTAAAAAGTAAAAAAGTTATTAACATTTAAAATGCTATCAAGATACACTGATCACACTGTACATACATAAATACAGTAACATACATTAGTACACTAAATTACTTGAGAAATAAAAACTAATATCTCCAATTTTTTCTTACTTTTCCAGAGATTCAGGAATCTGTATGTACATTTGTCAAGATTGAAAATATATAAAAGGTCAATTTTTATTTGTTTGTAGATACAAGACTAAGATATTTAATATGTTACATATGCATAGCCATGCGCAAGAATTATTTTTTCACTAGCAAGCAATGCCTTAGTAAATTAGGTACCGATAAAAAGTTGCTTCCCAATAATTTTCCCTTTGTGATGTGATAACTGTGGGGTATACGCTGTTAAAGCCTGCTACTGCCTGCAAACAGCAAAACTTTCTAAGTGGAAGTCATATAAAAAGGATCAATATAATACTGATAACTAAAAGCTTTATTCTTACACAGATTGTCATGGATCTGGTAAGTTAAATTGCATCAGCCAGCATTATGGGACTACCACTATGAAAGTATTAGTGTTGCATAAAAAGTGTCTAATTTTATGAGCTTTTAATTTCTACCACAATTATATTACCAACAGGAAATAAGTTTTTATACCTACCGAATTACTATACCCCTGAGGGTTTTAATTTAATTAAATTAATATTACAAAACATATTTAAATTTTACAAATATAAACACCGTAGGTATTTATGTGAATTTCAGACAGAATTCACCTCATGTATAAAAATATGAATATGAAATAAAAATGAACCAGAAAAAAAACACATTTATTAGTTTTATTTATTCTTCCTCCTTCATTTTTAAGTTTCAAACAAAAGATGTACTTCAGAAATACTGTACCTTCTAAAAAATTACTATAGCATGGACATACAGATAAAAGTTTATATAAGTCCCAAACGTAAAAAATGTTGATATTTTTAATATGATGTACAAAAGAATCGTGCTACTGTCTGCAAACAGCAAAACTTTCTAAGTGGAAGTCATATAAAAAGGATCAATATAATACTGATAACTAAAAGCTTTATTTTTACACAGATTGTCATGGATCTGGTAAGTTAAATTTATGCCTAGGTGTTGCATAAAAAGTACCTATAAAAAACACATTTATTAGTTTTATTTAAAAAACACATTTTTATTTTATTTATTTTTATCATTGTTTGAGAACAAAATAGTCTTCCTCCTTCAAAGTTGGGCTATTTTAAGTTTCAAACAAAAGATATGTACTTCAGAAATACATCCACCATGTACCTTCTAAAAAATTACTATAGCATGGACATACAGATAAAAGTTTATATAAGTCCCACACGTAAAAAATATGTTGATATTTTTAATATGATGTACTGTAATCAGTAATTGTCCATTTCAAATTCTTCAAATTCATGAAGGGTCTCAAAATCGAGCACCTATAGTTATATTATTTGAACTTACCTTATTCTGCATTTTCCCAGGATTCTCACTGCAAAATTTTTTGCAGTTCGGCGCCGAGGTCTTGCTGCTCTCGTATTTTTACGCCCTTTACACTCATTACACATATCCTAATTACACAGGTAACACAGGAATTCATAAACAAATATCTAGAAAGCTTAGACACAGTCACAAGAGTGAGAAGTTCTAAACTAAACGTCGACGTTTTAAAAATACAAGTACTAGTTATTTTTAAAACACACCTATAATAAACAAACAGGAAATTCTCAACCAAAGACTCAAGCTATCATAAAAATATAAGGAAACCAATATTCCCGGTATTTAGATATTAAAAAAACTGGTTTTTATCGGCAAACACCGAAAGGTGCCGAAAGTCGAAAGGCCTTGCAATTATTACTTCGGCTAGCTGATAAAAAAACAGTCAATAGGGGAGATCATATTTATTATAGTTGTAAAAGAGGTATTCTTTAACAGCACTCTGTCGTTTTATTTCATTTCGCAACAAAGATAGATATATCAACGAGGCAAGAAATACATGCCACGTGCAATATTTTGAATTTTCTATCAAAGGAATGTAAAACTCCTAAAGTTATTTGCTTGGGATGGAGGGGATACCACAACGTTGCGTCACTGTTAAGCGTTTTCTGAAATATTTGAATTTTTCCGTTAAAAGTGAAACTACTTATTTGCATAGTATTTGATAGATTTTATGTAATGTTTGTAAATAAATATGTTATAAAATTAAATATTGAACGTGTTAATTTATTTATATGGCCTATTTTGGAAAAAATTAAAAAATAATCGGATTCTGACATTGATGCGTCATCTACAGAGTGGCGCTTGAGGTTTGAGTTCGAAAAATGAACACGAGAAATTTTATAGCGTGGATTTGCACTCTTAAGGCCTCTAGAAAAAAAACTAACTACGTCATTACATTCTACGTAAAAAACTCTATAATAATCCGTTATAATTTTTCATTAGTATTTTTCCCATAGGTACTTTGCGGAAGTTCCGGAATAACATAAGGGTGGATATGATGAGACTCAAGTCATGTCTGAGGGTAATGAAAATCGCGTCGCTATTTATAATAAAAAATGCTTACTGATTAGAGTTTCCTTACCAATGTCAATGTTAATTAGTTAATGTTGTAGAAACAATTAATTAACTTAAAATCTGGATAAACTTTATGTAAGAAATCGGCAAATTTCTTTTACCCGGAACTTGCCTCGTTATGATTCTTTCCTTTTATTAGAAATACTGAAGTGTGACCGAATTTAGTTCAGTATAGTCATTTATTAACACATATATACTGTATTTTCAAAATTTTTTTGGGTGCCATCTTGTTCCATAATATTGAATTCCTACCAATATTTTACCAGTTTCTTTCTATCTATGCCACACTTCATTTTTGGGCATAATTTAAAATAAATTCAGTAGTTTTTACACTGACAAACACCGCCATCTTGTTACGTTATGTTGAATTCGTACCAGTTTATCCCATTATCACATTTAATTTTTTACAAAATTAAAGTCAATTGAGTAAGATTTTTTTAAAAATTTTATTTGGCCTTATTTTGTTTCGCCATCTCAAATTCGTACAACAACTTTACCAGTTTATCTCTATATCACACTTCATGCTTGTACAACATTTTAAATTAATTTAATTAATTAGTTTTTCATTCTGATATTTTTAAATATTTTATTACGTCGCCATTTTGTTGCGAAAGATTTGAGGTAAATTGGATAATTAGTTCTTTTAGTAATAATTTTTTTAGCGTTTAACTAGGCCGCCATCTTGTTCCGGTATTCTGGATTTTTACCCAAATATTCCCAGGTCTTTCCTTAATTTTGACTAAAATTTGAAGTCAATCTGGTAAGTAGTTTTTAAACTATTTCACGGACTGACAGACAGATATATCGACGGAATTGATAAACATATTTTTTGGCATCTAGGGAGGCTAAAACGTGAAAAACCTGAGAGAGTGATTTTTTTCACGATTACAAACATTTTATTTGGCGGCCATTTTGTTCCGTCATCTTGAATAAGTTACTAGTTGATCCCTATACCACAATTAGTTATGGCACACAATTTAAAACTAATCTGTTAAAGTAGATTTTTCAGACTGAATTTTTAGATATTTTATTAAGCAGCCATTTTGTTCCGCCATAATAAATTCATACCAAAATCTTACCAGTTGATTCCAACATAATACTTGATTTTTGTGCAAAATTTGAGAAAATAAATAAATAAATAAATAGTCGCTTATTTCCAACAGTCACCCACTTACAGGAAATAAAAAAAAATATTTATGTAACAAAATTATCCAAATTATATGCTATAAAATATAAACTAATATTCTATCAGAGCTACAGAAAAGCACCTACATCCTAATAAACAAAAAAAATAGAAATAAAATCGTATACAATTATAATAGAACAGCAAAAAAATATCAGGTAACCCGCCTCATAATAACATCTAAAGAGTCAAAAAATAAATCAACATTGTTGTCACACGTTTCATTAAATGTATGACATATATAATATATTGGGGCTCTAGTCAGCATGTTTGTATTGGGACGATCACAGTAAAATGTGTGGGTATTACGGCCATTAAATGTCGGAACTAAAAATTTTATCTGATTTAATAAATGTATACAATCAATTTTACTATTTAATAATTTGCATAAGAATGAAAGAGCTATACTTTTTCTGCGAATGTCTAATGAGATCATATTAAAGCGATTCAGTAAGAAACTCTGACTAGTTCCTCTAGTTGGATAAACACCATCCCCCTTCATTGCTAGGTACTTAATAAACCTACGCTGTACAGATTCTAAGTTACGTACATCACATTGATAAACGAGATGCCACACCAATGCACCATATTCTAATTTTGACTTAACGAAAGAGTTAAACAATAATATAAGAGTTGCATCATTTCTGAAGTCTTTACAGTTCCTGAGTATGAAGCCTAAAGCTCTTGAGGCGGATCTAACAATATTCATTATCTGAGTTCCAAAAGTAAATGTTTGATCAAAGGAAACACCGAGTTCTTTTACTTCGCTGCAACAAGAAAGAGTGTTCTCTTCGATTTAATCTTATAATCATACTGTATGCAAGTTTTCCCGCGAGTATATGAAACAACAAAGCATTTAGAGACATTGAGATTTAGTTAATTAATATCACCCCACGTACTTATACTGTTCAACTCGCTCTGCAAGAACTGACAGTCCACCAAAGAATCAATACTAGAATATACCTTCAAGTCATCAGCAAAGAACAGTTTTGAACCATTTAGTTTAGGTCACTAATAAAAAGCAAAAAAAGCAAAAGCCCCAAGTTAGAGCCTTGAGGAACTCCGGACGATACAAAATATTTTGAAAATCTAAAGCCCTCGATCTCTACAAACTGCTGCCGCTCAGTCAAGTAGGACTTCAAAAGCAAAATCAAACCCGATGAGAAGCCCATAAGGTCCAACCTTAGCAACAGAACACCATGGTCTATCTGATCGAAAGCCTTCTGGAAATCCATATAAGCAACATCAACTTGGCCAGTGTTATCAAGTGAAGAGCAAATATATTGAGACAAACAAGTCAGATTCGTGTCACATGTCTTTTGTTCATAAACCCATGCGGATCAGGAGAGATTATAGACCTGGCCTGACTGAAAATTTGTTTATATATACATATTTCAAAAAGCTTAGAGATGTTACAAAGAATTGAAATGGGTCTATAATTGTGCAGCTCCGATGGATCACCTTTTTTCAATACAGGGATAACGCGAGCTGTCTTCCAGCGGCCAGGAAAATGATTGGCCTCAATTGAGAGGTTGAATATGTACGTCATGGGCTTAGATAGAGCTCCAATACAGTCCTTTATAATAAAGCTAGGAATCTGAATCACAGCCAGATGTTAATATGTTTTGTAGCTTTTTCGCGAATTGGATAAGCAGTTTTGTAAGAATAAGTATTCTTACAAAAATGCTTATCCAATTCGCAACATTTCACTAGGCCGCCATTTTGTTTCGTCATATTGGATTTTTACTAAAATATTACCTGGTTATTCCCATATGACCATATTTTGACCAAAATTTGAACTCAATCGGATTATTTTAGATTTTTAGCAATGCCGCGAATAGACAGGCCGACGGAATTTAGAAAACATATTTTTCGGCATCTAGGGACCCTGACACGTAAAGATCTGAAAAAAACTTGGAAGGTGATTTTTTCGCGATAACAATACTTTTCTTTTAGTATGGAAGTAATAAGATATTATTATAACTAAGATACGAAGGGTGCCTGGAGAACCCTTTATTTGAAAAAAGAAGACCATGCAAATTTTTTTACAGCATGTTGCATGTCATGAAAAAGTAGCACAGTGTAACGAAAACAGCATTTCTCTATCTTCAATAATAACTGAGATACCCTGCAAAAGTAATGAAAATGGGACCCTATTTTTCCTACGAGCAAAAATAATATTCAGTAGAACTTTTATTTTTATTTTTATTTAAATTTCAACATTAGTGTTGAAAAAAATTCTTTCAACATTAATGTGAAAAATTAAGTTTCTTTGATTGTAAACACAATAACTTAAAAGTGAATTTTGCTTTTTCAATCCTTTAATTTACCATCTTTGAAATGCTATCGTATTGAAAAGTATTGTTTTCTATTTTGCTATCATAAAGTCGTCTTTTCGATATGCAAAGTGTTGTTTTTTTCTCTAGAAAGTTGCCAATGTCACAATGCTAAGTCATGTTCAACTCGAATTTCAAATTGTCACTGACACCTGAAAAACAAAAATGGAGCGCGATTCCTCTTTGAGACTTTGGGCATGTAATATCACTAACTTGAAAATGTTGATCAGTAAATATGTTTTTTAAAAGATAATGCTTTAAAAAAAAAAAATATTCGTTTCATAAGACTAGACCCGCTATAAAGTCATGTCTTATAAAACTAGTGTTTTAATTACTATGTCTAGACATATTGTGAAATAGAAGAAACAAACAAACAGCTCTAAATATTTTGTGCTAGTTTTCATGTATAATTTTAAGTTTCATTAAAATAGTGTCAGTGGCGTAGCTATGGAGAGATACTCTGCACCACCCGCCCTCTTTAGGGGCACTGTTTATCGGTAAATCCCGTCCCTTTTTCAGTAAATACGATGTGATAACCTTTTTTTTGTTAGTCGGTACTTGTTCTACTTTTTTAGTCGTCATTTGTTTTTGCTAAGCATTATTTTGTATTTTTAATGTTCGCAAAAGTGTATTACTCGACCGTTGCTTTACTTAAATCTGCCGCCCCTATTAGGGATTGCCCCCTCCTTCCCTCTAATAGACGACCACTCCCCTGAACTGTGAGTCATCTCGTCTTGTGACATCTTATCGTTCCCTTGATGTGTGTGTACTCATACCCATGAACGAATCTGCCCTGATTAATTTTTATTTTCATACTCTAAGAATTTAGTACAGAGAAGGGAAAAACTGCTTAATGCAGAAGTACAAAAATATAAATACGAACTGGACAGTGGGCACTCTGTACACTTGTTCCTTGAAGATATAATTTATAATAAACGTTTTAGTTATTGTTAAACATGGTATAAAAACCCAGATTTTTAAACGCCTTGTCTTAGAAATAATACCGAATTAATTAAAGTAAGAGTAAGTTAAAGTAACCTACCAATTTTAACTGTGCACAGCTAAAATGGGTAGGTTGTAGATTATGGTGTTTGTAAGATTAGATATTTTACAAGTACTTAAAATATTTAGGTGTCATAGTTATTTTTTTTTGTATTTCTCATAATTTGTGCAACACTCAGTATGTCCTACATATGTACCTAACTACGCTCAAGAAAAGTCGAACAGCATGGTCAAGTAGGCAGTTTTTAGTCGCAGTCGAACTTAACTTGGTACAGTTTTTTTTATTTTTTAACCGACTTCAAAAAAAGGAGGAGGTTATCAATTTTACCCTATGTTTTTTTGTGTATGTTCATCGATTACTCCGCGACGGTTTGACCAATGCGGATGAAATATTCAGAGAATATTCAGTATATTACCTGAGTGGTCCCATAGCAAGCATATTTAAAAAATATAAAAAATCGCGGAATGGCGTTATTTTCAATCATTTAGGAGAGCGCTGGAGCTAATATATATTGTGTTCACCATATCATCAGAAAAAGGTATACATATATAAGTATATGTTAATTTCGTGTTTCATAGAGTTTTCGGGGTTTTTAATAGCACGAAGGTCAATTTTACTCATCTTTTCAAATTTTAACAATTTTTATAATATTAATACGGTGCTTCTGGCAAACTTCATATGCAATCAACCCAGTAGCTAATTATTTATTTTATTGTAGACCTCAAAAATGTTAACCTTAGCTTAGGCTTTAAAATTTAAAACTTTGTATAAATACAACTAGAAAGCATGAAATAATTTTTTTTTTATAAAAAATAGAACCGAGTTCAAAAGAAAAATACTAAAAAGTAAAAAATATTTAATCTACATTGAAAAGTTGATTTATGAAGTCAGTGTCAAAGTAATAAAGACAGTGTCTATTTAATGTAGTATAAATGGAGACACTCAATTAAATGTCTGTAATTAAGAATTAGTTGGACGCCGACTTCATAAATATTAGTGCTTTTTTGAAGTCAGTTGTATTTTTTATATTATCAATTATGCCAATGTTTTAATTATTGGTATCTTAAAATATATTTTTAGAACGAATTTAAAGTTTTATAATAAAGTAGAAATCAGTTTTTGAGACAGGTTGTTATAAATATGTTTCTATAATTGCTATTAAAACGACCCAAAAAACACACCACCAGCAAGGCCCGAAAACGAGTAATTTCGCATATCCTGGAAAACATTTCCCACGGCTCATACTGGTTCATCAATAATCAAGCCCTCGTGTGAACAATACAGCCCACTTCATATTTTATTTTATACAACGATATATGGTTGGCGGTTGCTCAGTTAGTGTCTATTTGTATTTTACTTTTTAATGTCGATACGCCAAAAATATTTGAAATATTTTTATGTCATTAAAAGTTACATTGTCATATTAGAAATGGAAGGAATTAGTAAATTTAAGTGTACACTCCAAAATACAGCTGCAAAAAAACCAGTGTATAAAATGTTTAAAAATTACTTTTTCTACGAGCGTGCGGCAAGTGAGAATGTTCCGCACTCATATGAGTTTTCCGCACTAGCTTCAAAAGTTCACACCACTAGCATTGGAAGTTTTTTCCAGTAATTGACATCCAAAACCAGGCTACCTCTTCCAAATCACAGCAACCAGCAACAATTGACCTTCACCTTCAACCACTTCATGTCGGGCATACACAAAGCATAAATAATTCTGAAATGGCAAAAAACCTTTCCGTACCAGTTAAAAACCTATTAACTTCAGCCATAAATGTAAGAAATGCAAGTAACTGTTATTTTACCATTAATATTGTCGATAACAAACAAAAATAAGATAACTTTGAATAGTTTTTTCACTTTGACGCTTGTAATGAAATAAATTATTTAAAATAACTACGAAAACTAGTTAATATTCTTCAACCTCGAAGAAAAAAGGTTGTACGTAACACGTGCGGAAAGTGTCTTTTCTGCATTCGACTGCTGACCGAATGCTAATAGCTATTATCACAATCATTTGACTTGTGCCACTCGCCTCGTGCGACCTACCTGCCAATTCGTGTGAAAAAAGTTGTTCCAAAACTTGTTATTCAATATACTATTGGTACGTTGCTTCACCAACGTCTATGAAATAGTGAATTGTTATTTATATGAATATATCACAAAAAAAGTTCCACGATTTATGCACCTTAGTACCTTAACATGCGAGGGTACCAAATCGAGGACCATTTGTTGTAAAAGCAGATATTCTACACAAGCTCCACGATTTCGACATATAGAAGAAAGTGTAAATATGCTGAATTGATGACCGTAAGTATACGTGAATACGCGGTGACGTTTTATATCCTTATAATTACATAACAATAGATCATACAGTAAGTTGAGATAAGAGATATCCCTACCTCCTACCGATTGAGTAAAATGATGCTACTGGATAAACCTATAGATTATGCGAATTGGGTTAAGTTTTTCCTCAGGCGAAATAAAAATCAGTAAATATTTGTTTTTTTATTAACCCTAGACATAGATGATATTATTTTCGTATTCTGGGTTAAATATATTTAGGTGCTCGTGGAGTGCTAGGAACATTTCGACGTCAATAAGATATTTGATTATTGATGGTCTTCATATTCTTATCAGTTGTACTACTGCCCAATATCAAAATGTATGCCCATTTTGGTTGATATTGTCAATAATATTTCTGAGTATTGCATTTTTAAGATTTTAGTATACAGGGTGATTTTTAAGTTGATGCTTTTTTTAACAGAACATAGAATTCGAGAAAATAAGCAAATTTTACAAATAAAATTATGTTCTAAAATGGTTCGTTTCCCATATACAGGGTATTAAAAAAAAATGTTTTTTTATCATAACTTTCATACCCCATAGATATTTCTACGAAATTTCGTACACTCTTTTCTACTATCAAATGAATTTTTTTTATTAAAAGATTTTTTTCATTTCTGACCAGTATTTTTGAAATACTCATTTACTTTGAAGTAAATTTGGTCTCTTGACCTTTTTTTCGTACGACGCACTGTCAAAATAAAGACTGTTTTGATGCATGGTGAAATCGATCGAATTCCGATCTGATATTTTGTATGTAAAATTCTAATTTTTGTTAAAGTAAAGTCAATCACTCGAAATAAACATTACTACAATTCAAATGTAATACAAAAAATGTATTATTATTATTTTTAGTAAAAGAAGCAACATTTTCAATTTGCTTATTTTAAGTAATTGAAAAATGGAAGGTAAGCTAATTCTCTTACAATACAAATAATTACAAATTTATTTGTGGGAGTACCAATAAATAAATAAATAAAATAAAATATATAATTCAAAAATTCAACCATCTGCGAAAAATTAACTGAACAATATCACTGATAAAATGACTGGAAAAAAAGTTTGTTGATGTTAATTGGCCGTCAATTCCTTGTCGATCATTCGTGTGATACATTTTGGACGTGACTTTATCAATTTGTTTCAATCGTGAAAATGGCTCATATTTATGAAAATAATGAACTAGTGGATATGCTGCCAATTTAAGGGAAGTGTCATCAAAGTACGGCTGCAACTTCGCGATTATACGCGGAAAGATTTCCCTTAAGAGCCATCTTAGACCACACTGTTTTATAAATTTCGTTCAGAGGGCAAGAGAAAGTCCAGTTTAATGAATGACTCCTACAAAACCACGCAAATAATCAAAATTTTACTCGAAGAATTCCTTCTATAGACGACGCATTATTTACTCGAAATGGGATCAATAATTACCGCGATACTCTTGTTTGACAATCCTCACGCTATTCAGAGAACAACAGATTTTTCGTAAATGTATGGGAGGGTATTGTGAATGGAATATTCATTGGACCCCATATCTTCCCAGACCGTTTAACGGGCGAAAACTATCTTCACTTTTTGCAAAATCATCTGCCTAATCTCTTAGAAGAAGTACCGTTAAATATCAGGCAAAACATGTGGCTTTTGCAAGATGGGGCACCTCCTCATTTTACAGGGAAGTGCGAGAATTCTTAGATGCTACTTTCCCTAACAGATGGATTGATCGAAATGGGTTGCGTGGCCACCTCGATCACCAAACCTCACTCCATGTGATTTCTTTTTATGGGGTGAAAAGTTAAGTTTTCAAAACGCCGATAAACACAAGGGGGAAAATGATTTGGCGTATAGAACAGGCTGCAGCAACCATAAGAGGGAAACCAATTTTGATACTACGCGCCGTCATAGAACAATGGTTACGACGAATGTGTAAGTATATCGGTTAATTTTGAGTTAATTAAAAAAATTTATTTGAAAAAGTTAATTCTTTTAATTCAATAAAAAAATCAATGATTCAATCAATAATCATAAGAATAGTTGGTTTGTCAATACACATTAATTATATTATTATTAAATACTATTAAGCAATTATTAAATATAGAGAGTGTCGATACTATAATTTCTCGGGTTAATCAGAACGTAGCTTTACCGTAACATTCGACGTAAACAAGGACGCTTATAAGTTCATCTTTGTGTATTTCAGTAAGGCATTTCTATAACAAAAATATCCTAATTTAATATGTTATATAAAAACTAAAAAACAGGTTACATACACTGAATCCAACCATTAAAACATGTGCCAGGACATTATCTAGTAACTAGAAAGATGCTAGAACAATATTTTTGTTACAATGTGGGTATAATACTATTTTGCTTTCTGAAGAAAAAAGTAATCATTATCTAATTTTATTCTATTCAAGTTACATTTTTTACAAGCTGGGTAACATTATTGTTATACACTTTTTCCTATACTTTGTTTCCTAATTCATAGGAGCACGCCAGCGATAAAGCGGTGATAAAGCATTGGCGTGTTGTGTTATCTTCCATTTTTAGTAGATTTATTAATAGTGCCAACATAGTTATGTTTTTTTGTTCTCCGAAAATACAACAGGATGTGCAAGAACTTTTAAAAACATTATTAGATCAGGTAACGGAAGAAAACTGACGCAATGCTATAAATTATCTGAAAAAAGAGGAATAGAAGCTGTGGGATCATAGCAACCCTATGGAAGAGAAGACACCATTAATGATTTCATGACCACATCTGATTAAGATGAAAGTAAAGACGTTTTTGATTGAAATTAAATGGTAAATACACATAATATTTCTATTCTCTATTGTAATATATTTATTTTCTTCTACAACAAAATGGGCATTGGCAAAAGTGTAAGTCAGTCAATAATTTGTTAACCGTCATTTAAAAAACATTTTTAAGCTGAAATTATTTGCAATTAAAATTAATTAATATACATATGTATATTTTATTAGAGATGTTTGTCTTATGGATAAACTAAGATTCTACTAGATCTTTACGATATATTAACCTGCATAAATAGTATATGTTTTATTTGTGAAGAAACTTGAGAGTTGAGAGTAGCTCACTGGCCTCATTGCCTTCTTGTATATCCTCAACAGGAACACCGTAAACCACCAATCAATTTATTTTTATAAAAATGTGTGATGATGTCATCTAGAGGCCTTGCCTAAAACTAACCATGCTTTGGCAGTGCCAGTCAGTGCCAATAGATTTTCTAATTGACGTAATAACAAACTACACGTACCGAGTAAATGTTATACTCATCATAGTCTTGTACGCAACCTCTACAAATAAATAGATCACTAAGCTTCTTATTGTGAAAAAGTTTTACTAGCTAGAATAATTCCTATTTCAATTCGCAGGTTTTTCTTCATAATTACCCAAATAGATGTTTGCTGTCTCCTTCCTAGGGTATCTCCCTAGTAAATTCCCAGATATCAGTTTCATCTCACAACCTTTGAAATTCACTTGGGGTGCTTTCTTCAATGAATTGTGCTATTGCTGTAGGTGATAAATGTTTAGAAGGCAGTCCCTGTAACTTTCTTATAGCTCTTCATGATCAGTAACGGTTGTCTGGTGACTATATAAATTCTTACAATTTTATCCGTTCTGTCTATACCGGCAATCTTCTTCACAGTTATAATTATGACAGCTAGTTTAGTTGGAATAATGCTGGCATGTTTACCTAGTGATCTGCAAATAATAAAATATTATAAAAATATTAATCTAGTCAGTTCACAGCATGGAATTGTCATGGCTTCTTCAGTTTAGCTGTATCCTAGTGTTAAATCGAAACGTATATAACTCACTCTTACTAGTTTGGTAGGATTCTTTTTGTCCTACTGCGCAAAGATCTGCCAAAAAGTTAAAGGACGCGATCAAAAAGTGCCTCTTCAAGTTTAGAAAAGCATTATAGAAGAAGTTTTTCACTTGATACTTAGCAGCACTATGGTAAAACGTTGTTTTGTTTTTGTTATTTTCCTAATCTTTGTGTTACTTGTTATATACCAAATAATATATTAGTTAAAAACTGTTGTATATAAGTATTTTGTTTCGAATTTTTTACGTATGTGTTTTTTTTGTTATCTAAAATTAACACATTTTATTTATTTCTCACATAATATACTACATAATGTCCCATATATTGAATTTTTTAATATTTATAATAAATATTTAATAAAATCACCCCTCCCACATGTGGGCCAAATTCGTTTCATAGTCCTGTAATAGAGGGCTAAAAATCAGGATATCATCTCGGAAGCTGAGCAAAGCTATTGGCAAGCAAAGCTTGCACATTGGTCCTTCGAGCCTTAAAGCCGTTCTTCAACCGAAGAACATCCGTCCAATATACACAACCGTGGATCCGTCCATCAACTTTATCGTCCGTCCATCTACAAGCAACCAAAACCAACCATATAATCACAGTTGTCAGGAAGTCTGTCGTACATGGCAAGAAAAAAGCTGAACAGAAACCAAAGAGCTAAGAAACGTCAAGAAAAATTAGAAGAAATCGTTATAGCTTCTTTAGACGGAGTTGACATCAAAACGCACCATTCAGGTTTGCCAGTCACGCCAACCATAGATAAAAAACCGTTTGAATTCGTAACCAGGCTAGAAGCAAGATTTAAAGAGCTTTTCGGCGAATAGCTTACCACCAAAACCTGTTTTAGGGTGTCGTTGCCTGAACTGAGTAGGGTAACGTGAAGAAGCACTCGAAAAAACTAAGTGGTGGGAAAAAGCAAAGTGCCGTTAGCTTCACTCGCACACACAAATATACACGTTACGTAATAATTGGTATTTTCCTTGTTGCCCAGTTACCGCTGGCGAGGGGAATACTAAAAGGAATAAATAAGATATACCTGTGCCAGTTCACGCTGGCGGGCATATATTATCGTTTCCACGATTGAGTATCACACACAAGCAAAGACTTTTCCCCGTGACCAGTTAACGCTGGCGAGGAAAATACTTTAAGGGTTTAATAAGGTATTCCTGTGCCAAGTTCACGCTGGCGGGCATATATTATTGAACTCAGCTTAACATACAACACAAACAGACACTACTTGCAAACTAGCCGAAAGTAAACAAAAAACAAATAAACAAACAAAATATCCCGTCCCGTCTGTTCAAAAATTCATCATGTCTGCGGAAAGCAAAATGAATGAGCTTGTTCAAGAACAAGAAGGACTAGGAAAACAAATAATCCAGCTTATCAGCAATAGCAAGAAGGACTCTTCTTTGAGAAAAACTGAAACATATATAAAAGACCGCATCGCCACCTTAGAAAAAATATGGAAAAGTATCCAAAAAAACGACAAGGAAATAAAAAACCTAAACCTCACCGAACATGCATATTTTACCAAAAAATATGACAACCAATTAAAAGAAAAATACGAAGAAGTACTAAACTACCTAAAAACCTGTCCAAAAGCAGAAACACCTTCAGCAAGTTCCGCCGATCCCTTGGCGGAAAAAGAACAAGAACACCGTCTGAAAAAACAAAACTTCAGGCTGCAACAACTACAAACCGACCTAAACCAAATTGAAACGGAACTAAGCCAAGGAAAGTCCAAATCTCGCTATAAGCTTCACATGGAAAAAATTAAAAAACAATGGGATGCTATTCATCAACTGCATGAAGAAATAATGATAAATGAAACAAAGTTTCAAAACAACTATTTTGTCAATAATACTTATGCAGACACTCTTGGCCAGTACGAAGAAATTCTGGAAAAACTAACTTTAGAAGCTCAAGAAAATATCATGGCCCAAACTCAACAAATCGTGGTGAACCAGCCACAGCAAAAGTTAGCAATTCCAAAAGTCGTTATCCCGATCTTTTATGGAGGATATGAAAACTGGTCTAATTTCTTCGATATATTCAAAAGAGTAATTCATGAAAACCAAGCACTGACCAAGGCCGAAAAGATGCACTATCTGAAAACCCACACACGGGGAGAAGCAGGCAAATTGATTCAACACCTTGAGTCAACTGAAGCTAATTACGAAACAGCATGGGAGTTATTGCAAAAGCGATATGAAAACAAAAGGCTACTAACATTCCAACTAATTGATAAGATATTAGACGTACCAACGGTTACAAAAGAAGACGCACTGAAACTAAAACAACTACACGACACTACAAGAGAATGTCTACAGGCGTTGAAAAACCAAGATGTAGAAATCGATACATGGGGTCCAATGGTAATTCGAATAATCCTCAGAAAATGGGATTCTGAAACCAACCGTCTATACGAACAAAATCTTCAGAAGCCGCATGATATCCCAGAGTTCGAAGAATTTATGAACTTCTTAGAAAGACGATTCCAGTCATTAGAAACCATTGCCGTTAACGTCGCATCAGACAATAACAAAAAACACAGTAACGCTGGTTGTCTATTCTGCAAAGATAAACAACACATGACGTAGCACTGCCAAAAGTTCAAAACGCTTTCAGCAGAAGAAAGAAACAAACAAGTCCAAGAAAAACACATGTGCTATAATTGCTTAAGTCATGATGTTGGCAAAAGGTGTTTCAGCCAAACAAGGTGCAATATATGCAGTCGCCAGCATCATACACTTCTACACCTTGAAAGATATCAACAAAACCAACAACGGTCAACAGACTACCAACCCAGAGGTTTTCAAAGAAGTTCTAACAATCCACCAAGAAATTCCCAATACAACGCCGGTGCAGGAAGGTCAAATAATCAACCTAACACCAATAGAAATACTTCAACACACCATACTAGCAAACAAGAAGAGAACGTTCTTCTCGCAACAGCCCTTGTTGAAGTTTCCACTTCAAGTTCATCGCAGCCATTACGACTTCTGATCGATCAAGGTTCACAATCTTCGTTTGTTACGGAAGAAGCCGCCCAACGACTAAATTTGCCACGCCGCCACATCAGAGCTGAAATATCTGGTGTTGGCGGGGGAAAATGGTCCACTAATGCCCAGATTAGACCAAGATTCAAAAGTACATTTTCTATGGAAGTTAACATGATAGTCCTCCCAAAGTTAACACGTTCCATGCCGAAACAAAAACTCCAAATACATAACATAGACAACTGGAAAAATGAAGTTTTAGCAGACACTACCTTTATGACTTCTGAACCAATAGATGGAATTTTAGGAGCCAAGGAATATGCAACCATAATCCTGAACGACCTTCAGAAAACTAAAGAGGGTCTTCTGAAACAAAACACGGAACTGGGTTGGATTGTGTCTGGTTCTATATTATCTGAGCCTCAAAGTATTGAACTCAATATGAAGAAGATAATCAGCTAACAAAATTCTGGGAGATTGAAGAAATAATGCCATGTCACCAATTAACACAGGAAGAACAAGCGTGCGAAGAATTTTACGAAAAAACCACACAACAAGACAAAGAAGGAAGATTTGTAGTTCGAATTCCGTTCAAGCAATCGCCAGAAACTCTAGGCCACTCAAAGCCACGAGCAGCAGCAAGACTTGTAAACGTTGAGAAAAAATTTCAACACGATCCCGAACTACGGGACCAGTACATAGATTTTATGAAGGAATATCTAGAATTAGGTCATATGCGGAAAGTTGGACGACAAGAAATCAATCAAGGAAAATATTACATTCCGCATCGAGCTGTCATCAGAGAAGCAAGTACAACCACTCGCTTAAGAACAGTCTTTGACGCATCCTGTAAAACTTCCACAAATATTAGCCTCAACCAGATCACGCACGTCGGTCCGAGGTTACAACAAAATATCGCAGATATAATTATTCGTTGGAGGAAACATGAAATTGTCTTCTGCGCAGACATAGAGAAAATGTACCGCCAAATCAAAGTACACCCAGAAGACCAACCTTTCCAGAGAATATTATGGAGAGAACATCCTAATCAACCAATGTTTGAACATGAACTTACCACCGTAACCTACGGTACCACGTCAGCTCCGTACCTAGCTATGAAAACACTTCAAACGCTAGCAAAGAAAGAAGCAAACAATTTTCCGGCAGCAAGTGAAGCAACATTGCAAGATTTCTATGCTGATGACATTTTATCAGGAGCAACAAACGTTCAAACAGCCCTAGAGCTTCAAAAACAACTGTTGCAAATGCTTGGGTCAGCAAAATTCAATTTAAGAAAATGGTCAAGCAATTCTCCTGCACTACTAAAGTCCATTCCGGAAGAACTTAGAGATCAAAAAACTCATGAGGTGCCGCAAGACGAAGAAAAAAAGTCCTTAGGGGTCTTGTGCTCCCCAGGAGACGATATATTTAAGTTCAAAGTAGAAATCTCACAAATCAAAAAACTAACAAAAAGAAACATTTTATCCGAAATCTCCAAACTATTCGATCCGTTGGGATGGCTAGCTCCAGTTGTCATTCAAGCCAAACTCATTATCCAAGATCTATGGTTACGAAACCTAAACTGGGATCAGCCCGTCGACGAAGAAATATCTACAAGATGGTTGCAATTTCAAAGTAAAGTAAAGGAACTAGAGAAAATTAGAATTCCTAGGTGGATGCGTTACCGAAACTCCAAAACAGAACTACATTGTGACGCGTCAGAAAAGGCGTATGGTGCTGTAATTTACAGCCGAATAGTAGAAGGAAACGAACATACTGTCACACTTCTACAAGCAAAATCAAAAGTTGCCCCAGCCAAGAATAGAACAACTCTACCTCGGCTAGAACTATGCGCTGCCGTACTTCTGTCTAAGTTAATACAGAAAACCAGAACCGCCTTGCAACTAGACAACACCCAAACATTCGCATGGACTGACTCCATGATCACTCTAGGGTGGATAAAAGGAGATCCTACAAAGTGGCAAACCTTCGTCGCCAATAGAGTATGTGAAATACACAGAAATGCAACAGGAGTTTCTTGGAATCACGTCAAGTCTCAGGAAAATCCAGCAGATATTATCTCCAGGGGTCTGGATCCTGATAAGCTGGAAGCTACCGAGTTCTGGTGGAAAGGTCCTCACTGGCTCAACTCATCCAATAACCTTCCTCTGACTAAGATAATCCCCGAAGTAAACGAGGAAATCAGAGCAAATTGTTACAAAGCTGAAATTGTAGTAAAAAGTGACATATGCGAAAAATTCTCTGACCTTACAAGAATGCTACGAGTTTTATCATACTGCTACCGAGTTACCAATAGGGAGGAAAGCCCTATTCTCTCTGTTAAGGAAATACAGGTCACCCTTAAAAAAGTCGTCGCATTGATTCAAAAACAAGAATTTAGTGAAGACTACAAATAACTACGTACTACCAAGACAGTTGGAAACAACAGCAAACTGCGGAATCTAAGTCCATTCCTAGACAGCGAAGATCTCATTAGAGTCGGAGGGAGACTAGAAAACGCACCAATAACTTACCAGAAGAAACATCCAATGATTCTTCCGTACCACAGCCATTTTTCCAAGCTAGTTATACTAGAAGCTCACAAGAGAACTCTCCATGGAGGAAACCAAGCAACTCTTGCATATATTAGGAGCAAATTTTGGATTATTAACGGGAAACGAGCCGTCAGAACCCAATTAAAAAAATGCATCAGTTGCATTCGTTATAAAGCCAAAACCGCAGAACAATTTATGGGACAACTCCCGAAACCAAGAGTAACTCCAGCACCACCATTCACAAACTCAGGGGTGGACTATGCTGGTCCAATTCAAATTAGAACCACCAAAGGGAGAGGACATAAGTCGTACAAGGGCTACATTTCAGTATTCGTGTGCCTTGCCACCAAAGCGATTCATTTAGAAGTGGTCAGCGATATGTCAACCGAAGCATTTTTAGCTGCATTCAGACGGTTCACTGCAAGAAGAGGTCATTGTGAAAATATGTATAGTGACAACGGCACTACATTTTTGGGAGCATCAAAACAATTTGAAGAAGAAGTGAAGGAAATTATCGAAGAGCCTCACCTGCAAAATGCAATTATCAGCTCAGGAACACAATGGCACTTCATCCCACCCGCAGCCCCACATTTTGGAGGAATCTGGGAAGCAGGTGTCAAATCCATGAAACATCATCTAAAGCGAGTCATTGGAGCATGCACTTTGACCTATGAAGAAATGACAACCTTGGTGCACCAAATTGAAGCGTGTTTAAATTCGAGACCGCTTTGCCCCCTAACGGAAGATATTGATGACACCAATACATTGACCCCTGGACATTTCTTAATAGGGAGAGAATTATTAGCTCCCTTCGAATTTAAATCCTTCCCGAACTGTAATCTGTCGCAAAGGTGGAGACTCGTTCAAAAAATGAAGAAAGACTTCTGGGAAGCCTGGACTACTGAGTATCTTTCCAGACTTCAACAACGATATAAGTGGAACAAGCCTATTGAAAATTTGCCAGTGGGCACAATGGTTCTAATTAAAGAAGAAAATATAAATCCGAACAAATGGCCTTTGGCGAGAATAATGGAAATGCATCCAGGTCAAGATGGAGCAGTTCGAGTCGTAACAATAAAAAGGCCAGGAGGTGTCACTCAAAAGAGACCAATTCACAAGTTAATTCCTTTGCCTACAGACCAAGATACACAAGCCGCTACCCAGCCCACAATAGAAATCAATAGTCATGTTGCACAGAAAGAAGAAAGAGAAAAGACTGAAGCATACAACTTCAAAATCAGCACTTCTTTATGTTTTGACAATTCTATTCTTGCTAATTTCTGCAACGACAGCAGAAAACTCTTACAAAATTCACCAACCCCAACATGGCCTTTACATAGAACATCTAGGGACAACTCAAATTGACAAAGGAGTCTTTAGAATAGAAATAGCACATTCCAGAAACAGGAGTGAAAATGATGTGAAGGCAGTAATCAACGTAGCTTCTCAATTTAGAGACCTATGTGATAAATCAAAAAAGCTTACAAATGACGCCAGATGTGAAGCCCTAACCCATCATTTGGAAGAGTTAAAAAATCATACCCAGTGGATGCTGACGAATCTTAACGACGTCCATCATACAAGACGGAAAATTTTTAACAACTGTATTTGGAGTCAACGATGAAGTGTATCAAGATATCGACCCGCTCAACAAAAATCAAGAGCAATTGATTCGAGCGTCCAATCACCAAACTAAATTTATGGTGTCCGCGCTCACGGAGTTCAATGAGACAGAATCGAGGATCACCAATAGACTTAAACATTTTCAAGAAAAACTCAACCAAGGACTAGAAGCAATCAACAACATGCAGACTTGGTACAAGCAAATAGACACCAATGCCCTAAATATTCAACTGCTAAGCGCCTACCAAGTAGCACAAAACTTCATCAGCGAAATAAATGAATACTATGACAAACTATTGAACATCCGCTTCAATAGGGGCACAATATACGAACTAGTATCACCGGCATATATCAACAATATCATAAAAGAAACAAATAAAAAATTTCCGAATAACTTAAGGATTGTACCGACAATGTTATCCACGAAGCAGACAGCTAATAAGACAAGTCTCCAAGTGTATGGGTACTTTCCAATAGCAGATGTTGCCAAGTTTGGACTTCTAAAAGCAACGCCAGTTCCGGTGAAAATCGAAAACGGATCGTATTGGAACCTCCACGTCACTAATGACTACATAGCCGTCGACTACGACACGCAACTGTACTTCCAACTTCATGAAAACGACTTACAACAATGCATTAAACCATACCCCAATGATCCACATCAGTTTATCTGTTCACCAAGTTCAGTCAGAAACATAGAAACAAATCCTTCATGTATTATAGATGAAATATATGAACGAGCCGCTCCAAGACATTGCGCCATTGAAAAAAGCAGCATAAAAGGCATACTATGGAAACAGCTGTGCGCAGCCAATACTTGGATGTTCATATCCAGCTCTCCAATGGTAATATCTGTAATCTGCAATGGTGCGCGGGAAGATGTTGCAATAAACGCAACAGGGATAATTCAAATATCTCAAGAGTGTATAATTCAAACAAAACAAAACATACTCACGCCTAAACGAAGCACCACCGTTCCAGTGTTAAATAGTTATTCCAAAGCGGTCCCAAACTTATTAGGCAATGCGATCCACCAGAAACAACTAGACATTTTACCAACCGAGCCAGTGTTCGAACTGACAGACAGCCTTCATGAATTGATAAACGATCAAGAACACCAACAAGAGCAACTACAGAACATTCTTTGGCGAAACATTCACCATCATCCCATAGCAATTAGCAGCATCACTACAATTATCATAGCCATTCTTATAATTGCAGGATGGTATACAGCCAAAATCATTGTAGCACAGCATCAACAGAAGAAACGCAACAGGAAACCAGATCACAGGACCACTCAAAACGAGGAATTTGAGTTAAGATCTCTCACTTCATCCATCGGAGACAGGCCGCAGAATGTATAATTCTCACAATTACACATAAAATTTCTATAATTTAATAAGCCAATTCTATGCATATTTAATATTTACTTAGATGGTATGTACAGTGTCTACACTGACCTTCTTACAGTCACGTCAGTTGAACCTTGCACGTTCTGATGACTATACATAATATAATGTTATTAAATTTTACTATTTTGCATCATTGAGATCGCACGCATTGTTTAATTGATAGTTGTATAAATGGAATGTAAATCTTAGAATAAATCAGTACGTTATTAACCACGATAATTGTTACTGATTTACTACGAACAAATACCTACTACGTCCTACATCGTCCCGCTGCTCATCTCAAGCCGAAGCTGAGCAAAGCTATTGGCAAGCAAAGCTTGCACATCCCTCTTCTTTTCTGCCGAACGGCGTAGCTGGTCAGCTGTTTAAGAATTTCCTAAACCAAAGACTGATGACGGAAGTGGATCAGTGGATCCTTGCTAAAGTAGTCTGTCGCACTCGTCTGCCGCGAAAGAACAAAACTGTGTCAAAATGAGAGGTGACAGATTTACATGTTAAGGAAATGGCTTTAGTTGACCTGTAAGTATTTAATACATATACGATGCATCGGATGGGAATTATAAAACCATTACATACAGGCGTTATATTGGTCATATGAAGTGATATTCAGGTTCGTTTGTAGACTTACTCACCACCGGTGCAAGGTACAAAAATTGACTTGCCTATAGTAACACAAGCGGCTAAAAAAATGTTTCTAAAAAGAATCCAACAAAATGCCGAAAAACACACAAAGAAAATAACGTTTGAAGTAAACGCTTGGCGTTCCATCTTTAAAAGTTCGACGCCGCATCGCACATTTACAGTTACATATATAATGCGTAATTAAAATGCGTCAGGGGGAACAACTGCCCGTCTGCTCCTCTCTGGCTTCGTCAGTTGATGTAATCGACAAGCTTCATCTCCAAGGATGACACATGGCAAAGATGCTTCGGAATCCAGCCATTTACTATCAGTGGGTAAATGAAATCTACCACTATCACCCTCTTTACCCTACGCCAAAATTTTAAAACCTCTAAGATCTCTGTACTTCTTAGAGTCTCAAAATCAGTTTTAATAGATTTATTTTATGAATTATTGGAATTTTAAATTGCGTTTTCACCTAATTAAAAATAAATATATGAAACCCGAATTATTGTAACAAAATTACATATATTTTAATGAGCAATATATTTTTTTAGAGATTTTTAAAAATAACTTCGTATCAACTTACAAAGAGTATTTATTGTCAAGACTATCAAAAATGTATTACTTACAATAGTTTTAAATATCTGTGTTAACAGTATGTATCACTTACTAACAAGTTTAAATTAAAACATAGATGTATTCATATTTCATTTTATCTTAAACTGTGATTATTCGATTTATAAGATAAAGAAAATTCACGATAAGTTTACAAAATGACCTTACAACGTCAAATTGATTATCAGTATTACTTTTGTAATGAGGTATTTAATCAATAATTTTAATTTTAAGTAAAGCGTTTTTTTTAGGGGTGGATGTGGGTGTCAAAAGCGACCTTGATATTTAAAAAAATAATAAATTTTAAATTATACTAAAATCCGAATATTAACAGGCTAAAAAGCATATTTATTACTCTATTCAAAACGTCCTTTTCTTATACATTAATAAAATATTTTTGTTAAAATAGGTTTAAGAATACCACCCTCTTGCTCAATCGAATAGGCTGAAGCCTAAGATGAAAATAGGGACCCGCATGGGCCCTTTTAGCAATTTATTTGTTCAAATATACATGAATAAAACTATAATAAATGTTTTTATCGAAATCTTTTAAGCTATTCATAAAGAGGCCAAATCATTGACTTATGAATAAACAATGACTTTTCATCACAGATTGATTTGTGTACGGCATAGCGCATCAGGGTATGTCCATAACAACGCACCGTACCTAGCCTGGTTCACTTTGCACACTAGCGCCCACGTGGGTAGCCGGTACATCACATTGATGCAGTTTGTTTATTAACAGCTTTAACAAAAAAATGAACTATTATGAGAATTCATTCATTAGTTTTATAAACCCACAATGATTTTTTTTAATACACATACCCAAGACTACTTACTTTTTTATATTATTATATTATAAATAATTAAAGCCTCACTTATGTTAGTTTGAAGGTGGTAGATAATGTAGAATACTCACTAAACTCGTTTTGTCGGATGTTCATTGTCTTTATTATTTTGGTTTCACAACGTTTCGAATCGTAAATATCTCCAGTGGTTTTTAAGTATAAACTATGTTTGGGCACCCCATACAGTATATTGTACTTTGTCCCCCTCCCCTTAATTAAAAGTTTTGGCCAGATTATGTTTTTCGATATTTACTTATTTTAAAGAAAGATGTTTTATTAAAACGTGTCCACCTAATTGATGTTAAAAATTATATGCAAAAGATAGTATATACTTTTTAGTTTTTACTCAATTATCCATAATTTTTTCTTAGTATAGGCTACCTAGGTATCAATGTATAGGGCCGAGTATAGGACCTTTGTTGCCTAGAGTAGTTTTCGATACGTAAAACTACATTTTAAGCAAAAAAGATAATTAAATTGTTTCATGTATCTTTATTTTAAAAATTTCTTATGTATTGAGAACTACCGTAGGCAAATGTTACATGTTAAGCTACCTACGTAATTTTTAAAAATATTTTTCATGGGTATATTTTGCTTTTACTAAAAAGCCTTATAAAACACCGTTATATAGGCCAATAACAAGTAGGTAAAAGCTGTTCATATTGTGGACTTACCTGTGAAATATGCTGGTTTGCTCTTTTTGAACTGATATGACACAACGGTCAAAGCATTTTTCAAAATCTTGCCGGGAGTTCTGGGTCTTTTTAACAACAGATCCTCGAACGACGATCACTCGCCTGCCTTTTCTCCGTATGGCATTTGATCTGCTCAATAAACACTTATCAGAGGAGTCTAGTGAATCATCTTCAGTTGCACGATAAATCTCCAGGCTTCGCATTGACTGATACATTTTAAAAAAATGGTTTCCTGGACACGAGTATTTTACATGTTATAAGTTGACCTCAAATATTTATTTTTCTTTTGTCCGCGACACAGTTTTATCAAGTCTTATGTACGTAAAAATATATACTTTGTCCATACAGACGTTCCCTTCCTAGAGAGCAGATATAATTGAAAATTGCACAACAACTACATTGCAACTAAATAAAATATTTGTCGTAGATTCATTTAAGTAGGTACGGCTTTTCAAAAAAAAATTATTAATCATGAATGTCTGGTGTCGTTTATTTGCCACCCTGCAAACTCGTCGCCATTTGATTCATTCTCAATTGAAAATATAGATGTAATAAGAAAAAAAACTCCCAACATGTAAGAATTATGAAGTAAGATTAAATAAAGAATTTTAAATAGAATCTCACTATTTTTTTATTTTTTTTACATAGACATTACACATTATCAATTATTTCCAAAATGGCGGCCCAGAAGACATTTTTTATTAATTTTGGCAAAATTCAATCTTAACCAATTAAATGTTTATGAATCAATTTGATAAATTAAACAAAAACAAAATGGATTTTTTTCTAATTTTTCCTACAACGGACTTAATAATTCATTAGACACCAAACGGAATCGATTTATTTCAATTTTTATTTAAATTGTGAACTTTCATAACACAAATGTTTAATATGGAAAAATGGACAAAAGTTCGACAAGTAGGTTCGTTTTTAATATTAATTAATAACGTGTTATGAACAAAGTCTTTATAATTAGTCATAAAAATCACACTATACTGGTTATGTCGATACTGATTATTGGTTCTTTAAGTTATTTAAGAGTTCCGACAATTTGAATTTTCGAAAATTAGGGTGAATTAAATAAATATACAAGTTACCAATTATTTTTAAAATAGTAGCGCAAGAGGCTTTTTTGGAAAGTAAAAGTGGCGAGATTCTTAAATACCACAATGACGTATCCAAAATAGTCTAAAATTTCTAAATAATTGTAAAGATTTACCTACTTATTCATTTTTTTTCAAACCTACTCTTTTTCGTATAACACGCTCTAATAATTTTTGTTAGGCAAATAGACCCAAACGTACAAATTACAAATTTACAAAGTACCAGTTTTTAAATAAGTTACAATGTTATTCAATCTTTTTTTGTCTTATGAAGTCGATTCATAAACATTTTATTGGTAAAGACAAAATGCCTCCAGAGTGAATTTTTAAAAAAACTTCTATTCCGCCATATTCTGTTATGTACGGGGTTTGTCTCCATATCTTGACACTCTCCACAGTTGCGTATATAAGGGAGGGGTTTCGGGGTTAACCCCCCCTCCCCCCAGAGCTACTTTTAATTAAGATAAAATAATAAAAATATCTAAAATGAGAGCCCTTTTTCTACAGTTTTACCTATAGTTAACATAAAGTAATGACCTTTTTTTTGTTTGTTTATATTATTTACGTCCAATTAGGTAAAAAACAATAACTAATGACTCTTGTTTTTTTGTTGAAAATGTCCATCGTCTCCAAGTCCCCCCTCCGAAGCAATGTCTATATAGTCCACTATAAAAAAACTTTAAATTCAAAAGTTGCGCAGTTTGTCCTGACCGCCTAAATTTTGATGTCAAAAAACACTAATAGGTATCACTGTTTTTAAATCAGTCAATTAAATTAACATTTTCAAAAAAATAGATAATTTTTTTTGTTGAAGGATGTGGCATATACATCTAAAGAGACCATGTCCTATAATTATTGCTGTAGATAACACCTTTTTTGTGTAAAAATACTATATTTTTACAAATTTTTGTAGATTGCAAAAAAATTTGAACGCACAAATTTATTTAAAATAAAGTTCCTTACTTACTCAAGATATGCAACAAAGTTTTTAGAAAAATTATTTTCAAACTAAATACGAAAGCATAGCTTGCTATTAAAATGTTGCTTTTTCGCTGTTGTATTTTTATAATAGAAAAATATTTTTACGGTTATAAATGGTTTGTTAAAGAGAGATTGTAATTTGAAAACTGTATCACTGAGATATCTATCTATTAGTTTCCACAAAGAGTAAGAAAAAGTAAAATTTTAATAGCAAGCCATGTTTTTCTATTTACACATAAAATTTGTTTTTAACCAATTTTTTTAAATAACTTTGTTGCCTAATATTTAAAAACAAAGGTACTTTGCCTGCACATTTTTACATTCTAATATTTATGGCTCTCCCTGTGCAACGATTTGTAAAAAACAACATCACTTTTAGGCGTAAGTTTTATGAATCCACAAATTAAAAGTTTTACCACGTGCATATACACTGTGTATTTGGATTCAGAGAAACAATGACCAAAGAAAATATAACGCACTCCGTAAAAAAGTAATATTGATGTTTTTCTCTACTGTGTTACACTTGTTGGTCTAATCTAATAAAAAATCTTCGTGGAAAACTCTATGCTATGAAGTTTTGTATTTAAGGTCGATTTCTCTTACTATCGAAAATTATCTATGGGGTGTCTAAAATGTTTTAAAATACATTCAATTTCATTCTTCAGACACTTCACTTAATCACTGTAAACAAATAAAGTGCAAAGTTCGATGATATAAGTTAAAACTCACAAATTTCTTCAAACAAAAACTTGATATCGCGAAAAAGTGTAAAACAATGTCTATCTACTGAATAAAGTAAAACTTCGGTGTCTGAATAATTTTGGAATAAAGGCTGAACAATAGAAAATTAAAAGAATGGACAGCAGTTAAAAGGGGGGACATATCCGTTGTAGATTAGAACCATAGTGCTTTTACAACCTGTGTACTGTAATGTCCCGCTTGACTGAAAACGAAAAGCTTTATGTTATAATTGGAGTTTTTGCACAACGCAACCAACAGTGTACCTAACGGATGATCAAAAATCGTACTTAACAGTTTTCAACAACCACTGGAGAGGCAAATAAAAAATATGTCATGGATAAATAACATTACGTAGTTGTATAGACAGAAATGAAAATACCGTAAAACGGACTTCTTTGTTCAGGTTTTGAGGTATTTTTGTTTCTAGACACTGCACTTATAATCGAATGGACTTGAAAAAAATCAAGGGTACCAATATAGGCCTTACCTATCACCTGCCATAAAATGGGGTTTTACGGTAAACCGTTTTAGAAAAAAAAAGCAAAATGTGTGCTAAAGTAGTAGCGTCTCTGGGGTTACATTGGCAACTAAACAGAAAAGTAAACAACAATAATGTGGACCCATCGCAGGGTTATTTTAGCACCAGCTTTTTTTTAAGTTTTAAAAAAAAAATTAATATTTTCTGTTAAAATATAATAATTCTCTATAAAAAAATCCGTAAATTTCCTTTACCCAGAACTTCCCTTATTATGAATATTTACTTTTATTTGAATAGTGAAGTTTGGTTCAGTATTTTAGGAACACATATTATATACTGTCTTTTCAAATATTTTTATTGGACGCGATTTTGATCCAATATATTAGATCCCTACAAATATTTTACCAGTTTCTACCTATGCCACACTTGATTTTGGGCATAATTTAAAATGAATTCAATAAGTAATTTTTACATTGACACATACCGCACATTCGCACCAGTTTATCCTTATATCATATTTAATTTTTCTCCAACATTTACAGTCAATTGAATAAGATTTTTTTACGTTATTTTTTTTAACCTGTTATTTGGCCGCCATTTTGTTCCGCTATCTTCAATTCGTAACACAACTTTACCAGTTTATCTCTATATTACACTTAATGCTTGCACAAAATTCGAAATTAATCTAATAAGTAGTTTTTTTAGACAGACTTTTAAATATTTTATTAGGCCGCCATTTTGTTTTGCTATTTTATATTCATACCAAAATGTTACCAGGTCATTCTTATGTAACTTTTTTTTGCAAAATTTGAGGTAAATTGGATAATTAGTTTTTTTAGTAATAATTTTTAACGTTTCACTAAGCCGCCATCTTGTTCTGGCATATTGGATTTTTACCAAAATATTACCAGATCATCCCCACATGAGCCTTAATTTTTGACTAAAATGTGAAGTCAATCTGTACGTGAACTAACAGACAGAGATTTATTATATACGGAATTTATAAAACATATTTTTTGGCATCTAGGAACGCTAAAACGCAAAGATGAGTAAAAAAAAGAGGGTGATTTTTTCAGATTACCAAAATTTTATTTGGCCACCATTTTGTTCCGCCATCTTGAATTAATACTACAGTTTTACTAGTTTATCTCTATACTATAATTAGTTATGCACACAATTTGAAATCAGTTCATTAAGTAGTTTTTTCAATTTTTAAATATTTTATTAAGCTGCCATTTTGTTCCGCCATCTTGGATTCATACCAAAATTTAACCAGTTGATTCCTACTTAATACTTGATTTTTGTGCAAAATTTCAGATAAATTAGGTAAGCACTTTCTTAGTAATAATTTATTTTTGCCTAGGCCGCGAAAAAACAGACCGACAGACAAACAGACAGACCGACGGAATGGAAAAAACAAGTTTTTCGTCATCTAGAGACCATGAAACGTAATACTTCTATTTTATAACGGAAGTAAAAATAACATTTTCATATTTTTTAAAGAACTGCAAAAAATAGAATATTTTTGGAACATTCTTAAGGCACAAAATTCACTGTAAAAGAAACAAAAACAACTTTCTTGGTCAAAAATAAAAATACACGTTTCCGCCTACGCCTTGCCAAAATGATATGAATATTAATTATCATATTCACATTTTCCACAAGTATAAAATTTGTTTTTGGATCCTTCGTTACAAACACTGCAGATCCACTTAGAACAACCAATGCATAGAATCCAGTCTGGTCCAATGTAACTAGACCAATCAGCAGCCCAAATTCCATATTCGTCTTCATTTCTGCTTCTTGAAGATGTTGGTTGACTAATGTCTTCTGTTCTCGATTTTTCTAAAAATTTGGTTTTCCTTTTGCCTTTCCCTTAACCGTATTTTGTTTGTCACTATTTTCATCTTCAATTATTATATTTTCCTCGTCTTGCCTTTCCCCACTTTCTTCATAATCAACTTCTTTGCAAGGTATACTTTTTTGCCGTGTTCTCTTTTAGGGTTAGAGCTTCTTTGTCCACGTGTCTCCTGAAGAAACTCTAATACACTCATGATAGAACTCGTAGATGCGTCACTTGGAGTGTCTTGCAGTTTAGATAAATGAAAAATTACGATGGCAGGAAATCAAAATCAAATTTTTTTTACTGTTTCCCGGACAGATCTCCACAAGCGATCTAGAAGATTCGGAAAATTTTCCTTGCCTTTTTCGGGACCCGTCCTTCTCCAATCGTCCAAAATAGCCATCAATGTCTTCTTCATAGGAGCAAAGATAGCCACGTCCAAAGGCTGCATAAAGTGGGTTGAATTGTGGGGTAAGAGAGCCATGTAAATATTATTTTCTTTAGCAGCCTTTACTACGGCTGAAACATGCGAGGCTAGGTATGATCACCTAAAACCACAACTGTTTCGCCATTACAATTTTCTTTGATATGTGGTAGCAAGAAGTTGAGGAACCATATCTCAAAAAGGTTATATCGAATCATCCACTACTGCTGTTATCATAAACTGTCCCTGGGGGGGCCACTAACAGTCCAGTTTTTTGTAGATGTTATTGGCTTTATAGACTACCATTATTGGTAGTAAGATCCCATTTGTGCTTCTGCATACCATTGCACTCACTGTCAAACGCAAATGTTCTTGAACCCTTTCCACCCTTCTTATGCCTCTACGAACTAGCACCTTTTTGGCCCTGGGGTCGTCTATAAAATTAGTTTCGTCATAGTTAAACACTTGTTTAGCACTAACAGATTCGAGAACGTGTTTATTGTTATTGAAAAACTCCATTATATCCGCGCGCTTAATATTAGATGCCAATCGAATGCTAATGTTATTTCTGGTAACAAATTTTTCAATGAAGTCCGGTCCTGGCTTGCCTCGTTTTGTTAGATATTATTGTACAATGTCTCTGGTGTCACTAACAGTAACGGGAAAAACCCAATTTGCTACCTGGTTGATGGTCTCCGATATTAGCGTCTCCTCCTGTTGGGGACCATGGGTTGACCTACACGACCCTCATGCCTCCCAAATAGCCTAGAAGAGTTCCCCTTAGTATTTTTTCCAGGGCTCAACTGCCAGGGGGGGCTCCTTGGGCAGTGACGGAACTAGCCCTGTGATAGCAGGGTCATCAGTTATTTTCCGGCACTGTTGTTGGGGTTGCATTAGTTTAGGATTATGCAGATTTAAACGATCTTTTTTCATCATCATTTTCTATACGTGCATTGAGGAGGCCCATTGTCGAAACCAAAATTTGTAGTTACGCTACTGTATGGGTTCTCCGTCTTTTTCTAACTTGTTGGAATATAAGTTTTATTAAACTTTATTTTTTAAATCGATTGCGATAATACAGAAAAGGTCCTATTCTGTAGAATAGAAATCTAAAAAACAAATATTTTTTGAAGTAATTTGGAAGACGACAGCATTCCTGGGATTTATTAGAAATTACAAGGGAATGTATGTGGGTATTACTGAAAAATTAGTTCACATTATTAAAAATTGCAAGTAATAGAACTCGACCTCAATAATAATCTCAAATCATAAACTCGAAAAGAACACCCCCAAAATACATTTAAACGTTTAAAAATTAAGAGGTATCCCAACCAGAATTTTTAGATACTGTTACGCATCGATCACTACATAAAAAGCCTCAACTTTGCAATTACTAGAGGTGGGAACCGCATCGTTTAGACACCACGCTGTTACCAAAATGGGGAATGATTTAAGGGTCTGATGTACCTCCTACTGAAACGGATATTATTACGATCCGGTACAAGTTTGGGAACGTTATTGAACCCCAAGTATGTAGTAGTATTTAACAATAAGAAACTTCTTTCATGCTGTTAAGTTTCCTTTCCGTCTTCTTCCCCATACAAAGTGAACTAAAAACGTCTGCCAGATTAATCGGATTATAAAGTACTCATAGTCGTAATAAAATATGAATATTTATTAGCTGCTACTTCAGTGGCGTAGTTACAAATTTTGGGCCTCCCCACGGTTTCCGGTAAAGGGCCCCCTCTAAGAAGAGAAAAAAAACTGATGAGAAAAAAAGGTCCTTTACTTGTTAATAAATGTTGCCCCCAAAGCATAGCCGGAAAATATATGATGACTAAAAAAAGGTCATCCATACTCTCATAATGTCTTTGAGCTCATCTGCAATTATCACTGGGTCCCCTTACCTTGTGGGTCCCCCCGACATCGCGGAGGTGTAGCTACGCCACTGGGCTACTTCGCTAAACAATAAACGAATGAAAATGCATGGTGCAGTAGGGAATGTAGGTCGAAAAATATCAACGCGCTCCCACAATAATGCTTTTTGCATAAAAACAACCTCAAGCATGATTTAGGTATTTAAGCATTTTGCTTAAAACAGAATGCCGAGTAGATCACCGCTACATCAACTTGATCAAATATATTTATTAAAACAAATACTTTCCCTATACATGCAGCTTGGCATGCGGCAAGGAGATAGTATATCACCAAAACTTTTTACAACCCTGTTGGAATATATGTGTAAAAGAGCAGATTTGGATGAGAGGGGAATAAACATAAATGGAGAGAGGCTGAGCCAATTAAGGTTCGCTGACGATATCGTCCTCATTGATGATCAAATGGACGATCCTATTAAATTGCTAGAGAGGCTGCACCAGTCTTCGTTAGAGGTTGGATTGAAGATCAACATGTTAAAAACTCAAATACTGACCAACCTTGTGCTTAACAAAAATATCTCCATTGCTGGAATGAACATCAAACAAATGACGTATTATAAATACTTGGGTCATGACATTCGCATAGGTAGAGACAATCAAACTTGTGAACTCGTGCACCGCATAGGAATTTGGAAAGTTAAATTAGGTATTCAAGTCAAACATACCTATGGGTCTTAAAAGAAAACCTTTCGACCAGTGCGTACTACCTGTGCTCACTTATGAGGCAGAAACACTAACATTGACAAAATAGTTCGTCAGCAAAATCTGTGTTACACAGAGAGCAATGAAACGAGCAATGTTGGGTGTGTCTCTCAGAGATCGCATTAGAAAGCGCATTAAAGGAAACTGGATGCAAGTGGCGCAAGACAAGGACAGATGGAGAAGACTTAGGGAGACCTATGTCCTGCAGTAGACGCAACTGGGTTGATTGATGATGATGATGAACCTCTAATAATAAACAAAATAATTTACTATCTATATGGTGAGAATGACAGAACAAGTGGAATTTACGTAACAAGAAGTAATATATGGAAGTGCTGACGATTTGTTACCTTATAATTTTACTACTAATTTCCTATATAGTAACGTTATTTTTTGTGTCGTGGGTTCTTTCAATCAAACCTCTTAGTAACGGTTACTTTAAAGTCATCGTTCAGTCATTGGCTTTAAATAGGCAATGGTTCAGTTGTCACAGCAACCACTATTTTTTACTATAAGCTGCGACCTCATTTAGGTAGTTAGATGTAGTAGACTACGGAGTAGATAATTCACGCAATTGTGTGGAGAATTGATCTATTAGCATTAATTCTATTGTAGTTTATACTTTAAAGAATAATTTTTGGTGATCGATATCAATTTCCCTCTCACCAAGCTATAGTAACGGTGTCAATCGACATCAGTTTTTTGGAACTTTAATGCCGTTTGGAATTAAAACCTCCCTTTCAAATTTGCGCCTAATTATTTACTGAAATAAATAGATATATATTTTGGATTATCAAAAATATAGTCATAAATGAAGCAATAATATCTGTATGTTTTGTATTTAATTTTAATAATCTTTAGTCTATTATTCGAAAACCAAAACACCTAATCATGTCGTTTTTTAATATATAAATAACTATTATCTAAATATAAACGAACAGTACAAAATTCGGAAAATGCGGGTAAAAACAATTTATACATTGTCGTTTCTACATAAACTAATTTTTTCCGTTTAGGTTTAGGGTAGAAAATATGAACCACATTCATATTAATTTTCTAAATGGTTTTCGATCATCTTGTTGTTATGTTAGACTGGTGAATTATTTGTGGTTAGGATCCAGTAAAAAAAACAAAAGTCTTTTTTTTAAATTGTCGACGTTACGCAACTTCACTGTTGATTTTCGCAGAAAGGAGGCCGATCAAGCAGTTGGATTGTTTAGTATTTTTAACACCTTCCAGACCTTTTGTTGTTTGGGTTTCCCACTGATATTTTGTGTGAAACTATATAATCAATACCTATGTTTCTTGTAGATTTAATCATTTATAACTTAATTTGTTCTGAGGATCCAACAATAGAGTTGCGAAACGTCGACAATTTAAAAGAAAGACTTTTTTTTAGTGGATCATAACCCCAAAATAATATACCACTCTAACATTAATATTAATCAAATCGCTAAGCGTATATATTATTTAAACAAAAAAATGCGTTACTTTATTAAGTAAACTATTTATTTGGCAATGTAATAAATATGTATTCTAAAAAACAATAATAAAATAGATTAAAAATTAATATTAGGGCATTTCATAGGTACTCGAGTATTAATAGCAATTAGTGCGCATTACTGAGAATTAGAAGGCATTACTGGAAAACTAGTGGTCATTCGTGTACAGGGTGTCCGGATTTGGTTGCAAGCTAATTTTTTGTGAAACTCATGAAGCCGTAAACAAAATTTTCATAGCCTTCTTCGTTTAAGAGATACAGGGCGAAATAGAAAATTTTGCATTTTGGGGCCCCCCTCGTATCTCGGTTATCCTTTAACTTAACGCAAAGGGAAAAATTGCTGCTTATGCAGTTTTTTACGCTGGGTCCAGTGGCGTAGTTATATTTTTCATTTGAGTTGTTATTTTTTAGATATGACCCAAAGTTGTGTTTTTGGGACACCCTGTATATTTGTCCAGAAATTGATTTCTCCTTTTAAAAACAACAAAAATCCTAATTTTTATAATTATCATCCCAAATTTTGCAGTAGTACAAGATTTAAGCAGCTTTACTTTAACAAGTATTACTCCCCTGAAGCCACCCACGGGTATTTTCGAGTGTAGAAAAAAGATACTGCATAGAGTCCTATTTTAATTGAAATAATAACATTTTTCCTTTTTAACCAAACGTAAGGCTTACATATATAGGAGAAGTTAAGAAAATATAACGTAGATAAAGTGAATTTGAAATTTTCATTTTGTTACCCTAAGGACGGGAGTGTTTTCCCTTTTTTACTTCCCTCATAAAAGAGAAGTATTGTAATCGTGAAAAAATCACTCTTCGAGATTTTTTCAGATCTTCACGTTTCAGGGTCCCTAGATGCCGAAAGACTTGTTTTTCAATTTCGTCAGTCTGTCTGTTCGCGGCATAGCTAAAAAACTACTTACCCGATTGACTTCAAATTTTGATAAAAAATTGAGGGTCAGATGGGAATGACCTGGTAACATTTTGGTAAAAATCCGACATGGCGAAACAAAATGGCGGCCTAGTGAAGAAAAATTTATTATTATCCAATTTATCACAAATTTTGCACAAACATCAAGTGTTATGTTGAAATCAACTGATAACATTTTGGTATGAATCCAAGATGGCAGAATAAAATGGCGGCTTAATAAAATTAATTGTGGTAAGAGATCAACTAGTAAAATTGTGGTACTAATTCAAGATAGCCGAACAAAATGGCGGTCAAATAAAATGTTTGTAATCACTCTCTCAGGTTTTACATATCTTCACGTTTTACCCACCCAAGGTGCCAAAAAATATGTTTAATTAATTCCGTCGGTCCGGCCCGTCTGACTGTCTGCCTATACGTCTTTCATTTCGTAGCATAGCTTAAAGACTACTTACCGCATTGACTTCAAATTTTGATTAAAAATTAAGGGTCAAAAATATGGGAATGATCTGGTAATATTTTGGTAAAAATCTAACTTGGCGAAACCAACCTGGCGGCCCAGTGAAATCTTTAAAAAAATGTATTAAAAAACTACTTATCCGATTTATCTGAAATTTTGCACAAACATCAAAGTATTATGTTGGAATCAACTGGTAAAATTTTGGTTCGAATCCAAGATGGCGGAACAAAATGGCGACTTAATAAAATTTAACCTGAAAAACTACTTAATGGACTGATTTCAAATTCAAAATTGTTTGCCCTAACTAATTGTGATATAGGGATCAAACAGTAAAATTGTAGTACTAATTCAAGATGGCTGAACAAAATGACGGCCAAATAAAATGTTTGTAATCTTGAAAAACTCATCCTCTCAGGTTTTACATATATAGGTTTTAGCATCCCTAGATGCCAAAAAATATGTTTTATCAATTCTATTGGCCCGTTTGCCGGTCTGTCTACTTACCCTATTGACAAATTTTGATCAAACATTAAGGGTTATATTTGGGGTTAGGATCGAGTAAAAAAGAGCTTTTTTTACATTGTCCACGTTTCGCAACTTTATTGTTGCATCCTCAGGACACATAGATTCTATGTTCTGCATGGGTGCATGAAACCCATATTATAAGTCCTTACCTACTTTGTTGGTCCGCAAATATTTTCCAGATAAGTTTCTAAATAGTTTTCGTTAACGATCCTTTTGTTATGTTAGAGTGGTGTATTATTTGTGGTTAGGATCCAGTAAAAAAAACAAGTCTTTAAACTTTCGACGTTTCGCTTTTACGCAACTTTATTGTTGCATCCTCAGGGCACATATAGATTCTATATACTGCGTGAAACCCATCAGTCTTTACCTACTCCGTTGGTACGCAGATATTTCTAAATACGTTTTGACAACGATCCTCTTATTGTTATGTTAGATAGCGTTATTTGGAGTTGACATCCAGTAAAACAAACAAGTCTTTTTTTAAATTGTTGACGTTTCCCAACTTTGTTGTTGCATCCTTATATATATATATATATATATATATATATATATATATATATATATATATATATATATATATATATATATATATATATATATATATTTTATATCCTGCATGAAACCCATACTATCAGTCTTTACCTACTCCGTTGGTGTGCAGATATTTCCCAGATATTAAGTTTCTAAATGGTTTTCGTTAACGATCCTCTTTTTATTATGTTAGAGTGGTGTTATAACCTAGGGTTAGGAAATATCTGCGGACCAACGCAGAGAGAATATATGTGTCATGAGGATGCAACAATACAGTTGCAAAACGTGGACAATTTAAAACCTTATATTTTTTTTACTAAATCTTTACCTCAATTAATACACCACTCTAACATAAGAACAAGATGATCGTTAACGAAAACCATTTAGAAAGTTAAAAAATTATTACTAAAAAAACTAATTATTCAATTTATCTCAAATTTTGAACAAAAATCAAGTGTTACATAGGAATGAACTGGTAATATTTTAATATGAATCCAAGATAGCAAAACAAAATAGCGGCTTAATAAAATATTTAAAAAATTAGCCTGTAAATATTATTTATTAAATTAATATCAATTTTTGTGCAAAAAATAAGTGTGATATGAAGATTAATTGGTAAAGTTGTGTGACGAATTTAAGATGGCGAAACAAAATGGCGGACAAATAATTTTTTTTTAAATCAAGGTAAAAAATCTTGTTCAATTGACTTTAAATTTTGCAGAAATGTAAAAATGGGATAAACTGGTGCGAATTTAACATGACCTAACAAAGGGGCGGTATGTGTCAATGTAAAGGCTACTTATTGAATTTATTTAAATTAAGTCAAGTGTGGCCTAGATAGAAAAAAAAACTGGTAAAATATTGGTAGGAGTCCAATAAGATGGAACAAAATGACGCCTAATAAAAATGTTTGAAAAGACAGTACAATGTAACACATATATACAGTGACTATGTACTGAATTAAATTGGGTCACACTTCACTATTCCTAACAAATGGAAACAAAATCACACCTAACGAGGGAAGTTCCGGTTAAAGGAAATTTACCGATTTTTTTATATATATATATATATATATATATATATATATATATATATATATATATATATTTTTTTTTTTTAACCAAATGAATTTTTAATTCATTAATTCATTCATCAGTGGCTTTAAAAATTATTTTTTAAAAAGAAATTTCTGGATTTTTGGAAATTCTACCTTTAAGAAGGTAAAAAGGGGTGTATTGTGTTTTTTCATGTTTCTCAAATTTCCTCAACTCATTATAGTGTTACCACATAGGAAACAACTTTAATTTAAAAAAAATACATATCTAAATCGGCCATATGAGAGCTGCTGGAGAAACAAAACAAAAACTCGTCATGAGTTTTACAGGTAGGTATATAAATTTTACACTAAAAATAGTATTCTACGCGAAAAATCATCAAAGGCATCAACACAGAACACTAATCAATTACATCAGTAGATGTTAACTTTCCACGGTAATAAAAGCCACTAAAACCACAGTTTTGCTAAATATTTCAGTACACATGAAAACTTTAGTGTCTATCTTACCGGCTTAAATGTACATTTAGCCATAAAAACAAACGAAACTCCTAAAATTTTAGTCCAAAAGTTTTTGATGTAAATAAATCCATTGATTGTTACGAGTGGAAGAGAGTCGCCCGCTCCATACGAATACTATCTTTGTCACATTTGTCTTGACACATTTTTGGAACGTCTTGGCAATTCCAGCTACATAGTATAGATATTCTACAAAAAAAGCAAGCTCACCAAATTCACTGAAGGGGTGAATGAATTGAAGGGAGACTCTCAATAATTTGCTAAAAAAAAATATTCTTGAAAATATATTTTTTAGTGTTTTATTCCTTTTTACGTATAGTTATATCCCTGTATAATTATAGTAAGATGGTTACGAAAAACTTGATGTTTTCAAATTCCTTATTTGCTTGTAGTGTTAATCCTTATTTTAACAAATAGCTTATTCTTTAAAATTAAAATATTTTTAAGCGAAATCGATTATATCCACTAATATCGAACTTAAGTTTAGAATGTGAAAAGGACGGATTTAATTTTTGGATCAAGGGAGAGGTAATTTAAAGTGACGATGGAGGTTAAGGGGCATGCCCAAAATTTTAGTCCAGCGAATTGATCATTTTATAAATCTAATTGAATTTAAGAGCGCACCTTAAGATAAGTAAAAAAATGCAATCCATATTTAGAAGTATATTGGGTATAATTTATATAAAAACACTCAAAAAACCCGAACACAAACATAAGGAAAAGTATATAATTGAATATAAAATACAAGATACCATGCCTCCCTCCGCCCTGTCTACGCCAGTGTACTCCAACCAATAATACAGGTCTGCGAAAAAAGGCTGTTTGATTTTTTTCAACTGATTTCCATGATTTTGTTGAGCTAATGCAAAATTATTTTAGTAATGAGTGCATTTTTATAATTTTTTCATATTTTTATATCTTAAAGGCTTAAATCAACTTTAGGGGCAGAATTACTATGAATTACTTATTATTGCATTAAAATGTATACAAGCCAATACCAAGTAAAGCACTTCTAGTTTGACCTAATGCAATAATCATAAACATGTTGCTACCTGAACGTGCGGGTCTGTGCCAGATAGTATAAAGCCAGCATCAGTGCGTGTTAGCTCGTCGTTCGTAATTGTTTTACCATTATTTTTCAAATAAAGTCCTATGTATCTACGGAATTGTGTGAATTCGCATGACAGTTTCTATTACATTTGTGGTGAATACACAGTTTTAAAACAACTGAATATAACAGACTTTGTAAAAGTAGTTTATTTCGCATACTTCGACTTAAAACCTGGGGATTTAGATAAAGTTTGGGCACCTCCTAAAGTATGTAAACGTTGTGTTGAAAGCCTCCGAAAAAAAATGGTACCTCGCCATAAATTTTTTTTACCACCTCTCCACATAAAGTTGAGATTAATGAAGCAATTTGTAAAATCATTTTCACGAGATGGAGATTGCTTCAAATCAAATACTTGGTCAAGAAGTTCCCAGACCTCTTGGAGGCAAAAATAAAGGAAGGTGTGTTCGTCGGACCAGACATCACCAGGGTGATCAACAATTTATCAATACTATAACGGATCCACAAAAAGAAGGGTGGATTGAATTTAAGGAAGTTTTAGGCAATAACAAAGATTCAAACTATAAAAAAATCGTCAACTTTAGGTTGCTTGATGAGTCTGAATGTGCCTTTCCTCCAATCCCACCTTGACTACTTTGCGGAAAATCGGGGAGCTGTGAGTGAAGAACAAAGTGGACGATTTCATCAGGATATCAAAGAGATGGAAATAACACACCGGGAATGATGACAGACTACTGTAGTATATGTTAGTGGGCTCATTTCAGTTTAATGAATGATTGTAGTTTTGTTAAACGCAAGGTAAGAAATTAACTGTGATTTGCCTTTTTTTGACAGAAGGGGATTACATGCAAATTTCGTTTTCAACTTATACGTTGTATCATTTTTTTATGCACGTAATTTCGTCTACACACGGAGAGAAAAGCCATTTCATAGGAGGGGCCCTGCTTACTTATTATTTTAGATACTTAATTTTCGTATCCATCAAATGGATGCGAAAAAATGCGAAATTTGTATACATATTTTTCTTTCGAAATATCAGTATCTTTTATTCAATACTTACGTATTCCTCCATATTACGTACGAGTTTGCCACTCTATTGATTCTCTTTGGTTAATAAAGATGCGGAACAAAAATCGTATGCTATCAAATGTCAAATATGAACCTGAAACATTATCAGTTTCTCACGTTGTTACTGACTAACCTTCGAGTAAACCTACTACAATACTTTGTACCAGTACTTTAAACAGTGTCAAGGATAGTGGCGAATCCTACTCAGAACCACCACAATACGCAAGTCGAAGTTCTCTTATTCTTATATCGGAATCAGATTTAACGAAATCGTGCTTTTTGGCCCACCGAAATGACAGATTCCATAATAAAGGCCTATCTTATTTTCAAAATAAAGAAATAACTTGAAGGTTCAATTCACAAATAACTGAAGCAAGATACGTCATTACCCAGTAAATTATTTGAAAGCAGACATCCCAACGGAGAATGGTATGGAAGGTGGGTTGGTTTACTGTTTTATTTGTAAACTTTTCAGCTCGGACACCAAAAATATCCTTGTAAAGTTTTTTTTTTTTTTTTTGGGGAATTAAATAGGATGGGGAGGTGGCAGAGGGTCTCGCCTTATCGTTTACCTCCAGGCCTAGTGTTCAGATAATCTGGCCCTGCTTACATTAATGACTTTGACATAGTTCAATTCCATATTTTAATATTATTTCTAGTGAGGCTTTTGCTGAATCCAAGGGTTTATAAACATATAGTCAATTAATTTATGGCTGTTTCGTTCATTATTTCATAACTGGAAATACTATTAACAAAACCGAGCTTAATTTTTATATAATATTTACAATTCATTATATGTATATCCATCGACACATACAGTTATTGTGCAGGCATTCATTTTCTGGCTTATTCATAATATAAGGAAGATAAATATATACATTATTTAAATATCATTTTTGCTGCTGAATCTACGTAAGAATGTGATTAAAACATTCTTCAGCAATCTTCCTTAACATTTTTTCTATAGTTACACAAGTTATCAAATTTAGAGTCTTTAAGAAAAATATTTCATGGAGGAGTAATTACCCCCGTTAATACTCGCTTGGAATGTGAACACCATCTAGTGTCGTGAAATCGTATAATTTTAACAAAAGGACACCCAAGGAAATGGCTTCAAATATAAAAATCTTTCAGTCCCACTCTTAAACGCTAACGCAAAATAACATTTAATAATATTCACAGTATTCACACACAAGACAGCAATAGGCCATAAGCCAATGTTTTCCGCATAAATCTCAATTAAAATCAGTCTAATAAATTAGTAGGCGTCAAGAATCACTTTTCCTATCCTTTTACAAAATTTAATTGTTGCTAACTCCTTGCTAATTCATGCACATTTTATTTTCCAATTAAAAGTGAAGTTTTGGACTTTGTCAAAAATAAACACCTGATTGCTACCAGACGTAGTGATTAGTCTATACTTTTACCTTTTATAAATCAAAAGATTACCCGATAAACTCCCGAATAGAGTTAGCTTTTTATAACCTTGATGAATTTGATGAAAAGAGGAAACATTTTCCAACCAAAAATAATAAAAAACAAACAATAAAACTCAAAAAGATCCATGTTGACACTTGTTAAAATGTTAAACCTTTTAAAAAATTTTGTAAAATTTTTAATTTAAGTTAATTGTGTGGTTGTCCTCAGGACATTTTTGTAAAACATTTTAATTTAAACGCAAAGCGATTGTAGTAAGTTTTTAACTTTTAAAATTTTTTAAACATAAACTAAACTGCAAGTCCCTTGAAATACTTTAAGCCAATCTTTCAGAAAGTAAGCTACTTTTGTGTTTGTCAAAAAATTGGAACAAAAAATCATTTTGTAAATTAGTTGTAGTAATTTTATCCACCAATGTGAAATTTGGTTAAAAAATTACTAAATAGCATATTTGGGCAGAGAACACCTTCAGGCTCTGTTTTTCATTGAATATGTCTAAATTTAAACCCAGCGACTTTTCTCATCTTTAGAGTCCCTAGGACTCCCAATCTTCTTTGAGGCTCGTGCCCATATTCCAGAGGGTAACCGGGAAAATGGTGGCGGGACCTCGGCTAATCCTTCGAGGTTGGCCCCATTAAATACATACCCTGGTAATAACAACCCCTTACCCTTGACAATGACAAAGTATGAAAATGATGAAACTAGTTATAGTAACTTTAGTTACAGGCATGAAATTATTGATAATAATAGCCAACAAAATGAGTGTGAGAAACCTAAAAAGGAACAAAACAGTCTTATTGCGGGAGTAGTTATTTGATATTTGCAAATAACTACTCCAGCAGGGAGACCTCTCAGGAAAAACGCAATACTCCATGTAGGGCCGATTTAGGGGATGTACATGATGAAAATGACCCTTTTGTTTTATCTAACGTGCTGAGCCGACGTCGCTATCCTCAGCATCAAATTTTTAATAACAGTTCTTTAGAACTAAATCAAAATATAAAAGAAAACTTAAATTATAAGTAATTTAGCCAACATACTCTAGTGTGTACTGATTGTAGTACTGAATGTAATACTTTTAATCAAAGCACCAATGTTGACACTGGTACCCTGAATGTACAAGATTTAATACAATTTAACGACCTTCTGTCGAATGAAACTACCAAAAATAAGTCTACACGGCAGACAAGTAAACAAACCCAAAACGCCCTTAAAACCGACGTTTCAGTTGGGCTTTCACACCAGCATTAGGTACAATTGCATGATAACGGCCTTTAAGAAAAACTAATGTAATTAAGTTAAATAATTTAACCAAACATATTAATACTTCTTTCTTCCAGTTCGCAGGTGACCCAGACATACTGCTCTATTTGGAAATTCACATTGCTGCTTCTTAGATGAGCACTGCCAGCCAACATTTATGTCACAAATCTCGTTAATTTTTTCGTGTCAAGCGCAAACGGAAGTCCCTATAAACGGTGCTTACCACAGAGGTGGTGGTAATTAATGGAAATATTAGGACCTTCCTACAAAATATCCGAATCAATATATTTATAGATCCAAAATGTACCAAGTTAAAATACATCCAAACAACGATTTCATATCGCTGTTACTGAAAGCTAAGGATTCAAACAGTATAATATACTCAGAATGGACACACGGAAATATATAATAGGAAAATTCACCAAGATTATATATCTAAATTATGTAATTTATTTTCCTTTAAAAAAGAAACTTTTATTCCATATAACGAAATTTTACCTAATATATAAATATTTAATTAAGCCTCCATTTTTTGCTTAATGGGATTGGCGAAAATTTCATCAAATTATTCCTGTTTTACATTTGATTTTTATGCATATGCATATCACACTTTATTTACCAGATTTCATTAAACTTTTACCCAAATCTTTTTTCAAATATGTGCATTTTACAAAAAAGTCATATTTTGCCACATGGAAAAAACTATCCTCATCTTTTGACATTAGAAAAGAATCCTGTTCAAAGCTTTTTCGCAGCATATGTGTTAGTTTAATGAAACAATATAGTTTTTTTGGCCCAGTTCAGTGAAAAATGAATTAAGAGTTATTTGTATATAAACGACTCTCAAATATTTTACAGTAATAATGGTCATTTAGAGACTGCGAAAACGCAAATGAGTAATAAATTTTCAGCAAGTTCGTGAGAGAGTTGTACCGCACCAATTTACATGATTTTTTTTTAAATGATCATCTGGTTACCCTGAACTTTCAACACTATTTTTTGTAATGTTTTACTGCATATTTTTTCTATAAAACCAATATGTTTTTCTTCAATATCATTTCTAGACGATGCGGTGAATGCGCCCCATATTCTTATAATTCCACTGGAAACTCGTCGCGCCACCTAACGAAAAAGACAGAACAGGTCTACAGGGGCCGCTAGTTTTTCTAATGTGTTTGGCAGACTTAAGTGAGAAATGAAAATATAGGTATTGTTGAGCTCTTTAAAAATATATACAGATTGAACCAAAAATGCGTTTTAAAGGAAATAATGAAAGTTAACTTACTTTTCTTGAATATGTTTAACTTTCTACATTAAATAACACTTTTCCCATCCTGTAAATGTTTTTAAAGAGCTCAACAATACTTAAAATTGATGACTTTTCGGTGGGGGCTCCTGTAACTAGTAAGCTTTGTAGTCACTACTATCGACAGTTATCGATATAACTTCCTGGAGAAACTGTGGTACGAAACCATTCCATTCATAGACAGAAGACATTGAACTACACGAATAAGAATCAGAAAGAATCATTTTATCGTAGTAAAGAACATTTTCATAGAATCAATATGAGAAATTCGCTTTATTATGAATATACAGGGTTATCCAACGAGAACTAGACAAGCCGGCTTTTCTTATATTTATTTCCGTGGAATCCGAAAATTATGAGTAAAATAAAACTGCAACGACTCATTATGATTTTGTAGTCTAAAGTGATATATTTTAATAGTCGATTTTCCGCCATCTCAATTGAGAAATTGTGCAAATTTGATGCACAAAATAATTTTACAGTAGTAGATAAGTTTAATTTATTCACTCAAGTACAATACAGATAGAAACATTCTAATTGGTACAAACTACTATTAAAACCTACTTAAATAATGTATGTGATTATGTATAAAGACAAGCAAAATTTTAAGTCAGTGTATTGGTAATGGAATTTTATAGGGATTTATTAATTGTTTAACACTCTTTTTAAACTAGACAGGTTAAGCGAGAAAATGTCAAAGTCAGAAAAGAAGCTGTTATAGTTACATACTAAACGGTTAATGGAACTAAGAATAACACTAAACCTAATAAATTACAGCAATCAATAAAACCGTTAATAAGTTTGTAAAGAAATAGCAGTCGAAGCTCCAGACTTTTGAAACCACAAAGCAAAAGGCTGGTATCATATGGTATATTATGATATGGAAAATGGTGTTTATACAGAAAGTATTTATTAACTTTTTTAGTTAATTAACTTTTTTAGTTAATTAGTTAATTAGTATTAACAAACTTATTTTGAATTCGTTCTAGTCTATTTACATGACAAGCATAAACTGGTGACCATATTACTGAGCAATACTCTAAAATGCTGGGAACCAAAAAATTGTATAAACAAATAAGTGCCCTCGTGTCATAAATATGTTTAGTGGTCCTTATAATAAAACCAAGCATTCTAAACTCCTTCAGAACAATGCTATCAATATGAAGGTTAAATGTCAAGCCGGTGTCAAAAATTACTCCCAAATCGTTAATGGATGATACATTTTCAATATTTATACAATTGATAGTATATACTATTCTGATTGGATCTCGACCCTTATAGACTTACATTTCGATGTGTTAATTGTCAAGTAATTTGAATTACACCATTCATTAAATCTATTAAGATCAGACTGAAAACATTCAGAATCAGACTTTGCAATAGTAAAAAATTTTAGGTCATCTGCATACAAAAGACGTCGTTCATGAATAATAAGAAAAGTACAGGCGCCAGATGAGAACCCTGTGGAACGCCTGATGTTAAAAACACTTCACGTGAGACAGAACCAGACACCACTACCCGCTGACGACTCTGGGTCAAATATGATTTGATCCATACAAGATAACTACCAGAAATACAGATATAAATTTCAGATAGTTGTGCAACAGTAGAGGATGGCAGACGCTATCAAAAGCTTTAGACAGGTCAGTATAAATGCGGTCAATCTGATGTCCAGCCTCGACTGAGGGAACAAGAAAATTTGGTCTCTGCAAGGTTAGTAGCAGTTGAGCGACCTCTGAAAAAACCGTGCTGTTCAAGTGCAATGTAATTTTTGAAAGTATCAAAAATCTCATCAGTGAGAATAGCCTCAAAGAGTTTAGGTATGACGGAGAGTAGTGATATTCCTCGATAATTGTTAATATTCATTCTGTTACCACTTAAATATATGTTTTAATAGAAGATAGGGTTTTCGAATTTTCATTAGCGTTTTGTAGTGCCTTGAATCTTTATCTTTTGCTTGTATAGAGCTCCGGGCGGCGATATTAAAAGTTTTTTATACAAGTTTGATGTTTTACTTTCTCACCTGTCCATACATTCAAATATTATATTGTGTGGTGATTTGAATGTTGACTTTTTGGGTGTCTCTAACTTAAATACTCGGACTCTCAGAGATTTACTTCGCACGTTTAACCTACAAATATTTGTTGATACTCCAACTAGGATTACTGTGCATTCGGCCACTTTAATATATTGTATGTGTTGTAACCTTCCGCGGAGTGAGGTAGAATCCATGGTGATCCCTGCGGGAGTTTCGCATCATGAAGCGGTTTTTTGTAGTTTTAGTAATAAGCATAGTAAATTTAGACGAAGAACTAAAAAGGGGCGATTTCTTACTAAATCTAACTACGCAAAGCTCTGCACAAATGGACTGGCAAAATATTCTACTTTTGGATAGTCCGTTGCAGGCGTTCCAGGAGTCAATGGTGAAGCGCTTCAATAAATCAATTCCTCTGAGAAGGTTGAAAAGAAAAAGTAATAAGCCTTGGGTAACAAACGGTCTCAGAGTGTCTACCACAAACATGCGATCCTTACACTACATTAGAAAGTTTTTTATTCATAACGTCATCTTCACCTAATACTTCAATAAATACAGGAACATTTATAGGCGTACTATTAGGGCGGCGAAACAGTCATATTACAGAAGTAGAATTATGTAATAATAATGTTAATGACATCCGATGCAAAAATAGCTATAACATTGCTGAATCAAACTTAACGCCTAATGACCTTAATAGACTTTATTGTTCAATAACAGCCAATATGTCAAACACAGTTCTGAGTATTAGTAATTTTTGCGACTTTCTGACAAATATTAGCATTCGTGAATCATTTTTTTTGACACCTAACGATGCATCTGACCTCGAGTCAATATTTTTAGACATAAAAAATTCTCGCGCCTCTGGGTGGGATTGTGTTTCAATAGACATAATCAAGGCTCTCCCGGACAGCGTTTTGTCTGTTCTTTCTGAAGCCATAAATGTTTCATTTGCTAACGGCGATTTCTCATCTTGTCTGAAAATGGCAATTGTCATTCCTCTTCACAAGGGCGGTGATCACGAAAGCCCTTCAAATTTTCGACCGATTGCCTTACTATGTATTAACTTTTCTAGAATCACAACAAATTTTAAGTCATGCGCAGTTTGGATTTCAAAGCAAAAAAAGCACTAACGATGGTATATTCTCTTTTCTAGACATTCTAGGCTTTATATAAAACTAAACGATAAAGAATCCGCTGCGGCATTTTTTTGTAATCGTTTGATTGCGTTTATCACTATATTTTATTAGACAAACTAAAGATGTATGGTTTTAGAGGAGTGACTCTGGACTGGTTTAGATGGTATCTAACTGGGAGACAACAAAGTGTTTGTTTCAATGGCCAAATATCGGCAGGTCTTAGAGTTGAGTATGAGGTACCTCAGGGCTCGGTTTTAGGTCCCATACTCTTTCTATTATATATCAATGACTTGTCATCGGTAAAAATATCGGCTACGTTTACTCTGTTTGCTGATGATGCCACTGTCCTCTGGCATAGTAATAATGTGACTATGACTTACTTACCATAAAGAGGTGGTGTGACGCGAACCATCTTACATCAAATACAAACAAAATTTGTGTAATGTCGTTTAAATATGACTTTAATGAAGTATCCGTTGATAACTCTCCGTTAATGTCTGACAGAGAATACATTTCTGGGTATTTATATCGATAAAAGGTTAAAGCTTGAGAGTCACATTGAAAAGTTTGCCTTCCAACTGCTATGCACTGAGAGTGATTAGTAACAAGCTAGATTATACCATATCTAAAAACATACTTTGCTTTAATCGACTCTTACCTTAGGTACGGAATTTGTTTTTGGGGAACCTGTTCAAGGCAACTCTTCAACTCAATTTTTATTCTTCAGAAAAGAGCGGTTCGATACATGTGTAAGGCTAGAGTGAGAGACTCTTGTCGACCACTATTTATTTCTGAGAGAATTCTTACCTTGCCTTGCATTTTTATTTTGGAATCTGTTTGTATGATGCACAAGAAATTTAAAGATATAATTAACAGTAACTCTATACACAATACGCGTTCTTCACATATTATTTCTCTTCCTATTCCTTCGTCTGCTCAAGCCCTAAATTCAATTATTTTTAATAGTAAGAGAATTTTTTAATCATCTGCCTCTAGATTTAAGACAAGAACAAAGTGAAAGGGTGTTTAGAAAAAAATTAAAGTCGCTTTTTGTTACGCGACCATTTTATGACTTGGACGATTTCTTTCGAGACGGGCTTAACTAGCGACTTGTGGTGTTGAAATATTTATGTTTATCTCTTAATTTCTTATTAATTATGTTAATATGTCATTTGTTTTTATACCTTGATTTTTATTTTATTTTAAGGAATTAATTTAGTATATTATTATACTAATTATTAAATATTGCACAAACATCAAAGATTATATTGGAATCAATTAGTAGAGTAAGTTCGGGTAATATGGAATACCATTTATTTTTTTTCACATAACTGAAAAAATAATAGTTTTTATTCTCAAACTATGAAAATAAAATCTTTGGGGTAGGTATTTCTTATAAGTACTTTATAACCATTTTTGAATAGAAAAAAAACATTCTGATTAAGGAAGGAAAATTAAGAATTAGTCATTTCTATCGGTCAAATAAAAGTGGAGGGTAATATGGGATTAGCATATGGGGTAATATGGGATAGGGTAAATATTAAAGAAAACTAAACGAACATGATTTTAATTCTTAAACGTATACATTTTTATAAAAAAACAACTAATCATATAATTAATTATTTGCAAAAGTCGCATACAAACACATCAGCTTCCATAAGTGAGCACGCTTCATGCGCCCAGCCGTTGCAAATTGCACATTGCACCCATATCTCTCTGCTCTTGCTAGTTGCGAACTGTTCTTGACAAAAAATACACTCTGTGTCATCACCGGCCGACTTTTTTCTGACAAAAGATGATAGTGGTATATCATCATCAGAGGAGGTTTCCAAATCAACCTCTTTCTGGCTAACTAGGGATGATAAGAGTAAATCATCATCAGATGATGCGGGTGATAAAGTTGATGGTAAATCCTGCTTCTTTCTGACAGAACGGGAACTTGGACCAGTTTTCTTGATTATTTTTCGCTTTTCCTTGATAGAACAGGAACTAGGACCAGCTTTATCAACAATATTTCTTTTAACTTTATCACGCGATGTGCTCATAGATTCCTCTAATTCGTCCTTATTGGGTGTTGAGGTAATCACCTTTGCCCGAGCAGGTTTTCTTCCCCTAGTGCCAATTTTCTTTTTAAGTTCTGGTATGGGCTCGATATCCTTGGGAAGAATACTTGGTTGTAAATCGAAGTCTGGTCCCTCGTTTACAGACGAATCTCCTGTTACATGATGTGCGCCATGGTGTTTTTGGGCTTCGTGAAGAAATTCTTCGTCAGAAAAAATATAGCGGCGAATCGGATATATCCCAGTTGTGCTAAATAATTTTATTGATCTTTCTGCAGTCTGGATTTTTAAAAAGGCCCTTCCAAATAGCTCGCTCATATCATAATGTGTCACGGCTCTATTATGGTCACGCATAAAGATTCTGATTTCCTCATTGTAAAACGTTTTTAGGGCACCCATAACGGTTTTATCGAGTGGCTGCATTTTGTGGGAAGTATGCGGTGGCAAGCATAAAATCGTTATAAAACTCTCTCGAGCTTTTATAACCACATCCAAATTTCTCGTATGAGTGTGATGGCCATCTAATATAAGAAGAACTGGATTACCTTCGCTGGGTTTTACTTTTTCCAAGAAATGTTGGAACCACTTAGTAAATAAGTCGGTTTGTATCCATCCTGAAGGGTGAAAGGCAAATAGCGTTCCTGGAGGAGCTCCCTTCTTCAGCTGCTCACTTGCATTTTTACGAGGGAAAATAATCATGGGTGGCACGAACCCACCTGCAGCATTCATACATAAAACTGCTGTCACTAAAGAGCCTCGCTCAGCCGATGTTAGTGCACCCACTTGTCGTTTGCCCTTCTTTGAAATAACCACGGGACATTTTGATTGTACAATGCATAGTCCCGTTTCTATCAGCGCGAAAATTATTTTCTTCCATAACTTGCTCAAGAAGGTCAAAAAACTCGTTGACACTTTCCTTGTTGAAACCAAGAGCTCTATTCAAAGAAGTTCCAGTTGGTTTTCGAAAACTTAATTTATTTTTATGTCTTTTCATAAAAGAGTATAGCCAATCTTTTCCGGCGGACTCGCGTAATAATGAAAACGGATGTGCCAGATTGTTACGGCGAGCCAGCTGAAAAGCCATAGTTCTTAAATCGTTTCGAGTTAAACCAAAATACTTCTGATCCATAAGCAACAAATATTCTACAAGTTCTCTTTCCAATTCCGGTGGTAACACTGGTTTCCTGCCCAAAGTAGTTTTACAAACTGTGTCAGGAGAACCCTCCTTCTTACACAAACGGTGAAGTGTAGCACGAGGGACATTATAACGTTTTGCAGCAGACAAATAGCCTAAACTGTTGCTCTTAACCGCTTCTATGGCTTTTTGCATATTGTCAGAATCCCATTGTTTTCTTTTTTTTGCAGACATAGTGCCTACAAAAAAAAATTACACTTTAGAACTTTAACTAAAACCATCGGGTAATATGGGATACCCCAATATGAGGATAATATGGAATATTCCATAATACCCGAAACACCTGTTACAAAAAAAAATACACGCTAACCATTTGTTTTGAAAAATAATTTTCTCACAACCCTATCAAAAATTAGCTTTAACATTAGGATAGACTTACCTGACAGAATAAACAATAATTTTGAAAAATTAACAGCACTGCAGAAACTTGAACGGCAACTGTTGAAACCTGTTGACGTTATTTTTCGTTTAGGGTTATACTGAAATTAGTGTGGCCTTAAAAATGTAGATGTAGCCACCTACAAGAAATTAAAGAGCTATTCCATATTAGCCATACTATTCCATATTACCCGAAATTACTCTAAAACTTTTTTACGAATCCAAGATGGCGGCTTAATAAAATATTTAAAAATTCAGCCTGAAAAACTACTTAATAGATTGATTTCAAATTGTGTGCCCTAACTAATTGTGGTATAGGGGTCAACTACTAAAATTGTGTAACTAATTCAAGATGGCGGAACAAAATGGAGGCGAAATAAAATGTTTGCAATCGTAAACAAATCACCCTATCAGGCTTTAGCGTCCCTAGATGTCAAAAAATATGTTTTGTTAATTCCATTTGTCAGTTCGCGGCATAGCATAGGTAAAGGAAAATGTACCGATTTTCTTTCCTGTTATACACCCCTGATGTTGTAAATGACGTTTCATCAAGTCCACAGGATTTTATCATAATAAAACTCAAAACTAGTAGGTTCACACCTCGACAAATCATTTGATCTATTTCTGCCATATTGTTGCGACGCACTGGTGCCTACGAGTATGGCTGAATTGTTGCGGAAGTTTCCGAACGCTGCGGCGGGCAAAGGGAAGTCAAAGTAGTATTTAGAAAAATATGGACACACAATAAAATAAAAAATAACGTTTGATCATCGGGTGAAAAATTACGTCAAAACGAAATATATAAACCTTTCATGTAAGCAATAGTGCTTCTGCATCTGCAAGATGAGAACAAATGCGGCAAAAATATTATTTTTTTTATCTAAATCGTCTATATGTCTTAAGTTTCTCACGACGTGTGAAAACCAATTTTTATCAAAGAATATCTCGGTATGTCTTTTAGCTCACGAGTCGACGGGACTGATTCACATAACACTTACAATATAATGGAAACTGCCGGGCTTCGAGTTGTTGTAAAGTTTGCAGCGCCATACCTCAGGTCGTTGCAAAAGTTACGAGATGCCTAACTTTTTTTTCTACAGTTAACTGTACAAACCGGAGGCAGCGATGGCGCAATCTATCGCAAATTTTTAAAACTAAATACGCGCGCCCAAATTTAAAATAATTTTTAGATTTGATGGACCTAAAGAAAAAATGGCCTTCATTTATGTATCACCCTCTTACTTTGTAGTGTATTAATTTATTAGAACTCTTTTGACAATACATGGCAAATAAAAAGGACCAAACCTGGGAAATATATAGATATTTTTTTAAATTGAAAGTTTTCTGTTTTCAAATGCAACCAATAAAATGAAATCTATTTTTAAAAAATCTGATAATTCTTTAAAAATATGGTTCAATCACCGGTTTTTTAATTTTCGAGATAGGGCACAAAATTCCTAGGGACAAAGAAACAGTCATATACAGTATTTTCGTCTCAACTTGATGCTGTATCCTGACTTATCCCTAAATTCAAAAAACTAATTTAGGTTTAAACCATATAATCAAAAAAAGATGGCATAATTTTCAAAATTTGTTTTTATTTTAAAAAGCGCATTTATAAAGAGAAAACATTCGATTTAAAAATATATATTTATATCTTTCCTAAGTTTCACTCTTTTTACTGACCCCGTATTAATTAGCATTTGGTAATAAGATAATACACTACAAAGATACAGGGTGATACATAATAGAAGGCCGTTTTTCCTTTAAGTCCACCAAATGTCTGACTGCAAATAAAAAAATCTCCTACTCCATAAGAAAATAAACACTCATTTTCCTTGAATTCTTGACTGTTTTATTTCAAAATTACTTAGAAGTCTTTTAAAATGTATACAAGTAGTGGTCATGTACTTCATTAATAAAAACGTTCTGATACAATAAATGCTCTAGGGATTATTAATTTTTAACTTTAAATATAAGTCGATACATTATAAAAAAATACTTTGTTGTGCACCATTTGTTTGTGTTTTATTTACAATTGTATATTAACATATCTATCACTATTATTATTTTTTCTACACCTAGATCTTGTAAAATTTTCTCTTCAGATAGATAAAACTGTTGAACAAAACTAAAATTTATTTATTTGCAAATACGTACTTACAGAATAAACAAGTGAACTACAAATGGTACAAGATACAAACTATAAAATCCAATATAAGCACAAAAAAAGAACAAAAGAAAGAAATGTTATAAATAAAAGACATTAACATGTCACCGCTTTGTTTTGTTTTAACTCCAAAATTAATTATAATGCGCAAATACATAATGGTTAATTTTGAGAAATGTAAAGTAATTAAGAACAAAATTGTGTAACTTTTCTCTGAATTAATCCTTGCTAAAACTCTTATGGTTATGAGCTCCATTAGAGTACATTCCCATATATACCATCATACACAATATAACTACAACAAACCAACTCAACACACAGTCAAAAAATTCTTAAGTTACATTTTGTAGCATCCACATGATATATGTAATTTTCCTATTAAACAAAGAGTTAAGGCAAGAAGAAAGTGAATTTATCATTCTCTAGAGTTTTTGGCTTTATATTCCACTTTAAAAAACCTTTGTAGTATATAAAAATAAATTTACTTTCTTTTGTGATGTCCAATAATCCCAAAAAAAAACTTTATTATAGCTCTAGCAGACTTCACGATTCCGTGTATTATGTGTGATGTACCCTAAATGTAATGCATGAATTGCATTGAACTGTGTCAAATAAACACTATATTTAAAAATAATTACTATTAGAAAAAAAGCTTATTACATTCTTTAAGGGGTAAACAGGTCTCTAGAAGTTCCCACGTTTGGGCTAGCTGGTGTATCTAAATGAATATTAGAGTCTAGTCTTAGTAAAATTATTTAGTTGTATACAGTTTTATGCACATCACTCACATGTACTAGTTTTTTGTTACTAACCATTAGGTAATACCTACCTCCTACAACAACTCTTATTTTCTCGGTTAACACTACATTCTAGTTGTGGTTCTTCCCACTTCTACTGGGTTTGTTGCTTGTTGGACTAGGAACATCAGTTTCTACAAATAATTTACATGTATCGTTATTGTTTGATTTGATATGTTCCCGAAGGCAAGCCTATAAACATGAGTTCAATTGAAAACCTCAAGCCCTCTAAATCAGTATAATTAAATAAAAGCATTAAGTTTGGATATCCTATATAAATCACAAAACTAATTCTCCTAATGAGGTAAACTTTCCGTTGGAAAAGAGGTTGTTCTTAAACCTCTTTTCATTCCTGGCATGCGATTATATTCAGAAAAATGTAGATCATATACCCTGTGAGATTTGTAGATTTCTTTCACATTACCAAAATTTGTGTCAACAAAATAACAATCACATACACCCAATTTAAATTAAAAAACCACTGTTAGCACTGTTTACGTTTACGATCAAAACTGGCCGTGTGGCGTCAAACGGCAACTCGACCAAAAGCGCAACTAGCGGCGACTGTGGATCGTTGCAGAACTAACAAAAATACGAAAAACTGGTTGCATACACAAAACCTTTTCAAGGGTTCCATTCGTTTTTTATATATTTTTTATATATATTTTTATTTATATATGGACTGATTTTGGGCATAATCAATATAGATGAAGGATTTAAAAGGGGCATGAAATGACAAAAAACTATTTTTTAGGGTAAAATCACGTAGTATTTTCTTATTACGGATTTTTGGGTATAAACACTTTTAATTCTAAAGGCAGTGTTTTTTTGGCGTGTTACAGATATTTTAGAGATAATATAAATTCGTTAAATCTGACTTAAATAAACATATAACATTAATTAAATCACGAATTTTGGGCAACCAAAATCAGATTTAAAATTTAACACGTTAAATTTTCCATTTTCAATAAAAAATATGATGTACAATTTATTAAACATTTCAATTCAGAGATTGGTAGTAGCAATTTCAAAATAGAAGGAATAAAACTTTAAAATATCCTAAAAAATCAAGTATTAATATATTATTTCAGAGATTTTCTACTACCTATATCAATTTTAATTTTAACTTCTATTTAATGTTTTATTTAACGTATTTTTAGTAATATATCAGTTAGGGGAATTTTTGATGTATAAATTCCATTGCTATCACCTAATTGACATTTTAGCTAGAAAATTAAAATTGAAGCTAAAAGCTGGAGGTGACAAAAATTTAAGATTTCCTCAAGAACTATTTATTATTTTCGATATACAGATTTTAAAATATTACTATTTCATTTTTATAACCCATATGGTCAAGAATACTCAGCTTCACTGTTTTATATTTACCTTTACGTGACGTCAAAATAGGTATTTGTTCAAAATATTAAACAAAAACTATAATTCATAAAAGAAAATATAAACAATTTTTCGACATGTGGAGAAGCCCAATAGCAGCACACAGTAACGTACTCATTTTTGCCAATTCAACTTTGTTCTGGCACACATTTATTTCTGGTTCTGGGCCGCAATTGTGAAGTCTGATTTTTTTTCTTTATCAAAATGACATTTAAGTACCGTCAGACTGAATAGGTAGCGGTATCAATACTAGTACCAATTTCAGGTGTCAAAGGGAAATATTATCACGGTAGATTTCCTAAATTTAGAAGGGCGGAAACTCGGCTTTATTAAAGTAAAATATATCACTTTAGACCAAAAAATATACCAGCAATTTGAAACTCACATACAAAATATGGTATTCCATTTGAAAAAATATCAGTTTTATTTGATGTTCAGTTGTATTTTTTTTCAGTCATTATTTTCAGATTCCGAGAGAAGCAGTGTTGTCAGAAAAAAATAGGCCAACAAAAGGTTAACAAAAAAGGACGACGTAAGACCTTTTGTTAATAAGACACCGTATATATATATATATATATATATCTTTAATCACTTTGAGAGATTTGTCTAGCCTGTTTCCATAAATATATGGTTTGCCCACATTCATAGAAGCGATTAATGTACTATTTTAGTTTTGGATTTACTGTATCGAAATTTTCAAATGAAATTACTAAATACAAATTTTAATACAGTCAAAATAGTCCATAAACGCTTTTCATGAATGTGAATAAACAATTTATTTTTAGAATAAGGAGCGATAAATCTTTCAAATATATTCAAAAATGTACTTAGTGTCCCATTCAAAAAAACCTATGCTCATGTTTTCATAACCCTCCGATCGTCTATTGCAATATATTTTTTTTAATTTTCTAACGTTTCAAGTAAAACCTTTTTTTAATCTCTTTTAACAAACCCTCTAGGTTAAGCACGAAATATCTCTGTAGAAGATAAAAGCACTCTATACAATATATATTTTTTCCTTAAAGAGTGATTATATGATATATAACAATATTATTTCATCAAACGTTATGATGAACAACACTGCATTAAAAATATGTATGTAGGTTTAAAACGATAAAAAAATAAGTAATTTTAAGAACAATCGGTCCACAACTTAATGCAAATATTATTAAAACTTTCTATATGACATATAAAAATATTATTTATTAATAATGTCATACAGAATTTTACAATTGCATGTTTAAGTAATGCATTTTTACTGTACAATTTCTCATAACATACAGATTTACAAGAAAACAAAATTCATGCCGAAATCAAAAACTACATCGAAAAATTAATTATTTTTAATATACTCACTGTAAAAAAACAAATAATATGCCAAAATCACAGTTGAATAAACAATATCTGCAATTATGCAACGTTCACTTTAAAAATCAACTAAATATTTATTTTCTAAAATTATACAAAAAATCCAACAATTACAGTCTCCCTATCATAATAATTCTTAGAATATCTTTTTTTGGCGTGGGAAATATTAAAAAATATAAATATCTTATAAAATAAATATTATTTTAATACAACAACAAAACATACAAAACGACATTAATGCATGTAATTGGATAAATCATCCAACTAGCAAATTAGCTCTTGTAGGAATTGTATAAAGTATCATATGATAATTCATGTTAAAAATTAAGAAATTTAAAAAAAAAAATTTTTAAACTTTCCATGTTACAATTAATTCATTTAGAACCAAAACGTGACAGCTTTCATAAAATGTTATCATAAAAATATAGTTGTTATACAATTGTTAAAAAACCAGGCAAGAAAGTAGTTTAATAGATAACTTTGTAGCACCATGTAAAAAACCTTTTGTTGTCGGATATAATGTCTATAAAATATTAAATCCATTTGAAGCATTTTTATGTATATATATTTTTTTATTTTATAAATTTTCTGTGTTTTAATCATTTTATCAAAAAAAAATTGATAATTGATTCTTATCATAAAATTGATTTTTCATGTTTAATTTGTTTTGTAAGATTTACAACACGTCTGAAATTCAACCTGAAAAAAAATGGTATGAAACAAAAATGTTTTATACAACTTAGAGTATTTATGCATGCCAGTAAAAAAACTCGGGACAAACATTATCTAGTATATGTTCTGCATAATTTAAAAAAGTGAAAAAACAACATTAGAGGATTTTTATATAACACTCGAGTTTATTAAAATCGACTTTGCTAGTTGGGGAAATAAATTAATGAACACAATTTACCATTTCATATTGTCTCAAAATTGATTAACACATTTTTAAAGATTTTTATACAAATCGATCATGGTAAATGAAAATGATGTGACTTATATAGTTACGCCTCTATTGTTAGCGGTTAATGCAAAGGACAAATATGATAAATGCAAAAAATAAATACGATTTAGCTGGTTCCTTCTGAAAAATCGGTTGTGGGATAATCTGAAGTCTCGAAATTTGTCATAACACACAGACTTGGTGCTTGCCATAACTGAAAAACTGTTGCTTCTAATTCTCTTTCTTTTTCGCGTTTCTGAGACAAATCCTTTTGCAGTCTAGATTCTCGTTCGTTTAACTGACTGAGCTGTTGACATAGTGCCTTCTGCTCATCTATCGCTTCTTGCTGTCTGTTTTTGAGCGCCTTCACCTCATTGTCCCTTTCTGATAAACAAATTAAAAATATATATTTGTGACTTAAGCTAGTTTAAAGTGTTTCAGGAAATTTCACCAAACTTGAAGTAGTCAAATATACAAAGGGCCCCAAACTCGATGGTGCCTAGCCATAAATGCAAAACTATACTTACAATTTTGTTAACTTTCCGACATATGCGTCTAGAACGGATGAGAAGTTAACTTCGTTACCTTAAATGGAGCAACCTGTATTTAATAATTTATTTCGATTCCTTTCTTTGGTTACTGAGATATTTACCAATTTATAAAAAATTACGTTAACATTTGTAATACGTCCTATTCAATGTATAATATCTTACATTCATTATTGGTCAACAAATATACACGGCATTTAACGCGAAAAATTGAAGTTATTTTAAAAAGAAAAACCCAGTACTACCTTTAAGCCACTCTGAATTAAATACAGTAAAATGTAATGTAGCATTTATTTTTTAGAACCATATTTGTGCTTCAACTTATCTTTGTGCTTCAACTTATCATCGTGCTTCAACCAAATCATTGTTACGTACAATGTCTTGGTAATTTTTTTTAAATCTTAAATACCTTAAAATTGTCCAGAGATAAGAGTAGGTTCGTTTTAAAAAGTTTAGAATTAAAAAAGGAATCGAAATTCATTATTAAATTCAATCACCACAGTTTCTCAAGTTGACCACAGTCAACTTAAGAAACTTAAGCTGACTGTGGTCCTGGAAAGTGAAGGAAATGTCAAAATATTGTGCCTCGAAAATTGACCCTATATCGCCAGCAACAATTTGAAAAAAATCATTAGGATAGTATCTCATTTATGACTAAGGTATTATCATATCTATAACATTTTTTACTTGAAAGGAATTATACAACTACAAATTTGTATATATAGATTATTTATTGTAAAATATATATTTTATATTGCCATGAAAAATACCTAATCTTAGAAAATATATTTCTGGAATCCAAAATCTTTACCCTAAAATTTCAAGAAGTTTTAAAGTGTCCTGAAATTTGACAATAAATTCCCGCGAGTCATCAACAAAACTATCAACATCTTGTTCATTCCTTAGATGTGGACATCAGTAGCATCGGGAAATACACAGAACCCTACTTAAAACTAGGACACAGAAGACCAGCGAATCCCTCCAAGAATTCGAGTCTGACATAATTTGTGACAGCGTTTGTGGATGTAATACGGGATTTCAAAATTTAAGAAAATTGAAAAATGACCAAGTTTAGCAATGCTCCAAAACCTAAAATTAAATTAGTGATTGAAGGAGACCAAACCGATAATAAGCAGAAGTGTATGAGAATGTTTTCGTTGCCATAAAACTGGACAAAGAGATTCTCGAGTAAGAAATGTCCAGATCTCCTTCAAGATTAAGGCAAAACAGCCCGATTTCAGACAGGGAAACGACGATTAGCCAGTGTTAAGCGGCAAATTATGTCTAAATACGACGAAGTCCCCCATGATTGTCTCTATTAAAACCTTAGAGAAACCCTATGAAAGCTTGACAATAAAGGGAGTAGTGACTGGAAAAACAATGAACAGTAAACATCGGAGCAGCGGTTTCTCTTGTGACGGAAAGTCTCGTTGACGCTGGAGAAGTAAAGCCACTCGCAGAAATGCTGTTCTTGAGCACAGTAATCGGAGAGACCGCGTCTGTATATGGATGAATCAGTGTCAGGCTTCTACTTGGCTGAATTTTGAAGATGAATTTGCTCGGAATGGACCTAATTAAAGGGCACAGATGATCCTAAACTGAACATTATAAAAATTGGAAACTAAGAATTGGTTTTGGTTAACCAAAAAGATGTCCCAAGAACAAACTTCATAGCTAGTGAAACTCTACAAATACCGCTCAGCACAGGAATAATTGTCGAGGGGAAATTGGAGACAGAAAGCCGGGGAAGTACTTGAGCGGAAACTCTAGTAAGAATAGACAGTAACATTTTGGGGATTGGTGTTTTATCGATATATCGATAAGTGCCGATAGATATCCGACAACATCGATAAGTTAGGAATAAATGGATTACATATCTATAAAGGTGAGAAACTATGTTTGTTTGCTCGTTGATTTGTTTGCGAATACATTAAACGGGTCATATGTTTATGAAAGTAAGAACCTCTTTTCTGAGAAGTATTTGGCTCCCAAACTGCTTTTGTCGCAAATATCGATAAGTAGCAATACCCATCGATACCTTAATTGTATCGACTAGCTATCAATTATCGATAAGCGACAGGTAAATTATATGATCCCCCATCCCTAATTGTGACATACCCAAACCTGATTCGAAAAGCAATAAGATCAAGCTAACCAAGGATATTTTGCAAGCTATAGCAAAATCATGGGGCCAGAAAAAAGTTTTGTAAGGCCAAGTATTTTTGTTGAATAAGAGATATTTTAAACTAGAGATGGCCAAACCGGAAGGAAAAATGTAGTAATGTAGTAAAACATAGAATCGACACTACACAGACATACCCGATTAGACAACCACCCCGAAGGTTACCAACTGCAAAACAAGAGGAAGTCGAAAAACAGGTCAACAAAATACTTTAATTTGGGGTTATCTAAGAGTTGAATACCATGTCACCACCGGTAGTTCCTGTAACGAAAAAAGATGAAGGTTTAGATTTATGTGGATTACTGTAAACTTAACGACGTCATTAAAAAGGACAGCTACCCAATACCGAGAATTGACGATACTTTAATCAGTTGTCACGATCTAAATGGTTTTGTACCTTGGAGTTAAAAAGTGGATATTGGCAACTATTTATGAAATAGATAACGAGAAAACTGGTTTTTACCATGGTAGCGGTTTGTACCAATTCCAAGTAATGCCTTTGAGCTTTAAGAGTCATATGGAATATGTTTTAAGAGGTCTTACTTGGAAAACCTGCCTGGTGTACCTATACAATGTGGTGGTAATGGGTTAATTATTCGAAAATCATCTGAAAAACAGTCAAAACGTTTCCTGCCGTTTTAGAAATGCAAATTTAAAACTGAACCCAAAGAAATGTTGCTTGTTTCAAAAAAAAGTGCAGAAGTTGTTTCTGAGAGGAAATTCAGGCGGAAGAAGGCAAAATCGAAACCATAAGGTTATAGCCAAACCCCAGACACAAAAACACGAACTAAAAAGTTTCTTGGAATTGATTATCCTCCTACGATCGTCGGTTTGAAGAGAATTTCTCAAAAATTGCAGCTCCACTTCATAAATTATTATTATATTATTATTATAGACACAGACGTAAGCAATGTGGGTATTGGAGCTGCTTTGTCACAAGTCCAACAATTTCAAGAACATGATATATAGTACTATCCCTATATTATCCAAACCTGAACAGAATTATTGTCACCAGAAAAAACCTGTCATCGTAAAAACCGTTAACCATTTTCATAAATATTTGTAAGGACGCATATTCCTGATTATAACAGACCATATTGAATTAAAATTGCTTATGGAAAAGAAAAATCTGGAAGAGCGGATGGCCCGTTTAGATTTTTCATTTCATTCATTCAGCCCAGAACGCTAGAAAAGTTACAACAGTAATACTTTAAATTAAACATCGAGAACATAAAAGCGTTGATACCTTATCCAGACGTTCATGAAAACTGTAAGCATTGTCAAAATGTATATCCATGGGATGGATATGTTCACAGAGAGTACCGAACTTAGACAACAATGGAGAGAAATGAGTTGAGGATAGTTTGTTGAAATGAGTCTGGGAAAAAACTGATGGAAAGTTCACTAAAACGCAATTAGTAGTTTCCGGAAAAATAATCAATATTACACAAACCACATACCGGAAAATCCGGGGAGCACCTTGGTGTAAACAAAACTCTGGATAAAGTTCGAGGTCCGATATCACGAAGACATCCAGGAATGGTGCCAGAAATCAGCGCGACTGAGACCAACACCTATCCTTGTTTGCTGGCTTATAGGACAGCAATTCATGATTCCACGGGTCAAATTCCAGCAGACTTATTTCTGGAAGCGAATTATGGCTGCCCTATGACTTAATATTTGGATTTCTTATTGAAGAAAGAACAGAAATACATGATTATGCTGAAGAAATCGACGAACGTCTTCTTGAAATTCACAAGATAACACTATACAGATTAACGAAATATTATGGCCAAGAAGCTGTTCGGGACAATCAGAATTAAGAGGGGGTTATGTGACGGTCGTGCGAAAACTACAAAAATGAGTCACCAAACATTTATGTACTTGGGCTGCAAATAAACAAACATGTTATTCTATATCAAGGGCATTTTGAAAGAGGGACTTTGTCGATTTAGAGTTAGTCTTATAATAGATGTGTTAGAGTAATCGTAAATAATTAGGATCTAAGAAAAAAAATTATTTCTTGGGTTTTACGCCCCAAAATTCACAAGAAAAAATTATATTAAATTACCCTAATATCTTAATCAGTAGTTTTTTGTTCTGTGAAAGTACCCGAGGAACGACACCGAAAATTATAAATTTGGACGTTTCGGGACAAAGTCTACCCAGGATATATATATATATATATATATATATATATATATATATATATATATATATATATATATATATATATATATATATATATATATATATATATATATATATATATATATATATATATATATATATATATATATATATATATATATATATATATATATATATATATATATATATATATATATATATATATATATATATATATATATATATATATATATATATATATATATATATATATATATATATATATATATATTATATATATATATAAATATATACATAAATATACATATAAATAAATATATATATATATATATATATATATATATATATATATATATACGAAGTCTTGACTCTAAATTTAAAGAAATAAAATGTCAACCCAGACCGAAGATGTTCAACAAAATGGCGTATGGTCATGGAAATGGCCACTAAGAACCATACACGGGCATTATCATATTATTAAATAATCAAATATACAAAAACTCACCGGAATCTGCTATTCCAGGTGCCAATATGGCAAGTCAGCAGGAGGATATCCTCTAAAGATGGTGGAACGAGGATTTTAGAGTGTGGCGGCCATTTTCACAATTCTCCCTCGTGGGTGCGAACTTCCTCTGTCCAAAAAAAACCCCAAAGTGCCCGAATAACAACTTTAGAACTTTCAAATCCAAACAGGAACTATTTCGCAAAAGATGCTCATCAATAAATCTCGTAAACACGATCAAGCCAGGCTCTACTTGAAAATTATGATGAAGGCATCAGAAAATGGACCGCGCACCACACTGCTGACTTGAGACTCACCAAGCAGGAACAAATTTTTGGAGCAACAGGTCCAAAATGTCTCGCCATGTTGCCACGATTCCACTCATAAAATCCTAGTTAAGACTTCAATTCTTTATCAATAAGCAACCAGTCATACTTAACACCAAAGGCACAGCAAATATCCGTCAATTAAATATCCAAAGGTCAAATCCGAGAAATAGAAATAATATATAAAATTCATTGTTTCAGAGCCACAGTCAGGTAAAATGTCACATCCGATATAAAAATTCTGCAGTCACGGGATCGGAAACTTATTCATGATCCGGCAACTACGGTCACAGATTGCTGTCGTAACCACAGGAACCGGTCGATAAAACTAGAAATGACTAGAAATACGTCGGCATCACGGAGGGCAATATTACCGGAAAACTTATCATAAAAAATCACTCACAAAACTATACTTGGGCATTCCAAAAGAACCCCAAATTACACCATTGTAAGCCCTCGAAAATAATAACAAAATCTAGACCTGCCATAATGCATCCGACTCATCTGAATAATTCTTTCCCAAAATTGACAATGTAGCGCCCTCTTTTGTAGGAACCTACGATACGACCAAATGCGCCTGATAGAATACTGCGATGTGTGCAGGAGACCGAGGAAACTGCCCCGACCATCCACTTCCACCGCGGTACCTTTCCAAAATTAACGACAGAAAAATCGATAATCGAACCGTAAGCCAGGCTATTGATAAACGAGACCTGGAGATGTCGTGACACATCGATCAGTTGCGCGGACCTATACAGTGTAATTCTAATATACTTGTTTTATTTCAGTTCGCACTAACTGAATCCAAAATTCTGTTCTCTAAAAATCGAAACGGCAGAATCGCACAAGAATAATCATTAATATATTAAATCCATAGTGCATTAAAAGAAGTTTTCGTAGTTTTAAAAGACAAACGTGATAGGAAAGCAAAATTGTAAATTCAAAAATGATTAATATTTAGTAGTATTATTATCTAAAAATTTGTTTATTATATAATTATTTAAATAGTTTAATATTATTATTAGCATGCTATAAGTCCGAAATTATCACGTTACAATATTTATATATTATATATATATATATATATATATATATATATATATATTATATATATATATATATATTTATATATTATTTTATATATATATATATATATATATATATATATATATATATATTATATATATATATATATATATATATATATATATATATATATATATATATATATAAATTTTAAATTATAACTATCTATATATATATTATATATATATATATATATCTATCATATACTTCAGATTTTAACCACGTGTTATTAAAATTAACTGAAGAAGATGGGTACACATGTATCTTTATTGAACAATATTAAGGCACTTTCTTTTATTCTAAATTTTTTGGAACATGGTTCTCAGCGGTGGCTTTGGGTTGAAAAATAGGTGAAGGGTTGGTTGACCGTCTCAGGCATAATTATTTTCCCCCTTTTGTTAACGCCAATTCATACGAAATTCAACTTCAAACAAAATGATGGAATCAAAACGAACTTTTACTTTTTCCCAGTCTCGTATAATCGTACTTAGTAATTTAGAATTGGACCAATGAGTTTCTGTCAGTCGGCACTCTCTTGCAGATGCTAACCAAGGGCATAAGGTCGTCTGGCCGAATTATGGAAAAAGGAGGATATTCTACTTGTAAAAAATATACGAAATTTTGATATTTTTTTAAAAGTTTGTTGTAACAGGAGATTAAGGCGATATGATAAACAATGCACAAAAATCGCTTGAGGTGTTTTTTCGTTAATTTTTTTTAGACATTCAAATGTTCAGAAATAAAGCTGCCCCATCATAACATTGCTCTGCCATTTGACTTTGATACATAAATGGCTCTAAAGTACCAAGTAACAAGGAAAACAAGTTATCTGCAGTTCTACAGGAACTCGCATCATAAAATCCCAGAAACCGTTATATATACCTTGGAATTTATATATCTAATTATTAGTGAACATTGAGATGTCTGAGTAATATCTGTTGTGTCATCAACTTCAATCGAAAAGAAGTTGCTATTATTTATCTGGTCGGAAACATGATCAAAAATATAACTGGAAATACAGTCCATCGTCTCGTTTTGAATAGTTTTAGAGCTTCCACTTTAGATATTTTTATTTTCTTATTACAAATAAATTACGTTAATTAATTGTAAAAATACATCAGAAAACGTATAAATAACACCAAATTATAAGACCCACAATCGAACTCACAGAAATTCGAAGTAAAAACCTAAATCATTTTTAAGAAGCTCTGTACTGGCAAACAGTGGCAAACGAACGGGTGCGATATTGTCATCACGGTTACCATTGCAACGCATTGTTTTTGTGCAGATTAGCAGGCGGAATATTTAAAACCTCTCCACTTGAATAGACATCACGGCCGCGCTGCAATCGTATTGTACGAACGTCGAACGACTGGGCCTGCTTCGGTAAGGTTAAGTACGTTTACATTGAGTTTATTAAACGACGCTGTATGTTACTTTTGACATAAGAAAATTTAAGGTGCGATTTTTTGGTGAAGAGGCCCTTCACCTACTTCACCCGAGGAGCCGCCACTGAATTGGTTCTTTTGCCAAAATACTACAATCATTCCAATTAATTTTATGATTGTTGTCTAGTGCGTGTTCACAAATGTTTGATTTTTGAAATTCCCCATTTGTTTATGTAAGTTTGGTGTTCTTTAATTCTTTTGGTAGTTGCCTAAAGCCTATGTAAAATTTATTGCATTGCCACGGAATTTTATAAATAACATTTTTTATATTATTTTGTTCATTGTTAGGTTTCGTTTTTGTAAGTTTTCGGTATACTTTTGTTTCAAAATTGTGTTTGTCTTTTCTAATAAATATGTCTACAAGTGGAAATTGATAATCTGTTTCTTTTTCAATAGTCAATTTAATTGTCAAACGTACCATTAAGACTAACAGTAAGTAGCGTAAACTCACCGACTCATATATATATATACATATATATATATATATATATATATATATATATATATATATCATTGAAAATGGATTCTTTGGGATGACCGCTAAAGCAATGGAATTTGGCTAACCATAGACACGTGTTTCTGACTTAAAGTTTTCATCAAGTACGGTACAACTAGCGCCAAAATGAATACACGAAACAATACCAGAGTCACCAGCAGGAGCAACACCGACATCTGTGATTACCAAGGGAACATCCGAAATCTTCGACGGACTTGATACTCTATTTACCACGGAATAGCATATAGGCACTTAGGGTGAAACTCATAACGCAAGATTAGTAAATCAAAAGTAGAAAATATATAACGCGGCAAGAACTAGTATATAATAGAAAATGGATTCTTTGGGATGACCGCTAAAGCAATGGAATTTGGCTAACCATAGCCACGTGTTTCTGACTTAAGGTCTTCATCAGTACAGTGAACTAGTTAAAAGACGAGTACAACTAGCGCCAAAATGAATATACAAAACAACACCAGAGTCACCAACAGGAGCAAAACCGACATTTGTGATTACCAAGAGAACATCCGAAATCTTCGCCGGACTTGATACTCTATTTACCACGGAGCAGCATATAGCCACCTGTGGCAAAAACTCATAATCCAAGAGTAGTAAATCAAAAGTAGAACATATATAACACGGCAAGTACTAGTATATAATAGAAAATGGATTCTTTGGGATGACCGCTAAAGCAATGGAATTTGGCTAACCATAGCCACGTGTTTCTGACTTAAGGTCTTCATTGGACTTGATACTCTGGTATTGATACTCTGGTTTTGTTTTCTGTTTTCATTTTGGCGCTATATATATATATATATATATATATATATATATATATATATATATATATATATATATATATATATAAATATATATTTATATATATATACATATATATATAAATATACATATAAATATATATATATATATATATATATATATATATATATATATATATATATATATATAAAATATATATAGCGCCAAAATGAAAACAGAAAACAAAACCAGAGTATCAATACCAGAGTATCAAGTCCAATGAAGACCTTAAGTCAGAAACACGTGGCTATGGTTAGCCAAATTCCATTGCTTTAGCGGTCATCCCAAAGAATCCATTTTCTATTATATACTAGTACTTGCCGTGTTATATATGTTCTACTTTTGATTTACTACTCTTGGATTATGAGTTTCGCCACAGGTGGCTATATGCTGCTCCGTGGTAAATAGAGTATCAAGTCCGGCGAAGATTTCGGATGTTCTCTTGGTAATCACAAATGTCGGTTTTGCTCCTGTTGGTGACTCTGGTGTTGTTTTGTATATTCATTTTGGCGCTAGTTGTACTCGTCTTTTAACTAGTTCACTGTACTGATGAAGACCTTAAGTCAGAAACACGTGGCTATGGTTAGCCAAATTCCATTGCTTTAGCGGTCATCCCAAAGAATCCATTTTCTATTATATACTAGTTCTTGCCGCGTTATATATTTTCTACTTTTGATTTACTAAACTTGCGTTATGAGTTTCACCCTAGGTGCCTATATGCTATTCCGTGGTAAATAGAGTATCAAGTCCGTCGAAGATTTCGGATGTTCCCTTGGTAATCACAGATGTCGGTGTTGCTCCTGCTGGTGACTCTGGTATTGTTTCGTGTATTCATTTTGGCGCTAGTTGTACCGTACTGATGAAAACTTTAAGTCAGAAACACGTGTCTATGGTTAGCCAAATTCCATTGCTTTAGCGGTCATCCCAAAGAATCCATTTTCAATGATATATATATATATATATATATATATATATATATATATGTATATATATATATATGAGTCGGTGAGTTTACGCTACTTACTGTTAGTCTTAATGGTACGTTTGACAATTAAATTGACTATTGAAAAAGAAACAGATTATCAATTTACACTTGTAGACATATTTATTAGAAAAGACAAACACAATTTTGAAACAAAAGTATACCGAAAACTTACAAAAACGAAACCTAACAATGAACAAAATAATATAAAAAATGTTATTTATAAAATTCCGTGGCAATGCAATAAATTTTACATAGGCTTTAGGCAACTACCAAAAGAATTAAAGAACACCAAACTTACATAAACAAATGGGGAATTTCAAAAATCAAACATTTGTGAACACGCACTAGACAACAATCATAAAATTAATTGGAATGATTGTAGTATTTTGGCAAAAGAACCAATTCAGTGGCGGCTCCTCGGGTGAAGTAGGTGAAGGGCCTCTTCACCAAAAAATCGCACCTTAAATTTTCTTATGTCAAAAGTAACATACAGCGTCGTTTAATAAACTCAATGTAAACGTACTTAACCTTACCGAAGCAGGCCCAGTCGTTCGACGTTCGTACAATACGATTGCAGCGCGGCCGTGATGTCTATTCAAGTGGAGAGGTTTTAAATATTCCGCCTGCTAATCTGCACAAAAACAATGCGTTGCAATGGTAACCGTGATGACAATATCGCACCCGTTCGTTTGCCACTGTTTGCCAGTACAGAGCTTCTTAAAAATGATTTAGGTTTTTACTTCGAATTTCTGTGAGTTCGATTGTGGGTCTTATAATTTGGTGTTATTTATACGTTTTCTGATGTATTTTTACAATTAATTAACGTAATTTATTTGTAATAAGAAAATAAAAATATCTAAAGTGGAAGCTCTAAAACTATTCAAAACGAGACGATGGACTGTATTTCCAGTTATATTTTTGATCATGTTTCCGACCAGATAAATAATAGCAACTTCTTTTCGATTGAAGTTGATGACACAACAGATATTACTCAACTTCACATCTCAATGTTCACTAATAATTAGATATATAAATTCCAAGGTATATATAACGGTTTCTGGGATTTTATGATGCGAGTTCCTGTAGAACTGCAGATAACTTGTTTTCCTTGTTACTTGGTACTTTAGAGCCATTTATGTATCAAAGTCAAATGGCAGAGCAATGTTATGATGGGGCGAGCTTTATTTCTGAACATTTGAATGTCTAAAAAAAATTAACGAAAAAACACCTCAAGCGATTTTTGTGCATTGTTTATCATATCGCCTTAATCTCCTGTTACAACAAACTTTTAAAAAAATATCAAAATTTCGTATATTTTTTACAAGTAGAATATCCTCCTTTTTCCATAATTCGGCCAGACGACCTTATGCCCTTGGTTAGCATCTGCAAGAGAGTGCCGACTGACAGAAACTCATTGGTCCAATTCTAAATTACTAAGTACGATTATACGAGACTGGGAAAAAGTAAAAGTTCGTTTTGATTCCATCATTTTGTTTGAAGTTGAATTTCGTATGAATTGGCTTTAACAAAAGGGGGAAAATAATTATGCCTGAGACGGTCAACCAACCCTTCACCTATTTTTCAACCCACGAGCCACCGCTGAGAACCATGTTCCAAAAAATTTAGAATAAAAGAAAGTGCCTTAATATTGTTCAATAAAGATACATGTGTACCCATCTTCTTCAGTTAATTTTAATAACACGTGGTTAAAATCTGAAGTATAAAAAGGCTTTATTTATATATATATATATATATATATATATATATATATATATATATATATATATATATATATATATATATATATATATATATATATATATATATATATATATATATATATATATATATATATATATATATAATATATATATATATATATATATATATATATATATATATATATATATATATATATATATATATATAATATATATATATATATATATATATATATATATATATATATATATATATATATAATATATAAATATTGTAACGTGATAATTTCGGACTTATAGCCTGCTAATAATTATATTAAACTATTTAAATAATTATATAATAAACAAATTTTTAGATAATAATTCTACTAAATATTAATCATTTTTGAATTTACAATTTTGCTTTCCTATCACGTTTGTCTTTTAAAACTACGAAAACTTCTTTTAATGCACTATGGATTTAATATATTAATGATTATTCTTGTGCGATTCTGCCGTTTCGATTTTTAGAGAACAGAATTTTGGATTCAGTTAGTGCGAACTGAAATAAAACAAGTATATTAGAATTACACTGTATAGGTCCGCGCAACTGATCGATGTGTCACGACATCTCCAGGTCTCGTTTATCAATAGCCTGGCTTACGGTTCGATTATCGATTTTTCTGTCGTTAATTTTGGAAAGGTACCGCGGTGGAAGTGGACGGTCGGGGCAGTTTCCTCGGTCTCCTGCACACATCGCAGTATTCTATCAGGCGCATTTGGTCGTATCGTAGGTTCCTACAAAAGAGGGCGCTACATTGTCAATTTTGGGAAAGAATTATTCAGATGAGTCGGATGCATTATGGCAGGTCTAGATTTTGTTATTATTTTCGAGGGCTTACAATGGTGTAATTTGGGGTTCTTTTGGAATGCCCAAGTATAGTTTTGTGAGTGATTTTTTATGATAAGTTTTCCGGTAATATTGCCCTCCGTGATGCCGACGTATTTCTAGTCATTTCTAGTTTTATCGACCGGTTCCTGTGGTTACGACAGCAATCTGTGACCGTAGTTGCCGGATCATGAATAAGTTTCCGATCCCGTGACTGCAGAATTTTTATATCGGATGTGACATTTTACCTGACTGTGGCTCTGAAACAATGAATTTTATATATTGTTTCTATTTCTCGGATTTGACCTTTGGATATTTAATTGACGGATATTTGCTGTGCCTTTGGTGTTAAGTATGACTGGTTGCTTATTGATAAAGAATTGAAGTCTTAACTAGGATTTTATGAGTGGAATCGTGGCAACATGGCGAGACATTTTGGACCTGTTGCTCCAAAAATTTGTTCCTGCTTGGTGAGTCTCAAGTCAGCAGTGTGGTGCGCGGTCCATTTTCTGATGCCTTCATCATAATTTTCAAGTAGAGCCTGGCTTGATCGTATTTACGAGATTTATTGATGAGCATCTTTTGCGAAATAGTTCCTGTTTGGATTTGAAAGTTCTAAAGTTGTTATTCGGGCACTTTGGGGTTTTTTTTGGACAGAGGAAGTTCGCACCCACGAGGGAGAATTGTGAAAATGGCCGCCACACTCTAAAATCCTCGTTCCACCATCTTTAGAGGATATCCTCCTGCTGACTTGCCATATTGGCACCTGGAATAGCAGATTCCGGTGAGTTTTTGTATATTTGATTATTTAATAATATGATAATGCCCGTGTATGGTTCTTAGTGGCCATTTCCATGACCATACGCCATTTTGTTGAACATCTTCGGTCTGGGTTGACATTTTATTTCTTTAAATTTAGAGTCAAGACTTCCCCACTGCACTTGTCCAGACCATCGACNACCACTCGTTGATTCCGTTTTTAGCATTAGGCAACTGCTAGACCCAGACTCCATTTTGGTTAGAAAACCCTCAGAAGGAGGTAATATTATTTTATTTGCATATTTTATTTAATTTTTGTTTACATTTTGGGCTATATTTGGATATGGTTTAATGTTTGCTAAGGGATGTTTTCTCTTTAGGGTTTTTTTTTTTTGTTTGGATATTATTCCAAGGGATTTCCGTCACGACGACGATCAAGTCCTGTAATTTGGATTTTTCTTTGGATCAGTTATTGGGATTGCCAACTTGCCTGACCAGGCAAGAGACTCACTTTCAGCATCGGAGCTGGTGCTGCTCCCACCTGTATACGCCTGAGTCCAGGTGACATTTCTTCGCCTGAAGGTCTGAACAGCTAACGGCCACAGCTATTGGAGGACGTCCAGATAAGTAACCGTAGCAAATAATTAAAATTTCAACTATTATATCTTTTGCAAGCTAAATTCCTCGATACAGTCAATTAGCCAATTTATTAATTTGTTCTTCATATTTACAAATTCAAATTTAAATTAATTTTTCTCACTAAAAATCAAAATCTATTTACTAATTTTAAACTAAACTTTTTACCTTATTATTGAGCTGACTGGCTTATCGAGTGGCCTTTAATAACTTGTTTTGATTCTATTTATAATTTTTGATGTATTTCACTGACTTGTATTTGATTTTGCACTCACGATTTATGGCGTCATAATATCGACCGTGGTACTATATTTTTATATATTCCTGCATACTGTTGACCATTGTCATATTTATATTTTTTTTATTATTCATTTTCTTGTGTACAATATCGATTTCTCTTAAGCTGCAGGTAATTTTAATAATTAAGATTAGAAGCTTAGTACATATTATAGCTGTATCGCTGTTGGCCCGCGTTTGGACCATACCTACATATACTATTATTGTACTTGAAATAACTTTTGAAAAAAAAAAACAAAAAGAACAACTTATTTGATATTAGTATATGATTTCAAACAAAATTTTGCGTTTTACTGCTGCTACCTACCTACAAGTGAGACCCTCATATCTTAATTAATTATTTGGTATTCTGTGAAGGTAAGCTCATTGGTATAAGATAATATTTTGGTTTTTCGTTGCTTGGAATCGCTAGAGTTGTGCAACACTGGGCGATAATTCGTAATTATTATCGGCCTAGTACTTCATTAACTTATTTGATAAAGTAGAGTAATAATTAATTACGTGGCGCAAAATATTTAGATTTTAACCCAGCCCTTCTCCACTGTTGCTGTCGGCCTCTACTATTATTCTCCCCAGCTTGTTCCAACTCTTAGGGTCTCCAACGCCTTGATGAATTCGAAATTCAGTATACTTTATTGATCATTAAATAAATATCCGGTAAGTGAAAATTTTTGTGCCATAGATTTTGGCGCCCAACGTGGTTTTTTTTTAAACAAAAGGGCATTGTGCCATAGATATTGGCGCCCAACGTAATTTTTTAAACAAAAGGGCATTGTGCCATATTTTTGATGCCCAACATTTTTTAAAATAAAACTTCACAGTTATTGTAATTTTTTTAAAATAAAGTACATAGTTTTTGTAATAAAAGTAAACAGTTTTGGTGTCCACGTTTAATTGAGAGAAAATCACAGTTTTTGGCTGATTATTGAGTGACTTTTATTTGAGGTTTTGGGGTATATAACACTGTTATATATAGTTAATAAAAGTCATTATTACATAATGGGTATAGCATATAGATTTCCTTTTTTTTTTTCTTTTGAGTACTTTTGGTGAAAGCTTTTCATAGTTTTGCTGCTTAACTGGTAGTGACAGTTTAGCACTTAGATTTTATTATCAAAATAAATAAAGCACCCAGTTCGCATTTTGCATTGTATTGCATAATAGCAAAAATATTTCACTATATTTTTTTTCATAAGGCAAGGTAACTCAGAATCTGTGTTGACCACCTTTGTTAATTAATAATAAAAACTTATAAATAAATAAATTAGTGTTAAACAAATAGAACAATAATATTTTATTAATTACTTTTAATTGAGAGAAATTACAATTTTACACTTAAGTAAATAAATACTTCTAAATCTTGCTATATACTTGAAATATCTGATTATCCCTGGTTAATTTTTTAAATTGATTGAAGTTAATCAAGAGTAAATTTTGTGAAAAGGTGATTTACAGATTTGACTCTTCTAGTGTGTCTACTTAAGGGTGTTTTGAGCTAACTGTCTTATAAGTTTTCTAAAGCTGCAGTTTTTTTTTTGATTTTGCTTTCTTTTGACAATTGTACTTGCAGTATTTTTAGAATATTTATATAAAGAACTAATCTTATTAACTATAATAAATTCAACATACAATTACAGAACATAATAACTATTAGACATATTTAAGTATTGATTTTTTTTTTTTAATTTTTTGTCTCCGATACAGGTCTTTGAAAATATTTCACTTGATTGTTTATTAGAGTTACAACTTCCGGTATTTTTTTTTGGGATTAATTCTCTTTCATGCCTTTTGTCTTTGATTGTTTTTTAATTAAAACAATTTTAAGCTTAGTGTTTGGAAGTAGATGGTGTTTCGTTACATCCCATCTGATTCTATTCTATATCTAGAGTCTGAGATTGCTTGATTAACTAGTATTGAGTACTATTGAGTCGATGACTGTAGTTCTTTTCTGTAGCAAAAGTACTCTGAATTTTTTTTTGTCTTGGTAATTATACAGGGTGTCCCAAATTGACTTTGTTTTTTTTTGGGAACTGGTTAGTGTTAAAGACTTATAATTTTTTTTTCAGATAGTTTTTTGCTTTCATTAGAATTTTTTTTAGAATAAAAGTACAATTGTCAAATAGTGACAGAGTTTCACCAAACTATTTTTGGGGGATTGAATGGGAATATTTTTTTTTGCGGAACTGAGAGGTCTCACTTTTGGTGATAGTTGGATTTGTGGTTGGTAGTAGCAGAATATAGCATTGAAGTTGACTTTTGAGGTTGAAGTAAGGCGTACTTACTGCAAATAACTGACTTAATTTTTTTTAAATTATTTTATTTACATTTATTTTGGTTGGGGATATTTAGTGATTAATGACTTATTGCATTTGAAGTGAAGTGTTGTGCTAGTGATTCGTGACTTTGCGAATTTGCATCTAAGTATTGTACTAGTGATTAGTGACTTAGCACATTGGTAGTGAAGTATTGTGCTGAAGTGAAGCACTAATACATGTTAGTGGTTTAAGAGAACATAAGTTGTTTTACAATAGTGTTTAATTTTTTTTTAAAGATTTTTTTTTTTTTGGGTTTTATTAGGAATATTATAGATATAGGTAGGGTTATCACTTGTATAAGCGAGGGATATAAACGTAGGTTAGAGAGCTATACAAGAACGGGATTTAACTAGTTTTAAGTGAATATTTTGAAGATGTCGCGGAAAGTTGAGATCAACCGTTTGGACAAAGACGAACTGGCTTATGAGTTAACATGGAGGGGGATTGCTGTAGGCAATGTGGAAGAGATGCGAAGTCGCCTTGCGTTGGCTAAGCAAATGGAAAAGGCTGGTGATAGTTTACACTACCCTGCCTATCCATTTAGTTTTCAGGAAGATGTCACAACAGTGACTAAGAAACTTGATGAGCTTGTACTGCTGATTGAAAACTTCTCGGAATCATCTAAAAGTGGTACCTTTATGAAGCTGCAATCCAAACTTAATCATGTATTAGGTCGCATTGACAACATGGCATGTGACACTGATGATCGTATAAAATTAAGAGGTGAATTAATGGCACAGACGCTTACACTCATCGATGGACTGAATAAAAAGACTTCCGATTCGGCGGCGACTCTCAAATCTCAACCACCACCCAATTTGTGTGTCCTTGAGGGAACGGTGAACACATCCTTAGCGCAAGCTCCAGCTTCTTGTTCTACACCAGTAAATAACACATCACCCACTAATCCAAATACCTTTGGACAGGGTATAAAACCCATACTACCACACAAGTGGAATCTAAAATTTACGGGAGACAAGAGAGGGATGTCAGTAACTGCTTTCTTCGAGCGTGTTGACCAGTTGAGAACAGCGAGGAATGTAAGCCTACCGATACTTCTAAATTCAGGTATAGATCTTTTCGAGGGAAGAGCATATGAATTCTATCAAGACTGTCGTTCAGAAGTGCACACTTGGGAGGAGTTGGTTCAGAAATTCAAAGAGGAGTATCAGCCAGCATTTTATAGTGAAAAGTTATTGGAGGAAATTAAAAGAAGGACTCAAGGACCGGATGAGACCATTGGGACATACATGGCAGTCATGTCAAAATATTTTCAAAGACTTGAATGTCCAATATCTGAGGATGCAAAACTGACAATCCTTCTTAGGAATATTTCTCCAACATATAGGAACCAACTGGGTGCTATGGAGATATCTAGTATCTCAGAGCTTAAAGCCTTGTGCAGACGCATAGAGACACGGATGCAGTCAGAGTATGCACCACCCCCTCGCAAAGCACAGTCGTTGGAACCTGATTTGGCTTATATTGAAGTGGATGAAGTTAGCAGATCTTCTGATCATAGGGTTGATGCTGTTGAAGTTTGTACCCGTGATGTTGCCAAGCCAAGGGCTAGAGAAATTATTTGTTACAACTGCAATAAGCCAGGTCATCGTGCGGCTGGTTGTACTGAAGCTAGAAGATTAAGATGCTATGGATGTCGAAGAGAGGGATTTACAAAGAGAAACTGTCCATCATGCAACCAGGGAAACGGGAAGCGTCACTCTTAGGTAGTCGGCCTAAGGGGAAGACAATAAATCCGACGATCACTCCAGTTTTGAATTTTATCTTGGAGCATGCGCAGAACGATGAACGCCCTTATTTGGAAGTTGACATCCTCGGACATAGGCTTCTTGGACTTTTGGACTCGGGAGCTTCGCGCACCTTTTTAGGAGGTCCTGGTTGGGACATTGTCGAAGGTATGGGCATGCATTTAAATGCATTAAGAAGGATTGGCTGTACGGTTGCTAACGGTCAGCAAGCAATGACTATTGGATCAGTAGAACTGCCGATAAGAGTTCGTGATAGGGTCAGAATTTTGGAAGTTTTAGTTGTGCCGGAGTTGCCACATGTGCTCATTCTGGGTATGGATTTTTGGATTGCCATGGGAATAGTCCCAGATCTGAGACACAATGATTGGTACTTTTCTGATACTCCAGTGAAACTCGACAGTATCCATGATCAACTTACTGTGTTAACATCACTTGAAGACTTAAAGCTTGCTGCACTAGTAGAGAGAAGTAAACAGCTGATGGGATCGCAGTTAGGCTGTGCAACTATGGTAGAACATAAAATAAGAACGGACTCTCCACCAATTCGTCAGCGTCCATATCGCGTGTCTCCAGTCATTCAGAAAATTATGGATGAAGAAATTGACTCCATGTTAAATCAAGGTATTATAGAACCAAGTTCAAGTGCTTGGGCATCACCTGTTGTTATGGTTCAGAAGAAAAATACAGGGGTGTACAGGTTCTGTGTAGATTATCGCAGACTTAATGGTATGACTGCTCGGGATAGTTACCCACTTCCTCTAGTTTCAGAAACGCTGGACAAGCTAAAAGACGCTAAATATTTATCCACTTTAGACATCAAAAGTGCATATTGGCAAGTACCTATTGAGGAGAATTCTCGACCACTGACGGCATTTATTTGCAGGAGAGGTCTGTTTCAGTTCCGCAGAATGCCTTTTGGACTTCACAATGCCCCTGCAACTTGGCAGAGGTTGATTGATACTATTTTGGGTCCTGACCTGGAACCAAATGTTTTCGTTTATTTAGACGACGTAGTGGTCCTAACGCAAGATTTTGACGAACATCTACGGATCCTTGATGAAGTATTTCGACGTCTTAGAGAGGCCAATATCACTGTGAGTTGGGAGAAATGTAACTTTTGCAGACCCGAGATGAAATATCTTGGTTATGTGGTTGATAGACGCGGACTACGTGTAGATCCTGATAAGGTTAAGTCCATGTTAGAATTGCCTAGACCAACTAATGTTTCGGAAGTGCGTAGAATAGTAGGAAGCTTCTCTTGGTATCGCAGATTTGTACAAGACTTTTCCACTATCATAAGTCCACTTACTCAGCTTACTAAGAAGAACCATAAGTTTGAATGGACGGAAAAGTGTGAGAATGCTTTTAGGACGATCAAGAACAAGTTAATCAGTGCACCGATTTTAAGCTGTCCAGATTACAGCAGGGAATTTATTATCCAAACAGATGCTTCTGGCTTTGGTATTGGAGCAGTTCTAACGCAACCAGATCCAAAGGGTGAGCGGGTTATCTCGTACCTCAGTCGTTCACTATCTCGACAAGAGAAAAACTATACCACCACTGAACGGGAATGTTTGGCTTTAGTATGGGCGGTTGAAAAACTCCGACCTTATATCGAAGGAATCCCTTTCAGTGTCATCACGGATCATTATAGTTTAAAATGGTTGCATAATTTGAAAGATCCTAGTGGTAGATTGGCCAGATGGTCTGTGAAATTACAGCAGTTTGACTTCAAGGTTATTCATCGGCCTGGGAAGGATTTGGTGGTTCCTGATATGTTGTCAAGGGCGGTGCCAGTTTTAAATCTTATCGATGATGGTGAACAGGCTAGACCTGCACCAGTAAAAGATAATTGGTACAACAAAATGGTAGAAAGAGTGATTGCTACCCCACTGAAATTCTTGAATTGGCGATGCTCTAGAAGTAAGTTGTTCAAATACATCAAGAACGACTATTTTGGGCTCTTGTCATCGGAAGACCATTGGAAGTTGGTATTGCCTAAAGAGGAACGGTTGGAAGCCATAAGTTCAGCTCATGATTTACCAACTGCGGGTCACATGGGGGTATTTAAGACCTTTAATAGATTGGCAGAAAAGTTTTATTGGCCGAAGATGCGGCAGGATGTTGCCAGATATGTGAGGAATTGTCAGATTTGCGCAGCCCATAAGTGTGATCCAAAGGGTGCAAACGACCAGATGGTATCTCATAGTAAGCCCACTCGTCCATGGGAAATGATTTCAATGGATTTGGTTGGACCTTTGCCACGTTCGTATAAAGGAAATACAGCTATCTTGGTAGTTACCGATTATTTGAGTAAATTCTCTTTAATATTTCCACTACGCTCTACTTCTTCTAAAGTGATTATCAACCGTATAGAAGAACAAGTGTTCCTTTTATTCGGCGTAAGTCGGGTGATTTTATGCGATAATGGTCCACAATTCCGTAGTAGTGAGTTTAAGAAATTTGCAGATAGCTATCATTGCAGAATTCAGTTCAATGCAAATTACCACCCTAGGGCTAATCCCACCGAACGTCAAAATAGAACTTTAAAGACCATGTTGTCAATGTATGTGAGTGACAATCACCGTAAGTGGGACGAACAATTGCAGAAGTTGGCCTGTGCTATTCGCATTGCGGTCCAAGAGACCACTAAAGTGTCACCGTTTTTCTTAAATTTTGGAAGAAACATGTGCCTTTCAGGCAAGGACTATAGTAATAAAGATCTTGTAGAAACAGAAGATGGAAACCAAAGCGCAGGAGAGAGTAGAAATGAGGGATTTCGGAAGTTGTTTGCGGAAGTTAGGAGCAGATTGGAAGCGGCTGGTCAAAAGAATATTGCGAAGTATAATCTTAGAAAACGTAGTGAAGTCTTTTCTCCAGGTCAGAGAGTGTGGAAGAAGAATTTTGTTTTGTCTGATGCTGCCAAGTACTTTACACATAAGTTAGCACCGAAATTTGTCGGACCGTATATCATTCGCCGTCAGATATCGCCTTGGACATACGAGTTACAGGACAGAGACGGGAAGGTTCTGACAGGCACTTGGCACGCTAAAGACCTGAAACGCTCTCCTGACTACGATTGTCCCTAGCGGGCCAATCGTTTTGTGGCAAGGGGGGGGAATTGTAACGTGATAATTTCGGACTTATAGCATGCTAATAATAATATTAAACTATTTAAATAATTATATAATAAACAAATTTTTAGATAATAATACTACTAAATATTAATCATTTTTGAATTTACAATTTTGCTTTCCTATCACGTTTGTCTTTTAAAACTACGAAAACTTCTTTTAATGCACTATGGATTTAATATATTAATGATTATTCTTGTGCGATTCTGCCGTTTCGATTTTTAGAGAACAGAATTTTGGATTCAGTTAGTGCGAACTGAAATAAAACAAGTATATTAGAATTACACTGTATAGGTCCGCGCAACTGATCGATGTGTCACGACATCTCCAGGTCTCGTTTATCAATAGCCTGGCTTACGGTTCGATTATCGATTTTTCTGTCGTTAATTTTGGAAAGGTACCGCGGTGGAAGTGGATGGCCGGGGCAGTTTCCTCGGTCTCCTGCACACATCGCAGTATTCTATCAGGCGCATTTGGTCGTATCGTAGGTTCCTACAAAAGAGGGCGCTACATTGTCAATTTTGGGAAAGAATTATTCAGATGAGTCGGATGCATTATGGCAGGTCTAGATTTTGTTATTATTTTCGAGGGCTTACAATGGTGTAATTTGGGGTTCTTTTGGAATGCCCAAGTATAGTTTTGTGAGTGATTTTTTATGATAAGTTTTCCGGTAATATTGCCCTCCGTGATGCCGACGTATTTCTAGTCATTTCTAGTTTTATCGACCGGTTCCTGTGGTTACGACAGCAATCTGTGACCGTAGTTGCCGGATCATGAATAAGTTTCCGATCCCGTGACTGCAGAATTTTTATATCGGATGTGACATTTTACCTGACTGTGGCTCTGAAACAATGAATTTTATATATTGTTTCTATTTCTCGGATTTGACCTTTGGATATTTAATTGACGGATATTTGCTGTGCCTTTGGTGTTAAGTATGACTGGTTGCTTATTGATAAAGAATTGAAGTCTTAACTAGGATTTTATGAGTGGAATCGTGGCAACATGGCGAGACATTTTGGACCTGTTGCTCCAAAAATTTGTTCCTGCTTGGTGAGTCTCAAGTCAGCAGTGTGGTGCGCGGTCCATTTTCTGATGCCTTCATCATAATTTTCAAGTAGAGCCTGGCTTGATCGTGTTTACGAGATTTATTGATGAGCATCTTTTGCGAAATAGTTCCTGTTTGGATTTGAAAGTTCTAAAGTTGTTATTCGGGCACTTTGGGGTTTTTTTTGGACAGAGGAAGTTCGCACCCACGAGGGAGAATTGTGAAAATGGCCGCCACACTCTAAAATCCTCGTTCCACCATCTTTAGAGGATATCCTCCTGCTGACTTGCCATATTGGCACCTGGAATAGCAGATTCCGGTGAGTTTTTGTATATTTGATTATTTAATAATATGATAATGCCCGTGTATGGTTCTTAGTGGCCATTTCCATGACCATACGCCATTTTGTTGAACATCTTCGGTCTGGGTTGACATTTTATTTCTTTAAATTTAGAGTCAAGACTTCGTAAGAAGCCCACTGCACTTGTCCAGACCATCGACAACCACTCGTTGATTCCGTTTTTAGCATTAGACAACTGCTAGACCCAGACTCCATTTTGGTTAGAAAACCCTCAGAAGGAGGTAATATTATTTTATTTGCATATTTTATTTAATTTTTGTTTACATTTTGGGCTATATTTGGATATGATTTAATGTTTGCTAAGGGATGTTTTCTCTTTAGGGTTTTTTTTTTTTTGGTTTGGATATTATTCCAAGGGATTTCCGTCACGACGACGATCAAGTCCTGTAATTTGGATTTTTCTTTGGATCAGTTATTGGGATTGCCAACTTGCCTGACCAGGCAAGAGACTCACGTTCAGCATCGGAGCTGGTGCTGCTCCCACCTGTATACGCCTGAGTCCAGGTGACATTTCTTCGCCTGAAGGTCTGAACAGCTAACGGCCACAGCTATTGGAGGACGTCCAGATAAGTAACCGTAGCAAATAATTAAAATTTCAACTATTATATCTTTTGCAAGCTAAATTCCTCGATACAGTCAATTAGCCAATTTATTAATTTGTTCTTCATATTTACAAATTCAAATTTAAATTAATTTTTCTCACTAAAAATCAAAATCTATTTACTAATTTTAAACTAAACTTTTTACCTTATTATTGAGCTGACTGGCTTATCGAGTGGCCTTTAATAACTTGTTTTGATTCTATTTATAATTTTTGATGTATTTCACTGACTTGTATTTGATTTTGCACTCACGATTTATGGCGTCATAATATCGACCGTGGTACTATATTTTTATATATTCCTGCATACTGTTGACCATTGTCATATTTATATTTTTTTTATTATTCATTTTCTTGTGTACAATATCGATTTCTCTTAAGCTGCAGGTAATTTTAATAATTAAGATTAGAAGCTTAGTACATATTATAGCTGTATCGCTGTTGGCCCGCGTTTGGACCATACCTACATATACTATTATTGTACTTGAAATAACTTTTGAAAAAAAAAAAAAAAAAAATAACAACTTATTTGATATTAGTATATGATTTCAAACAAAATTTTGCGTTTTACTGCTGCTACCTACCTACAAGTGAGACCCTCATATCTTAATTAATTATTTGGTATTCTGTGAAGGTAAGCTCATTGGTATAAGATAATATTTTGGTTTTTCGTTGCTTGGAATCGCTAGAGTTGTGCAACACTGGGCGATAATTCGTAATTATTATCGGCCTAGTACTTCATTAACTTATTTGATAAAGTAAAGTAATAATTAATTACGTGGCGCAAAATATTTAGATCTTAACCCAGCCCTTCTCCACTGTTGCTGTCGGCCTCTACTATTATTCTCCCCAGCTTGTTCCAACTCTTAGGGTCTCCAACGCCTTGATGAATTCGAAATTCAGTATACTTATTGATCATTAAATAAATATCCGGTAAGTGAAAATTTTTGCTGCCATAATATATATATAATATATAAATATA